>CM040624.1:32969482-33041215 GCA_022817965.1 Solanum lycopersicoides
ATTCTTTTCCACATTCCTTATCATGTTCATATTCATAAATTCTACACATATTTCAACAACATCCAATCAAATGACAATTTAGTAAGTTCTCCAACATGATACAATAAGTTGCCTAGTCTTTACAACGAGCATGCTTCCAAATACCCAAAAGTGCAACATTTAGACATTTAATGAAACAAGTATGGAATTGTAAGATACAAAGCTTTACCAACTCATCCTTCATAAGCATGCATACCTTTTTACAACTCAAGTCTCCACAAAAGACTCCAATTTATACTAGCAACTCATCAAGTACCACTTATATGCAAAGGAAAACAATGCACACTTTTAATACATACACACATAGGATAGCATACCTCCATAGGTAGTTATTAAACAATCCAAGTTCAAATCCTAATATTTGACTACCATCATACAAAACCATATAGGAATACACAATTTAAGAGAATTCACTTTAACCACCATAACTTCTAGCATGCTTCAACTATATCATGACATACATCATTCGACATAACATGCTATTTCACAAAGATTTCATATATTGCCATAATTCGCATCACATCATCAAACAAGAGATATTTCATACATAGTAAAGTAAGATAACCAATCATAATCCCCATAGAGTTAACATGTGCAATGATCAAGTAAAGCTCCATAACTTCACTAAACCAAGTAACCCAACAAGAACTACAATTAGCACCCTACTCCACTCTTCTATAACCTTACATGCATGGATAACTCCATATATCCAGCACACTAGGCTACTTACATGATTACAAGCATAGAGATCATCTCATAAGGACATTCACATCTATCATCATACACATACATAGTATTAACCTCCTAAGATCTCCATCAAGGCAAACTAGTGCAAGACCTAATAGGTAGAGTCCCATACCCCTACCTAAGTCTAGTTAACCCTTCAAGTCGCCTTAGTTAGTATATACATCATCAAATAGAACAAGTGTCACCTTCACACATACTCATTCAAACCATAAAACAAAGATAAGCATTTTAAACTCACCTTTTCTCCCTCAAGCATAGAAAGCTCTCACCCAAGCAATCACATCTAAAAGACCACCGGACAAGAAAACATAAAGAGAGAGATCTTATAGAATTAAGTTCTATGGCACGATATGAGATTGATGAAGAAGGGAAACTCTATCATCCTATAGCCTCTCGTACCATTTGATATGTCGCGACTCACCACCAATGATACAAGACTCTACTAGACGTGGCAATATGAGATTTTTAGAACCTAAAACCGCTACATAAACCTCATGCTCTGATACCAAGTTTGTCACAACCCAAAAGCATACCCTAGAAGATAGGGTACAATCTTGGATTGTAACCGGCGTCGTCGACTCTCGGAGGTCTAAGACAAGCCTCTCATATCGTTCATTGCATTGGCATAGTAAATTTAGCGGAAAATTTAAAACTTTTCATAGCACATCATATGCTAGAAACATCACATCATATATATATATATATATATAAAACATAAGTCATAATACATATTTAGACTCTCTAAGTCTTTGCCATCTTAGACTCAATAACTTTAGAATACATTAAGGACAAAGCCCTTAAGAATAATACAAAGCTATACATTACTAAATAGGCTTTACAATAAGTACACATTAGGACATCCTTGAACTTAAGGATTCCTTTCCTTGAGCTTGGGAAATCACCTATCAAGCTCCTCAATCATAGACCTCCTTTAAGCACTCCAATACCTACACTTTGTGTAAAAAGTAAAGAAGAATGGGATTAGCACAAGAATGTACTAAGTATGGCAACCATGCAAAAACATGCATTTAAAAGGGACATTTCCTTTGAAATCATACTTCATGACATTTTGAGTAAATCATCATAAAACCTTTATCACTAGCATTTATATCATCCACATACTTTATAGTAACACAATCAAAGGCCAAACATCATAGAAGAGCACATATAGAATTTAAGTACACATAGAGGTCACTTTACAGTGAACTCACCCTTCTTAGCATTTAACTCTTTCTTTCAATTCATTAGCCTCCTAAGTAAATCCTTTAGGGATACTTGGTGCAATGCATCACCTTAGGAACACAAGAGAATACCATACATAGCATCTACACAAGACGAACATGCCATCATAGAAGTATAGTACAATATAAACATAGTCAAACCAAGACTACAATATCATACATAAAGGACACATACATAATCACATACATTAGGGTACCTTCCTAAGGCTTCCTAAGGAGTCACTTGTGCAATGTCTAGATGGGTTCATTACTTCCATCTATTCTAAGTAACTTACCTTAAGTCCTCCTAGTTAGGATCCTATTCAATTACTTCCATTGTCCATTTTACCTTTAGGAAACCATAACCTTAACCGACATAGACCATGGTGCTAATCATGGAATCCGGTGTTATAAAACCTTACACCGATGGAAGGTGGTCTACCGGCCAAAGTAGAACCTAACATGACATAGCTATCTATGTGGAAATCCACTAGCTAGTATCCTATGGTGGCAACATAGTTTATGGAATTTGGGATATTCATGGAAATATCAACTCTACACCCTAGGTTGGGTCATGAGGCTATCCACCCCGTGAGGACCGTAATGAACCCTACCTTTCTTATGTAAGAAAGTGTCACCCCTCACATGAGGACCGTAGTGAACCCTACCTTTCCCTATGTTGGAAAGTGTCACTCCCTCATATTCAAGTTCCTCGGTGCTAGGCTAAGTTTCCTTTATTGAAAAGCCTTTATTACGTTTGTTTATGAAAACATAAGCTTAGGATATTCATCACTCATATGCTTATAGCATATTCAAGCACATATCTAGATTTGGAGTATTCTTGGGCACCCCTAGCAAGGCCCCTCTCACTAACTAGATCATCCATGTGTGAGTGTATACTTAGATGTGAGCAAACCTTTCACATAACACATAATGTCACACATGTTCATATATCAATGCATACGTTTATAGGCATAACTATATGAGCAATCCTTTCATATAAACCTACTAAGACACTATGCACATGCATACTTCATCATACCATATACATCATATTCATAACATGTTCATACATTCATCCTTCATATACATAGAAACCAAATCTAGGAAATATCCTATCAAGATACACATGTGCAATGCATAGACAAGGTTCCATACCCTTGCCCATACTAGTACACCTATCAAGTCATCCTAGTAAGGGAATACAAATCGTACATTCATAACCATCACCTTAATATGCATAGTAGTAGACACTAGTGAATATGAGAACTACCTTTCATTTAGACACAATGACTTATACTACTTGTAATATGCATGTAAGTGAGAGTGGGTGTACATTGACCAACATGATCACATAATGGCTATCAATAACTTATTAAGTCAGCCACCCTATTAGACCACATTACACTTCCAAGCACATAGCACACAACACCTAATAGCATAGAAGACAAGACTATATATACATTATAATCAAGACTCCTAACTTTAGCTATTTACACTTCCATATAAGGGATACATAGGTAAGGGGTTATTTACCATCTTAACACACCAATGGCAGCACCTATACTTTACCCTAACATGGTTATACACATGTTCATGAAATAGCCACACAACCTAATCCACAACTAGAATAGGAAGGTAAGCATAAGCTTCTCATAGTATCATCTTAAGCACATGTTCATAAGTTCATCAATATGCCTTCAAGGCCATAGTCATCACATATATAATGACAATAAAGTAAACACCGCCACCATAAGTGGACCATACCACACAATGCCATACAAGGCTTCATCAACATGACTATAAAGGAATAGAGAAGTAGAAGAGTAAGGAGAATAAACATTCTTACCAATTTCTCACCCTTTGATCATCTTTGATCAATACACCTTATTCATCAATAAAACACATATATGGCAGTAGCTAAATGTACTTTAAACATATAGGAAACCATGTACAAGTCGCTACAAGATTATACCATAACATCATTAGTATACTCCACATAGACTCATAAAGTCAAGTAGGAATAACCAAGACTTAATCCAACACTATTCTCATAATGTCAAGCCAAAGTCTAGCATGATCATTTAAGGCAACATAACTAGAAGAATACATACATGACTATATAACTTCACATGTAGATAGGTAATGTCATGCTTCACATAATCAAACTACACAAATAGCCACATAACTTCAAGTAGTTGCCCATAAGGCCATGCTCATAATGTTGCATAAAGTAACGCCGACAAGGCCACGTCAATTGCAAGTAAAGCACATAACACCGCCACCATAAGTGGACCATACCAATCACAATAGAATCGAAGTATAATTAATATCAAATTAAAGAAAATGGGGCAGCATACCTTCATCCCCTTATCCACACTTCAATTCAATGCCAAATCAACCAATCCAACATCACAAGGCCCTTACCCACGGCCATGAACAATCATTCAAAGCAATAACCATAGAACTCATGAATCTACATTGATTTAATCTAGGTTTAACAATCTAACATCAAATATATATATCAATTGAATACAATTCTTAAATCAATAGAAAACCCATAAGAAACTACATAACAATTCCTCAATATAAGCTTAATATCAAGTAACCCAAAAAGTAGTCAAAAACTAGTGTTTATCAATTTACATGGGTTCATAGGTAATTTATGTTGAAACTCATCAATACAATATCAATTAGATCATAACTTGATGTTTAGAAATCATTTATGCAAGAACCCAGCTAAATGTACTTTAAACATATAGGAAACCATGTACAAGTCGCTACAAGATTATACCATAACATCATTAGTATACTCCACATAGACTCATAAAGTCAAGTAGGAATAACCAAGACTTAATCCAACACTATTCTCATAATGTCAAGCCAAAGTCTAGCATGATCATTTTAGGCAACATAACTAGAAGAATACATACATGACTATATAACTTCACATGTAGATAGGTAATGTCATGCTTCACATAATCAAACTACACAAATAGCCACATAACTTCAAGTAGTTGCCCATAAGGCCATGCTCATAATGTTGCATAAAGTAACGCCGACAAGGCCACGTCAATTGCAAGTAAAGCACATAACACCGCCACCATAAGTGGACCATACCAATCACAATAGAATCGAAGTATAATTAATATCAAATTAAAGAAAACGGGGCAGCATACCTTCATCCCCTTATCCACACTTCAATTCAATGCCAAATCAACCAATCCAACATCACAAGGCCCTTACCCACGGCCATGAACAATCATTCAAAGCAATAACCATAGAACTCATGAATCTACATTGATTCAATCTAGGTTTAACAATCTAACATCAAATATATATATCAATTGAATACAATTCTTACATCAATAGAAAACCCATAAGAAACTACATAACAATTCCTCAATATAAGCTTAATATCAAGTAACCCAAGAAGTAGTCAAAAACTAGGGTTTATCAATTTACATGGGTTCATAGGTAATTTATGTTGAAACTCATCAATACAATATCAATTAGATCATAACTTGATGTTTAGAAATCATTTATGCAAGAACCCATGGTAGAAATCCCGAAATTGGACAATTCTCTTTAGAAAGCTTTGAAAACATCTTTGAAAGTTGGGCTCCTTGATGAAATGAGTTTCAAGGATCAAAAGCCATACCTCAAGGATGATAATTCTTCACTTTGATGAAGAATTTCCACTCAAAACGCCACACCAAGCTGCTTCTTCAATTTGGACTTCAATGGAGTCTTTGGGGTTCTATGTGAGCAAACCTTTCACATAACACATAATGTCACACATGTTCATATATCAATGCATACGTTTATAGGCATAACTATATGAGCAATCCTTTCATATAAACCTACTAAGACACTATGCACATGCATACTTCATCATACCATATACATCATATTCATAACATGTTCATACATTCATCCTTCATATACATAGAAACCAAATCTAGGAAATATCCTATCAAGATACACATGTGCAATGCATAGACAAGGTTCCATACCCTTGCCCATACTAGTACACCTATCAAGTCATCCTAGTAAGGGAATACAAATCGTAAATTCATAACCATCACCTTAATATGCATAGTAGTAGACACTAGTGAATATGAGAACTACCTTTCATTTAGACACAATGACTTATACTACTTGTAATATGCATCTAAGTGAGAGTGGGTGTACATTGACCAACATGATCACATAATGGCTATCAATAACTTATTAAGTCAGCCACCCTATTAGACCACATTACACTTCCAAGCACATAGCACACAACACCTAATAGCATAGAAGACAAGACTATATATACATTATAATCAAGACTCCTAACTTTAGCTATTTACACTTCCATATAAGGGATACATAGGTAAGGGGTTATTTACCATCTTAACACACCAATGGCAGCACCTATACTTTACCCTAACATGGTTATACACATGTTCATGAAATAGCCACACAACCTAATCCACAACTAGAATAGGAAGGTAAGCATAAGCTTCTCATAGTATCATCTTAAGCACATGTTCGTAAGTTCATCAATATGCCTTCAAGGCCATAGTCATCACATATATAATGACAATAAAGTAAACCCCGCCACCATAAGTGGACCATACCACACAATGCCATACAAGGCTTCATCAACATGACTATAAAGGAATAGAGAAGTAGAAGAGTAAGGAGAATGAATTTCCCCAAGTGTTAAACACTTATATACTCATTTAAAATACCCAAATATCCCTTAATAAGCCGTCCACACTCTTATTTGGAAGTGGGGTGAATTTACCAATTCACCCCTGACTTGGCAGCAAATCTGCTCGCAGGGAAACAGCCCACGACGACTTGCCCATGACGGGGCATCACGGCTGACACGGGGCGTCATGGCCCTCCGTTGCAAGCTACAGTAGCTTGACAAGGGTCCCCTCTACACCCTTGGACAAGGCCCTCACGACGGAACCCTTGTGACGGGGCGTCATAGCCATGACTGGCCGTTGACAGCTCCGTCGTAAAGGCTGCCTGGGACTGCTTGCACATCAGTTTTGGGTCCTTCCTCAAGGACCCTTCGATGGTCCTTGGGGATAATTTTCCGGACGTAACCAACACGATTACAAACCTTAACATGTTATAGACCTTCCACATAAATTTCATCCAAAACAAACACCTACAAGACGTCCAAACAGCCTTGACCCCAACATGACATACGATGAACGTCTTAGGGGCTATCTTTCGAACGCCTTGGACGTCCTTGGGCGTTTGACCTCCAAACTTCACGAAACTTCATAAAATAACATTAAACATCATTTAAAACCATTTCAAGACTCATTAGACTCAGTTCATACAATTTAGGCATGCATACACATATGAGGCACATAAGCGACTATTCGTCAAACGTCTTGGACGTCCCTTGACGTTCGACTTCCAAATCACTTCAAACTTTGCACACTGCCTATATATAACATAATAAGGCATTTTAGGACCTTATAACATTAAGACGAACATGTTAGGATCTAGACACCTTATCTCATTTTCGAGGTCTTACAATATCCCCCACTTGGGAACATTCGTCCTCAAATGACACTTAGGACTCTTTAATCACAACAAGGACTTCAATGCACATAATATAAGTTCATCACATTTAAAATATCATCAAATCATTTTAGCACTCAATGCACACAAGCAAGCAAAACCATTACTCACTCACTCTCTAATGCATCAAACACAAAGGTCCTTTTCATGTTCATAGGGGAACATATTTCTCCTAATCATAACATGATCATTTCACCTTACTTCATTACAAGAAAATCTTGAAAGGCTACTCATAGGCAGATCATAACTCATACTCAATGTTAATTAAGCACTCATACTTCAATGCATATAAACTTGAGTTAGTTAAATCATAAAAGATCTTCTTTAGTTAGACCTAGTACTATGAAGGTCATACTCAACCATACCATGCTTAGTGGTGTACATGGAGGAATATCTTACTCCTCAACACATTACATGTATCATGAGTTCACACCTTAGCAAAGCACAAGGTCAATTTCCTTAAAAATGAGGGATCTCAACTTTCAAGCCAAGACATGCATACATTTATCTTCCTAGTGAAATCTAAATGGCAAGTCACACCAAATACATCACCACAAAAATAGGAAGTCATTCCACAATTTCTTTTCTTAACATAATACTCACCTTTATAGTAAGCCTCATTTTGGACAAATAACACAAATTGTAGGCACATACATATACACTTAGCAAAACATGCTTTCACCTTTCAAGAATGAGCCTACAATTTTTTTTTAAATTACAAATCATCAAATCACTAAATTTCAAAGAGAGTCAACATATTTCATTGTAAAAGAGACTCAATTTCCATTACAAGGCTAAACAATTTAACCTACAAGTGATTATCACCAAGTTCCTTGTCTTACCTCATGAAGTCAACTTCACAATTAGCACATTAAAATGCAAGTCAACAAGAGAAAACATGGATTTTATCAAAAATTTCTTTTCATGCTCCTTGGAAAATTCACCATGTCTCTAAGATGATGTCAATCAATTCATACCAATCATATAAAGATCATGAAATTCACACTTTATGGGAGACTTTTTTTTTTTCATGAACAAGCATACTAAGAATTCATATTTTCCAATTCAAGTACGAATAGAAGAACAATGTAGACAATTTCTACAATCTCACTACTCAAATACCATCCCCCACTTAGGGTAAACCCACCAACTAAGAGCAACTTAACCCAACATATAGAGGATCTCAAATACAAAATCTTCATATTCATCACTTAAAGTGATTACTACTTTAGAGGGAATCTTCAATAATTCAATTTAGCAACACTAAGGCATTCTAAACCTTATCATGAGATCATAAGCCTTTACATTCAAATCCTATATCAACATGTATAGAGGAGACAACTACACTTATGTCAACTAATACCATCACCATATAGTCAACAAGATTAACATCATGTATAAAGAATCATATCATGCACATCTTCATGATCAATAGACAAATACTATAATATCATACTATTTAATTCACATAAGGTCTTCCTATAATGCAATAGACACTAAGGTCATACATCATTAGGGAAATACAACAAGGAAGTTCATAACACAACAAGAAGTTTAGAAACAACTCTACAACTCATCATTTCATAAGATTCTCATCCTTCAACTTAAATAGCTAAATTCTATTCCACATTCCTTATCATGTTCATATTCATAAATTCTACACATATTTCAACAACATCCAATCAAATGACAATTTCGTAAGTTCTCCATACATGATACAATAAGTTGCCTAGTCTTTACAACGAGCATGCTTCCAAATACCCAAAAGTGCAACATTTAGACATTTAATGAAACAAGTATGGAATTGTAAGATACAAAGCTTTACCAACTCATCCTTCATAAGCATGCATACCATGTTTACAACTCAAGTCTCCACAAAAGACTCCAATTTACACTAGCAACTCATCAAGTACCACTTATATGCAAAGGAAAACAATGCACACTTTTAATTACATACACTCATAGGATAGCATACCTCCATAGGTAGTTATTAAACAATCCAAGTTCAAATCCTAATATTTGACTACCATCATACAAAACCATATAGGAAATACACAATTTAAGAGAATTCACTTTAACCACCATAACTTCTAGCATGCTTCAACTATATCATGACATACATCATTCGACATAACATGCTATTTCACAAAGATTTCATATATTGCCATAATTGGCATCACATCATCAAACAAGAGATATTTCATACATAGTAAAGTAAGATAACCAATCATAATCCCCATAGAGTTAACATGTGCAATGATCAAGTAAAGCTCCATAACTTCACTAAACCAAGTAACCCAACAAGAACTACAACTAGCACCCTACTCCACTCTTCTATAACCTTACATGCATGGATAACTTCATATCTCTAGCACACTAGGCTACTTACATGATTACAAGCATAGAGATCATCTCATAAGGACATTCACATCTATCATCATACACATACATAGTATTAACCTCCTAAGATCTCCATCAAGGCAAACTAGTGCAAGACCTAATAGGTAGAGTCCCATATACCTAAGTCTAGTTAACCCTTTCAAGTCGCCTTAGTTAGTATATACATCATCAAATAAGAACAAGTGTCACCTTCACACATACTCATTCAAACCATAAAACAAAGATAAGCATTTTAAACTCACCTTTTCTCCCTCAAGCATAGAGAGCTCTCACCCAAGCAATCACATCTAAAAGACCACCGGACAAGAAAACATAAGAGAGAGAGACTTATAGAATTAAGTTCTATGGCACGATATGAGATTGATGAAGAAGGGAAACTCTATTGTCCTATAGCCTCTCGTACCATTTGATATGTCGCGACTCACCACCAATGATACAAGACTCTACTAGACGTGGCAATATGAGACTTTTTAGAACCTAAAATCGCTACATAAACCTCATGCTCTGATACCAAGTTTGTCACAACCCAAAAGCATACCCTAGAAGATAGGGTACAATCTTGGATTGTAACCGGCGTCGTCGACCTCTCGGAGGTCTAAGACAAGCCTCTCATATCGTTCATTGCATTTGCATAGTAAATTTAGCGGAAAATTTAAAACTTTTCATAGCACATCATATGCTAGAAACATCACATCATATATATATATATATAAAACATAAGTCATAATACATATTTAGACTCTCTAAGTCTCTTTGCCATCTTAGACTCAATAACTTTAGAATACATTAAGTACAAAACCCTTAAGAATAATACAAATCTATACATTACTAAATAGGCTTTACAATAAGTACACATTAGGACATCCTTGAACTTAAGGATTCCTTTCCTTGAGCTTGGGAAATCACCTATCAAGCTCCTCAATCATAGACCTCCTTTAAGCACTCCAATACCTACACTTTGTGTAAAAAGTAAAGAAGAATGGGATTAGCACAAGAATGTACTAAGTATGGCAACCATGCAAAAACATGCATTTAAAAGGGACATTTCCTTTGAAATCATACTTAATGCCATTTTGAGTAAATCATCATAAAACCTTTATCACTAGCATTTATATCATCCACATACTATATAGTAACACAATCAAAGGCCAAACATCATAGAAGAGCACATATAGAATTTAAGTACACATAGAGGTCACTTTACAGTGAACTCACCCTTCTTAGCATTTAACTCTTTCTTTCAATTCATTAGCCTCCTAAGTAAATCCTTTAGGGATACTTGGTGCAATGCATCACCTTAGGAACACAAGAGAATACCATACATAGCATCTACACAAGACGATACATGCCATCATAGAAGTATAGTACAATATAAACATAGTCAAACCAAGACTACAATATCATACATAAAGGACACATACATAATCACATACATTAGGGTACCTTCCTAAGGCTTCCTAAGGAGTCACTTGTGCAATGTCTAGATGGGTTCATTACTTCCATCTATTCTAAGTAACTTACCTTAAGTCCTCCTAGTTAGGATCCTATTCAATTACTTCCATTGTCCATTTTACCTTTAGGAAAACCATAACCTTAACCGACATAGACCATGGGTGCTAATCATGGAATCCGGTGTTATAAAACCTTACACCGATGGAAGGTGGTCTACCGGCCAAAGTAGAACCTAACATGACATAGCTATCTATGTGGAAATCCACTAGCTAGTATCCTATGGTGGCAACATAGTTTATGGAATTTGGGATATTCATGGAAATATCAACTCTACACCCTAGGTTGGGTCATGAGGCTATCCACCCCGTGAGGACCGTAATGAACCCTACCTTTCTTATGTAAGAAAGTGTCACCCCTCACATGAGGACCGTAGTGAACCCTACCTTTCCCTATGTTGGAAAGTGTCACTCCCTCATATTCAAGTTCCTCGGTGCTAGGCTAAGTTTCCTTTATTGAAAAGCCTTTATTACGTTTGTTTATGAAAACATAAGCTTAGGATATTCATCACTCATATGCTTATAGCATATTCAAGCACATATCTAGATTTGGAGTATTCTTGGGCACCCCTAGCAAGGCCCCTCTCACTAACTAGATCATCCATGTGTGAGCGTATACTTAGATGTGAGCAAACCTTTCACATAACACATAATGTCACACATGTTCATATATCAATGCATACGTTTATAGGCATAACTATATGAGCAATCCTTTCATATAAACCTACTAAGACACTATGCACATGCATACTTCATCATACCATATACATCATATTCATAACATGTTCATACATTCATCCTTCATATACATAGAAACCAAATCTAGGAAATATCCTATGAAGATACACATGTGCAATGCATAGACAAGGTTCCATACCCTTGCCCATACTAATACACCTATCAAGTCATCCTAGTAAGGGAATACAAATCGTACATTCATAACCATCACCTTAATATGCATAGTAGTAGACACTAGTGAATATGAGAACTACCTTTCATTTAGACACAATGACTTATACTACTTGTAATATGCATCTAAGTGAGAGTGGGTGTACATTGACCAACATGATCACATAATGGCTATCAATAACTTATTAAGTCAGCCACCCTATTAGACCACATTACACTTCCAAGCACATAGCACACAACACCTAATAGCATAGAAGACAAGACTATATATACATTATAATCAAGACTCCTAACTTTAGCTATTTACACTTCCATATAAGGGATACATAGGTAAGGGGTTATTTACCATCTTAACACACCAATGGCAGCACCTATACTTTACCCTAACATGGTTATACACATGTTCATGAAATAGCCACACAACCTAATCCACAACTAGAATAGGAAGGTAAGCATAAGCTTCTCATAGTATCATCTTAAGCACATGTTCGTAAGTTCATCAATATGCCTTCAAGGCCATAGTCATCACATATATAATGACAATAAAGTAAACCCCGCCACCATAAGTGGACCATACCACACAATGCCATACAAGGCTTCATCAACATGACTATAAAGGAATAGAGAAGTAGAAGAGTAAGGAGAATAAACATTCTTACCAATTTCTCACCCTTTGATCATCTTTGATCAATACACCTTATTCATCAATAAAACACATAAATGGCAGTAGCTAAATGTACTTTAAACATATAGGAAACCATGTACAAGTCGCTACAAGATTATACCATAACATCATTAGTATACTCCACATAGACTCATAAAGTCAAGTAGGAATAACCAAGACTTAATCCAACACTATTCTCATAATGTCAAGCCAAAGTCTAGCATGATCATTTTAGGCAACATAACTAGAAGAATACATACATGACTATATAACTTCACATGTAGATAGGTAATGTCATGCTTCACATAATCAAAATACACAAATAGCCACATAACTTCAAGTAGTTGCCCATAAGGCCATGCTCATAATGTTGCATAAAGTAACGCCGACAAGGCCACGTCAATTGCAAGTAAAGCACATAACACCGCCACCATAAGTGGACCATACCAATCACAATAGAATCTAAGTATAATTAATATCAAATTAAAGAAAACGGGGCAGCATACCTTCATCCCCTTATCCACACTTCAATTCAATGCCAAATCAACCAATCCAACATCACAAGGCCCTTACCCATGGCCATGAAAAATCATTCAAAGCAATAACCATAGAACTCATGAATCTACATTGATTCAATCTAGGTTTAACAATCTAACATCAAATATATATATCAATTGAATACAATTCTTACATCAATAGAAAACCCATAAGAAACTACATAACAATTCCTCAATATAAGCTTAATATCAAGTAACCCAAAAAGTAGTCAAAAACTAGTGTTTATCAATTTACATGGGTTCATAGGTAATTTATGTTGAAACTCATCAATACAATATCAATTAGATCATAACTTGATGTTTAGAAATCATTTATGCAAGAACCCATGGTAGAAATCCCGAAATTGGACAATTCTCTTTAGAAAGCTTTGAAAACATCTTTGAAAGTTGGGCTCCTTGATGAAACGAGTTTCAAGGATCAAAAGCCATACCTCAAGGATGATAATTCTTCACTTTGATGAAGAATTTCCACTCAAAACGCCACACCAAGCTGCTTCTTCAATTTGGACTTCAATGGAGTCTTTGGGGTTCTAAGGGACTTTGGGGTTTTGTTTTTGGGAGAATGAATTTCCCCAAGTGTTAAACACTTATATACTCATTTAAAATACCCAAATATCCCTTAATAAGCCGTCCACACTCTTATTTGGAAGTGGGGTGAATTTACCAATTCACCCCTGACTTGGCAGCAAATCTGCTCGCAGGGAAACAGCCCACGACGACTTGCCCATGACGGGGCATCACGGCTGACACGGGGCGTCATGATCCTCCGTTGCAAGCTACAGTAGCTTTCCAAGGGTCCCCTCTACACCCTTGGACAAGTCCTTCACGATGGAACCCTTGTGACGGGGCGTCACAGCCATGACTGGCCGTTGACAGCTCCGTCGCAAAGGCTGCCTGGGACTGCTTGCACATCAGTTTTGGGTCCTTCCTCAAGGACCCTTCGATGGTCCTTGGGGATAATTTCCCGGACGTAACCAACACGATTACAAACCTTAACATGTTATAGAACTTTCACATAAATTTCATCCAAAACAAACACCTACAAGACGTCCTAACAGCCTTGACGCCAACATGACATACGATGAACGTCTTAGGGGCTATCTTTCGAACGCCTTGGACGTCCTTGGGCGTTTGACCTTCAAACTTCACGAAACTTCATAAAATAACATTAAAAATCATTTAAAACCATTTCAAGACTCATTAGACTCAGTTCATACAATTTAGGCATGCATACACATATGAGGCACATAAGCGACTATTCGTCGAACGTCTTGGACGTCCCTTGACGTTCGACTTCCAAATCACTTCAAACTTTTCACACTGCCTATATATAACATAATAAGGCATTTTAGGACCTTATAACATTAAGACGAACATGTTAGGCTCTAGACACCTTATCTCATTTTCGAGGTCTTACACATTAGGAGTAATATTAAGGATTGTTTAGGCACATCTTGAGAGGGTGTATGGGCGGTCTCTCTTTGTGTAACTTAAGTAAATCTTAGGATAGATTTGGTGAGAAGACTACGTGCCATGAAGGATTAAAAAGTGAAGGTAATGCACTTCACTGTAACAGTGAAGCAATTCACTGTACAGTGAATAGGGGTTACTGTAAAGTGACTCCTTAAATTGTGATAATTGATTTTAATGATTTCTTATGTATTCCTAATGTGATAAATGGTGTTCTTATGATTATTGTATGATGTTTTAATCAAAATTCATGAAAAGCATGTTATTTACTAAATGTCCATTTTTCATGGTTTTTGCATGGCTTCCATACTTAGTACATCTAATGTGCTAACCCCTTTTTTTACTTTTTGACTAAAGTGTAGGGAATTAGAAGTCTTGATGTGCCATGGAGGATGGATATGTTTCTAAGGGTTGAAGATGAAGTATTGGTGAGTCCTCATCAATTCGAGGACAATATCCACACGTTCCTTATTGTCTTAACTCTTTATTTTTATGTCTTGTATGGGATTAGTCCAAAGTATTATATACTCTAAAGTTTAGATGGTTCAAGGATTGTAAAGGTTTAATGTTTTAATGAAAGTCTTCCGCTTGTGTATTGTTTATGAAAAGAGTTCTTCATGTGTGAAGAAAGTTTTAAATTCTTACTTATTTTAGTATGTTTATTATGCAATGAATGATACGAGAGGCTTAGATGAGACTTCTTGAAGTCTCATTTATCGTGTGACAATCTCAAGGATACTCTAACTTCTAGGGTGTACTTGTGGATTGTGACACCCTCACTTCAAAAGAAATCCACATTTTTCACGCAGAGATTATGCTTTTTGGGTACAAGGATTTTTGTTTCAACACTCGCACTCAGGAACAAGTTCAAATACAGTTAGTATTCTACGCCATACGCTTGCCCTTATTTTCGTTTCTTAGGTTCACCACACTAGACTATAGGATCATGGTAGGACTTTCTTGGCTTGTAAAGTAGGCTTAAGGTCGGGTGTGGTACATTTGGGTTCATTTAGACTTTCTTCCCTCCTTGACATTACCAGTAAGCTTTCTACCTTTTTTCATTGCTATTGATCCCCTATTTCTCTTCTCTTCTCTTCTTTGCCTTCTTTACCTTTTTACATGATACTTTCACTTTTCATTTGCATTTTTTTCTTAGAAAACTCTTTTATCTTTTATTATTCTACTATATTATTTTCAAATATTCTTTCAATTTTTTGGAAAGTCACATCTTGCGCTTACTTAAACTTTTCTTTTCAACATCCAACTCTTTTCATACCCATTTTTGGGTCCTCACTCATAATAGCCACCCTCAACTCATGGATTTTCTACGGTTTGAGGTACACAATACCCAAAGACGGGTCAGGGCCAAAATGAGGTCACTTTCTGTATTAGCCACCCTAAACTTAGGCTTTTGGCCTAAGTTGAGGTTCACATGTCCAACGAGGGACTGACGCCAAAACATTAGACCCTAGGAATGAATAAAAAAAAATTGGTCTATTATAGGCTCAATATATTGGATAAAAAAGGGATAATTATTTCATTTGATCAATTTCTCTTAGGCTAGATATTGGCTATTTCGAACAAGGGCCTATGATCTCTTCCTAGCTTCTAACACTGATTCCCCTCGTAAGACTAACCGGGCAAGTTCTACTTAGGAACCAATTGTTGAACACTCTAATCTCCTCACACACTCTTGGCACATCGTTGCACTATCATATTATCAGATTTCCCAGTACACGTTTTAGTTGAATGTCATATAGTTGGTGCCTATTCATGTCATGTTTAGAGCCAACACATTCAAATTTTCTTAACCTATAAATGCAATCACTACAATAGCCGGGGTATTATTTTTATTAGCCATCATGCTTCGTTTTCATGCTTATATACTTTTACTTACTAAGACATGCCGGTTCGATAGAAATTTTAGCAGTCTCATGGGGAAAAAGAACACACGCAAGAAAACCCCAAGAGAGCATTGTGAGTTAGGCTATTCAGACTTCACCCTACAACTCACTTTCAATTTACCCCACCCCCAAAAAAAATTACAATTGTCCCCAATGCAATAAGAAATCAAAGACACATTGTGGTAGGTGAAGCAAGCTTGTGGCGCATAGAACTGAAGAACTCTGAACAAGCAGGTGGGTCTGTTTTCCTGGAACCCGCAGGATCATCAATCGGGCCACCAACAGTAGAGACCACATCTCTAATAACGACACCATCAGTAGTGCCATCCACCTCAGTAGTGCGCTCATGCATAGAACTGGATGCCCCAACAACCATCTCTAGTGCCCTCCTCTAGCGTATCTCCTCATCTACTAAAGAAGCCCTCTTAGCCTTCTCCAGCTCTGTCCGCTCTCTCTTTCTTGCACAGGACTCATCACTGGCCCCAGTGGTGCAGCTAGAGCGGTGGCTCATCAGGTATCTTGAATAGGGCCTCAAGTATAGTGTCCTCAGCTATCTCAGTAGGAGCAATAAATGGATCAGCCCCCCACATCTCTAAGATGGAATCAACGTCAGCGCGTAGGCTGTCCAACTCAGTCTAGATGGCATTGAGGTCAGTGGTGTGGCCTGGTCATGCTAGAACATGCAGCTGAAAGACTTCAAGGCGTTTGTGGACCGCCTGAATCTGTTGCTCCGCCTTCTTGGCCACCCGCTTCTCTATGCGGTCTTGTGCCTCTGCAATGGACTTCGGCATCCAAGGCTTAATGTGATGGAGCTGGGTGGCCATTTGTGCCTCTAACTTTTGGACTCGAGCTATAGGGACTAATGCGGCAGATGGGGGCGTGGATCTAGACAAGTTTAGGCCCTACTGGCTGCATGTGAGGAGGACGCTTTAGTGGGATCCTAATGCTCTGTTACGGCAGGGTTAGCCCTTTGGGCTAGCTCCACCGTGTTTTCCAAATTCTCACCCATTAGGGGTACTTATATCTGGGTCCCTCTGAGCGGTGCCGCTACATTGGCCTCATCCCTGATGAAGCCTATGTCCAGTGTCCCCGCTGGTCAACGAAGTCTATCACAATGCCAGACTAGCACTCCCGCATCCCTGCACAATTGAAAGATTAAGCATTGAAAGGGGTAAGTGGTAGAGGTCTTAAATTCCCTCTCATGTATCACCACCTACATCAACTTGGCGATGTCGATCTCTAGACCAACCACCATCGCTGCCACCACTATCGCCCTATCCCAAGTGAGGAAATTATCACCCTGAGTCGGTCACACTCTGTTTTGAACAAGTAGACAGAAGAATTTGGTCAAATAAGTCAATGTGGCCTTATGGATGCTCACTCGGGGTGTTATGAACCAGTAAGCTCTCTCACCATCTGTCTCTATATATTAGGCTAACCATTTTTTAACTGCCTCTCGCTGCTACGCACTCTTTTGAAACTCACCACTCTGTACAATTTCCCACTTGTAATAAAAATCTGAAGTATTTTGAATCTACTGTGAGCCGGTGGTGGGGCCGTATAGGAATCGGCAGATGGTGTGCTATGGTATGTCAACCTAGCTATAACGCCCCAAAACAACAAACTAAGGTGATCTAGAGCCTCGTGGTTGTTTCTTGAGTTGATTTTAAGTTAAAATGAGTTAGTTTAGTGTCCTTAGGCAGTGTGAGAATTTTGGTTAAGTTTGGAGTTCAATCGACCAAGAACGTCCATGACGTTCGAAAGGTATGCCTTAGAATGTACTTGTGTGTCTTGTTGTGTTTGGATGAGTTTTACATGTTTGTTTTCCTTGAAACTAAGGTGGGATGTTCCTAAGACCTATACAACTTAGTTTAGGGTTTAACGTCCGGGAACGACCCCACCGATGACCCACAAGGGGCCCTAGATGAAGGGCCCAAGACTTTGGCAAAACTGCCAAAAAGTAGTGGCCATCGACGACCCTAAGGACGGTCCGTTGGTCCATCAACGGTCCATAGACCTAGGGCGTGGATTGGACCAGAAGGTCTTGGTGGCCATGCTCCATGTTGGAGCTAAGTATCCACCCACGAGACCCTACCAACGGTCCGTCGATGCACAGACGGTCCGTTGGTGAAGGTCTCGTCTGTGAGGGCATGCGAGTCTGTGAAGTTGCTGCCAACTTGGGGTGTTTTATGTAAATACACCCCAAGTCTTTTAAGACCCTAGGTGGATAATCTTAGTTTTTTTAGGTTATATTAAAATAGTTTTAAACCCTAGACCTAGACAAGACCCTCACTTCAACATTCAAACTCTCTCTCTTTAAAAAGAAAACTCTCTCAATGTCACCATTGAAGCCAAGACTCAAGGAGGGAAAGGAGGGCTGATTTGGACGTGTTTCTTCACCAAAATTAGTGGATTTTATTCTATTAAAGGTATGGTATCCATTCTTGAATATCTTTTCATTCAAGAAGACAACTTCCAAAAAGGTTTTCAAAAGGGTTTCTAAACTCAAACTTCTTCTAGCTTTGATTTCTAGTATGGGTCTTCTTGTATTTAAGTTCTAATGGTTTAAATGTAATTATCTTGGTTTGAATTGATGGTTTGGATGTTAAAACTCTATGAAACTCTTGTTTATGCATATTTTTGAACTCTTGGCTTGAAAATGGGTTATGTGAGCATGATTTGAGTAGGGAATGAACTTGGGTCTTCTTGTATTTGTCATGTTGGTGTAACTACCGCCCTAAGGGCCTTAATACGGTGAAGTATTGATAAATTGCTTATGAGTGATGATGGTTTGATTTGATGTTGAGTTTCTTTCATTATATAGTTCTTATTATGAATTGATATTGAGTGGTATGGTCCATCTTATGGATGGCGGTGCTAATTGATGAACTTGATGTTATTTAGTATGTTTTGAATATGTAATCTTGAAGGTCTAATATGTGAAATGAAGAGATATTGGAAATGGGTCTTGTATTGTGTTTGGTGTAGCTTGAATTGCATGTTTGACCTAGTTTATGTCTAAATGAAGTATATGATTATGAGAAGCATGTAGAGTGTGTAACTTGATGAATCAAAGTTAAAGTATGTGTAGAACTTGATGAGAATGAAATGACGTTTATATGAAAGGTGTGTACATGTGCACACACACACTTTAAAGAATGTATTATGCCAAATTGAGTAAAAAGAAGAATCTTGAGGTGGACACACTTCGTGAGTTGAGATGTAGTGTCTAGTAGCAACCTCTCCATTTCTAGTGAGCTTGGTGTGACCTATACCTACTATGGGAGAAGAGTACTTTCATGAAATCCGTGTGAATGAGTATTATGGTGTGGTGTTATGGATGATTATTGTGGAGTACTTGAGTAAATGGAATCCATTAGGAGCACTAAGTGGGAGTGGTAGTATGGGATGCTACTCTCACATTGCACTTAGTGTGACCTATATTTCCAGGAGTGTTTTGCATATGTTAGACAAGGGCGTGGATTTGATTTCCAACAAAGTAAGCCTAAGATTTGGTGGTTTTAAGGGTCGCTTTCGTGTGCTTTGAAGGGAGGTGTAATGAAGATCCCCTCTTGGCTCACCTTAGGGAGTCTTAGGATGACCTTGGGTTAGGTAAACTTCAAAGTAAAAAGAGTTCGTATGACTTGGACTGTGCCATTCACTGTAAGGTCTTCATTGTAAGAATTCAAAATGTTCACTGTTATGCTTATTCAATTTTACTGTAAATTTTAGTAAGTTCACTGTAAATTCCTTTTTGGTTTACTATTAAGTTTTGGTAAAGTTACTGTAAAGTGTTCTTTTGGTTCAAAATTATGTGAGTTATTCCTTAAGTGCTAAATGATAGTTCTTATGTTGATTTGCTTCAAAATTCATGAATGTTATATTTAAATTGCATGAAAGGTTATTTTACTAAAATGTCCCTTTTTGCATGTTTTTGCATATGCCATACTTAGTATATTGTTGTACTAACCCCATACTTTTATATACCTTATGAGTATAGGTTGGAAGCCTTTTGGAGGATCGAAGTTGAAGCTTGGGAATTCTATCTCTCAAGAATTTGGTATGTCCTCATATATTCGAGGACATATTTTATGTTTCCTAGTTTCTTTATTTAGACTTAATTTGTATTTCCTTTTATTGTAAAGTGCCGTGTCCCTAAGATTCTACGTTGTGTCTTTAAGTTGGCTTGTGACGACAAGATTTCTTAGTATTTATGAATAGACTTATTTTATTATTGCTATCGTGAAAAGTTCTAATTCCGCAGTACTTTTCATGCTTTATGTTATGAACACTAGTTAGAGGGCTTGTACGAGACCCCAAAGGGTCAAGTACGCCCGGTCACGATTCGAAGGTTTTCCCTAACTTCTAGGGGGTGCGTTCGGTTCGTGACACTAGCAGCCCCGGACAAGTGTAGAAGTTAGAGAATATTATTTTGCGGGCCTTGCCCGCATATCGATGAACCCACGGAGAGTGGCAGTATAGGAAACATATAACTCCCACACAATCTCCTCACTATATGCGCCTAAGTCCTGGGCCATCCATCCGCACTTGTGGAGATTAAAGAGTCGGTGCACCTCTGAAACTGTGGGAAAACTCTATGTGAGGATTCGACGCTCCTCCGTAACCAACTGGGTCCTCACCCCTTCTCAATTAACATCCTTGCATCCATGTACATATGTCATTGTCCCTCTACGCACCACCAGTTTGGTTCATCTGCAACCAGAGTAGGCTGATCCTTTCAGGGTGCGGGTGCAGACTCTAAACTAATAGCCTCATCAGACGAGGCTTGGTGATCGTCAATCCCCAGATCTGGTGGCTAGCTGAGAGTTAGAGCCGAAAGCAGTGGCTGACTCGACCATGAAGACTGGGCCAACCCTGAAGCGGTTGCATCCTTGAAGGAGTATTTTGAGCTCCCTTGTAAACCGGAAGCAGCCCCGATTTGTTAACCGATCAGTGTGCTCTCTTCATAAGACTAGGTGGTTGTGACTACGTTGAGAGACACCTTCCGGGAAGTTCACCTTGTGACTCGAGCGAATGCTTTGGTGTTGTAGTACCCGGAGGGACATAGGCTGGGTCCCTCTCTATGTCGGTGTCCTTATCGAGCAGCCTATAAGTTCCGGTAAACGACTTGGATTTGCATTCTTGTTAGAGATACTAATCCTTTTTTGGGTCATTTGTAGCCGTGGAGTAGGTGTAAGAATCATAGCAGCATAACAACACACTCGAAAAACAACAGAATGTAAAAAGAATGAAAATAAAAATACATATTTTTACTGAAGAGTCAGGTTGATGAGACCCATTGACGGTCCGTCGACCAACCGACGGTCCGTATTCTAGGTCCCACGTCTGACACTTAAAATTATTTTTTGAATTTTTTTTGGAAAATAGGTTTCTCTGAAGGAAACGACGGATGTGCAGAACGGATCGTCGATCAGTCCACGGACCGTAGTTCATTTTCGTCATTTAACACTTAGAATCATTTTTGGATTTTTCAAAATAGGCTTTTCTGAAGGAAACGATGGACGTGCAGAATGGACCATCGATCAATCGACGGACCATAGTCCACTTTCATCATTTGAAACATAGGATATTTCAAGATGTGACGATTGACAGACCCCATCAATAGCCCGGAGACTGATCGACGGTTCATAGACGGGGTCTCGTATTATGGGCCTGGGACAGTTTTCAGGCCTCTGTCAAGTACAATTTTGTTGAGTTTCATTAGTGAACCATTTTAACACAATCAAGTTTAACAATGCAGTGAGTACTAGTTCGTCATTTCTAGGGTTCCTATTTGTACAACTATCGAACCCAATTATATGATCACATGGAACCATAAGTAAGAATTTTCTTGAAGATGAAGACACACAACATGTTAGATAGACCAATTTGCTACACAACCACAGTCTATCATTCGAGGGGAAGTAACTACACAACTTTTAGCATACACATTAACTTAATTTAGTCCCAAGGTCAAGACGCACTCCTGAATTCCTATATTCAACTATGAATGAGAATTCAAAGTTAAGGGAAATCAAATTACCTTTCTAGAAGTGATTAGTGTTGTGGTTGTGAAACTTTAAAAATTAGCCTATGCTTCCGAGCCCAATCACCGACCTCTTGAGAATGGAAGAAAAGAGAATTTCAGAGAGAGGATTGTTTGGGATTTTGGGTAAATTTATGGGACAAATTTGGGAGTGAAATAGGGAAGAAATGAGGGGTTGAAACGGTTAACGAAGGAAATTTCAAAGAAAATGGAAAGAGGGAAGGAATTTGAAAGAATTGGTTTTTAAAATGGAAAGAGGGAAGGAATCAGATCACTGGCAAACTTGGATCCACGAAACCCCGTCAATGGGCCATGGATTGATCGATGGTGCGTCGATTGGGACCGTCGATCACTTTTAGACTTAGAAAAAATAAAAGCATACCAGTGATATACGAACACCATCGACGGTCTGTCGACCAACTGCCGGCCCGTCAATGGGGTCAGTAGAGGTTTGCACAAGACCATTTTCTGCATATTTGTGATTTAGCCTCCTTCACATATAACACCAATCAGGCCATTCTTTTTTGTGTTTTTCTCTACACTTTTAAGACACGGACCCTATACTAATCTCTAGCCAACACTAGAAAAATAATAATGAGAAAAACTAGACAAAACTACAACTATTGCTACAAGGAAAACAAAAGCTACCATTGGCTAGAGGGTATACCTTGGGTTGCCTCCCAAGAAGCGCTTGAATTAAAGTCGTGGCACGACGCAGGCCCCTCGATTACTCAGACTTCATCAAGATGATAGTCCTCAACCACTTCATGAACACTCTCCGCATGCCCCAAATAGATCTTTATCCTTTGTCCATTTATTGTGAATTTTATGCCTTCCTTGTTCTCCAATTCAACCGCTCCATGTGGGAACCCTTTAGTGATGAGGAATGGCACTGTCCACTTAGACTTGAGTTTACTCGGAAATAAGTGTAGCCTTGAGTTGAATAGAAGCACCAAATAACCAATTGAAAATTCTCACTTTTCAATCCTTTGGTCGTGATACTTCTTCATCTTCAATCTTCTCTTTGTAGATGGCTTAAAATTCATAGGCCACTCATCAAGCTCATTCAACTCTTTTAGTCTTTTTTCTGATGCTCCGGTCCAATCCAACTCAGTCTCTTCATTGCCCACATCGCCTTGTGCTCTAGCTCGACCAGCAAATGGGAAGACTTCCCATATAAAATTTGGTATGGAGACATACCAATAGAGGTCTTGTAAGTAGTGCGGTAAGCCCAAAGAGCATCATCTAGCCTCATTGACCAATCCGTTCTATTGGCTTTCACAGTTTTCACCAGAATCTATCTCCCGATTGGACACCTCAACTTGCCCGGTGGTTTGTGGATGGTAAAGAGTAGCCACGTTATGGCGAACACCATATTTCTCCAACAACCCTTTGAAAATTTATAACAAAAGTGAGAGCCACCATCACTAATAATGGCCCTAGGTGTACCAAATCTGGAGAAGATATTCTTGTTCAAGAATTCGGTGACATCTTTCCAGAATAGGATCAAGTGAAGCTCTTGCCTCTTTGAAATTCCTCCATCTCGTTGACCCCGATCACATGATTTGACGAACTCATGAGCATCTTGGTGGATGGTTGGCCAATAGTAACCACACTGCAAGATCTTGTCCGTAGTTCTAATACCACTATGGTGCCACCCACAGGCGAGGAATGACACGCCTCTAGAGCACTCTACATCTCAACCTCAGGTACACAATGACGGATAATTCCATCGGCACAACTCCTATATAAGTAAGGCCTATCCCAAAAGAACATTTTCACATCATGCATGAACTTTTTCCTTTGGTGTAATGTCAAATCTAACGGAACCACATCAATTTCTAGATAGTTTGCAAAGTCAGCGAACCATAGGATCAGATCCCGAGAAGCAACCAATACATGTTTATCTGGGAATGCATCATCAATTTCAGCCTTTTAACCCAATCCAAGCATAGCGTCATCCTCCAATCTAGATAAGTGGTTGACTACTTGATTCTCAGTACCCTTTCTATATTTTACCTCAAAATCAAACTCTTGCAGTAATAGAACCTATCTGATCAACCTTGGCTTCGCATCATGCTTAGCCATAAAATACCTTAACGCAAAATGGTCAGTATGCACTATCACCCTCATGCTCAGCAAATAGGAGTGAAATTTCTCGAATGAAAACACTACCGCAAGAAGTTCATATTCAGTGACCGTGTAGTTCTTATGTGCTTCATTCAAGTCTTTACTCGCATAGTAAATGGGGTGAAGGATTTTATCCCTTCTCTGTCCCAATACCACACCAAGTTCAACCCTACTAGCATCACACATCATCTAAAATGGCTCACTCAAATCCGGTGAAATAATAATGGGCGCGGACACCAACTTCTCTTTCAACTCTCCAAATGCCTTTGGACAGGATTCATCGAAATAGATCTAACCTTCCTTCTCAAGCAGTTGCACAAAGACTGTGTAATTTTAGAAAAATCTTTAATAAACCTCTGATAAAATCAAGCATGCCCAAGAAAACATCTCACACCCTTGACAGAAATGGGTGGAGGAAGCTTCTCTATCACTTCATGTAAGACCCCGAAAATGAGATAAGGTGTCTAGAGCCTAACATGTTCGTCTTAATGTTATAAGGTTAAGAAATGCCTTATTATATGGTATAGAGGCAGTGTGAAAAGTTTGAAGTGATTTGGAAGTCGAACGTCAAGGGACGTCCAAGACGTTCGACGATTAGTCGCTTATGTGCCTCATGTATGCATACATGCCTAAATTTGTATGAAATGAGTCCAATGAGTCTTGAAGTGGTTTAAAATTATGTTTAATGTTGTTATATGAAGTTTCGTGAAGTTTGGAGGTCAAACGCCCAAGAACGTCCAAGGCGTTCGAAAGATAGCCCCTAAGACGTTCATCGTATGTCATGTTGGGGTCAAGGCAGTTTGGACGTCTTGTAGGTGTTTGTTTTGGATGAAATTTATGTGGAAGGTATATAACATGTTAATGTTTGTAATAGCGTTGGAAACGTCCGGGTCCGACTTTTAAAGGGCCCCACAAGAGGCCCCAAAAGAAGGATCCAAAGCTACCTAAGACACTGCCTGGGCAGTGTCCATTGACGGATCCAACGACGGATCGTTGGTCCACCAACGCCCGTCGAGCAGGTCTCATCGAGGGGCAAAAGCTTTGGGCAGGTCTTAATCCAAAAATTTGGCTAAGTACCCAACGACGGACGTCAGGCACGGCCCGTCATGGCCTTGACGCCCCGTCGTTGCCATCGTCGTGGGTGGCTGCAACTGGCAGCCTGCGTGCTGTCAATTAAAGGGGTGAATGGGAGATTCACCCCACGTCCTAAACTGATTATTATAGGTTTATTTAAGTAATTTTGGGTGTATATAAGTCATAAAAAACGTGATCAACCCATTCTAAAATCAACCCTCATGTTTTAAGCCTTTCCCTCCCAAAATACTCTCTCTAGAAACCACCATTGTTGGTGAAGCTCAAGCACAGATTCAAGTTGGGTTTTCCATGGATGAATCACCAAGTTTAAGAGGTTTTCAACTAATAAACGGTATGTCAATCCTTCATCTTCAAGTAACCTTTCTCTTGGAGAGTTCTTCTCAATGTTTTTCAAAGAAATCTTATGATCAAGTTTCCAATCTTCCAATCTAGCCATGGGTTGTTTCTCAAAACGTTTATAATGATTAAATCATGATGAATTGAAGTTAATACAGTGATTTGAATGTGATTTCACTCCAATTGCATGATGAACCCATGTTTCTTCCAAAATTGGTTTAGGTATTGCATGGGCTTTGTGATTATTGCTTGTTCTTGATTGAATGGTGATTCTCTTTCGTTGAATTGCTTGTGTTTATTGTTATTTACGTTAATTGATGGTGAATTGATGAAGAACAGTCCATGATGATAAATATATGAAGATTTGAACATGTTAGCTTAAGTATTATTTCAATTCACTGTAACGTTGGTCCCTAAGTGATCTAATGCGAAATTAAATGGTGTAGGGATGATTGTACCTACTGTTTTACTAAGATATTATTGTGGAATTATATAGATGTGATTCATGTGGTTCAAGGTTGGGATTGGCTTATATTCTTCTATCTTTCATGTTGATCTAATGTAGCATATTCACTATAATCTAGTCATTTTGTGATCTTCATTCTATGGTGAGATGTAAGTATGATTTCAATATGATTAGGTGTATGTTTAGCTACTGCGTTAGACTTATAATATGTATGAAATACGATTTAAAATCAATACAAGGGAAGTTAGCTAATGATCTATGTTATTCTACTTTCCTAGTATGTTGATATGTTGTATTATGTTATGGTATAATCTTGTAGCGACTTGTACATGGTTTCTTATATGTTTAGAGTACATTTAGCTACTTCCATATATGTGTTTTATTGATGAATAAGGTGTATTGATCAATGATGATCAAAGGGTGAGAAATTGGTAAGAATGCTTATTTCCTCTACTCTTCTACTTCTCTATTCCTTTATAGTAATGTTGATGAAGCCTTGTATGGCATTGTGTGGTATGGTCCACTTATGGTGTCAGTGTTACCTTTATTTTCATTATATATGTGTTGACCATGGCCTTGAAGGCAAAATTGATTAACTTATGAACATGTGCTTAAGATGATACTATGAGAAGCTTATGCCTACTTTCCTATTCTAGTTGTGAATTAGGTTGTGTGGCTATTGTTTGAGCATGTGTATAACCATGTTAGGGTAAAGTTTATGTGCTGCCATTGATGTGTGAAAATGGTTAATAATCCCTTACCTATGTATCCCTTATATGGAAGTGTAAATAGCTAAAGTTAGGAGTCTTGATTATAAGGTATGTCTTGTCTCCTATGCTATTATGTGTTGTGTGCTATGTGCTTGGAAGTGTAATATAGTCTAAGAGGGTAGCTGCCTCAAGAAGTTATTGATTGCCATGATGTGATCATGTTGGTCAATGTACACACACTCTCACTTGCATGCACGTTAAAAGCAGTATAGGTCATTGAGTCTAAATGAAAGATAGTTCTCATATTCACTAGTGTCCACTACTATGCATGTAAAGTATATGTATGTGAAGTATGTTATGTATTTCCCTTACTAGGATGACTTGATAGGTGTACTAAGGTTTGTAATAGCGTTGGAAACGTCCGGGTACGACTTCTAAAGGGCCCCACAAGAGGCCCCAAAAGAAGGACCCAAATCTGCCTAAGACACTGCATGGGCAGTGTCCATTGACGGACCTAACGACGGATTGTTGGTCCACCAACGGCCCGTCGAGCAGGTCTCATCGAGGGGCACAAGCCTTGGGCAGGTCTTAATCCAAAAATTTGGCTAAGTACCCAACGATGGACGTCAGGCATGGCCCGTCATGGCCTTGACGCCCCGTCGTTGCCATCGTCGTGGGTGCCTGCAACTGGCAGCCTGCGTGCTGTCAATTAAAGGGGTGAATGGGAGATTCACCCCACGTCCTAAACTGATTATTATAGGTTTATTTAAGTAATTTTGGGTGTATATAAGTCATCTAAAACGTGATCAACCCATTCTAAAATCAACCCTCATGTTTTAAGCCTTTCCCTCCCAAAATACTCTCTCTAGAAACCACCATTGTTGGTGAAGCTCAAGCACAGATTCAAGCTGGGTTTTCCATGGATGAATCACCAAGTTTAAGAGGTTTTCAACTAATAAACGGTATGTCAATCCTTCATCTTCAAGTAACCTTTCTCTTGAAGAGTTCTTCTCAATGTTTTTCAAAGAAATCTTATGATCAAGTTTCCAATCTTCCAATCTAGCCATGGGTTCTTTCTCAAAACGTTTTTAATGATTAAATCATGATGAATTGAAGTTAATACAGTGATTTGAATGTGATTTCACTCCAATTGCATGATGAACCCATGTTCCTTCCAAAATTGGTTTAGGTCTTTCATGGGCTTTGTAATTATTGCTTGTTCTTGATTGAATGGTGATTCTCTTTCATTGAATTGCTTGTGTTTATTGTTATTTAAGTTAATTGATGGTGAATTGATGAAGAACAGTCCATGATGATAAATAGATGAATATTTGAACATGTTAGCTTAAGTATTATTTGAATTCACTATAACGTTGGTCCCTAAGTGATCTAATGTGAAATTCAATGGTGTAGGGATGATTGTACCTACTGTTTTACTAAGATATTATTGTGGAATTATATAGATGTGATTCATGTGGTTCAAGGTTGGGATTGGCTTATATTCTTCTATCTTTCATGTTGATCTAATGTAGCATATTCACTATAATCTAGTCATTTTGTGATCTTCATTCTAGGGTGAGATGTAAGTATGTTTTCAATATGATTAGGTGTATGTTTAGCTACTGCCTTAGACTTATAATATGTATGAAATACGATATAAAATCAATACAAGGGAAGTTAGCTAATGATCTATGTTATTCTACTTTCCTAGTATGTTGATATGTTGTATTATGTTATGGTATAATCTTGTAGCGACTTCTACATGGTTTCTTATATGTTTAGAGTACATTTAGCTACTTCCATATATGTGTTTTATTGATGAATAAGGTGTATTGATCAATGATGATCAAAGGGTGAGACATTAGTAAGAATGCTTATTTCCTTTACTCTTCTACTTCTCTATTCCTTTATAGTAATGTTGATGAAGCCTTGTATGGCATTGTGTGGTATGGTCCACTTATGGTGTCGGTGTTTACTTTATTGTCATTATATATGTGTTGACCATGGCCTTGAAGGCAAAATTGATTAACTTATGAACATGTGCTTAAGATGATACTATGAGAAGCTTATGCCTACTTTCCTATTCTAGTTGTGAATTAGGTTGTGTGGATATTGTTTGAACATGTGTATAACCATGTTAGGGTAAAGTATAGGTGCTGCCATTGATGTGTTAAAATGGTTAATAATCCCTTACCTATGTATCCCTTATATGGAAGTGTAAATAGCTAAAGTTAGGAGTCTTGATTATAATGTATATATTGTCTTGTCTCCTATGCTATTATGTGTTGTGTGCTATGTGCTTGGAAGTGTAATGTAGTCTTAGAGGGTGGCTGCCTCAAGAAGTTATTGATAGCCATGATGTGATCATGTTGGTCAATGTACACACACTCTCACTTTCATGCATGTTACAAGTAGTATAGGTCATTGTGTCTAAATGAAAAGTAGTTCTCATATTCACTAGTGTCCACTACTATGCATGTAAAGTATATGTATGTGAAGTATGTTATGTATTTCCCTTACTAGGATGACTTGATAGGTGTACTAGTATGGGCAAGGGTATGGAATCTTGTCTATACATTGCACATGTGTATCTTGATAGGATAGTTCCTAGGTTTGGTTTCTATGTACATGAAGGATGAATATATGATCATGTTATGAATATGATGTATATGATATGATGAAGTATGAATGTGCATAGTGTCTTAGTAGGTTTATATGAAAGGATTGCTCATATATTATGCCTATAGACTCATGCATTGATATATGAACATGTGTGACATTATGTGTTATGTGAAAGGTTTGCTCACATCTATGTATACACTCACTCACATGAATGATGATCTAGTTAATGGAGGAACATTGAGAGGTGTTCCATAGAATACTCCAAAACTAGATAGGTGCTTGAATATGCTATAAGCATATGAGCAATGAATATCCTAAGCCTATGTTTTTATAAGTAAAGGTAATAAAGGCTTTTAAATAAAGGGGAACTTAGCTTAGCACCGAGAGAACTTGAGATTGAGAGGTGTTGACTTTCCTTGGAGGAAGATTCACCATTTGTCCCTTGTAGAGTGTTGATTTCCCTTTGAGGAATATTCACCTATGGACCTACATGAGGTGTTGACTTTCCTTGAGAAAGATTCACTCATGTTTTCTCATGAGGTGAGGCCCCATTACCAAATGGTATGTAGAGGGAATACCTATCTCTTAGTTCCATAAACTATGCTTGCCACATAGGATCTAGCAAAGTGAATTCACTTAGGATGCTAGGATGTATGTTAATGTTCTACCTTGTCTAGGTAGGAACACCTTCCTTTGGTGTAAGGCTCTACAACACCAAATTCCATGTATAGCACCCATGGTCTTAGTGTCGATTAAGGCTATGGTTTCCCTAAAGGTAAAATGGACAATGGAAGAAATTGAATAGAATCCTAACTAGGAGGACTTAAGGTAAGTTACTTAGAATTGATGGAAGTAATGAACCCATCTAGACATTGCACAAGTGACTCCTTAGGAAGTCTTAGGAAGGTGCCCTAATGCATATGATTATGTATGTGTCCTTTATGTATATGTATATATTGTACTATACTTCTATGATGGTATGTGTTATCTTGTGTAGATGATATTTATGGTGTTCCCTTGTGGTCTTAAGGTGATACATTGCACCAAGTATCCCTAAAGGATTACTTGGGAGGCTAATGAATTAAAAGGAAGAGTTCACTGTAAAGGTGATGGAGCTCACTGTAAAGTGACCTCAAATTGTACTTAAATTCTATAAGTGGTTTTCTATGATGTTTGGCCTTTGATTGTGTTTCTATGAAGTATGTAATTGATATAAATGCTATTTATAAAGGTTTTATGATGATTTACTCAAAATGACATGAAGTATGATTTCAAAGAAAATGTCCCTTTTAAATGCATGTTTTTGCATGGTTGTCATACTTAGTGCATTCTTGTACTAATTCCGTTCTTCTCTACTTTTTGCGCAAAGTATAGGTAATGGAATGCTTAAAGGAGGTCTATGATTGAGGAGCTTGATAGGTGATTTCCCAAGCTCAAGGAAATGAATCCTTAAATTCAAGGATGTCCTAATGTCTACTTATTGTAAAGTCTATTTAGTAATGTATAGCTTAGTATTATGTCTTAAGGGCCTTGTCCTTATTGTACTCCAAAGTATTTGAGTCTAAGATGGCAGAGAGACTTAGAGTCTAAATATGTATAATGACTTATATTTTATATATATATGATGTGCTATGAAAAGTTTTAAATTTTCCGCTAATTTACTCTGCCAATGCAATGAATGATATGAGAGGCTTGTCTTAGACCTCCGAGAGGTCGACGACGCCAGTTACAATCCAAGATTGTATCCTATCTTCTAGGGTATGGTTTCAGGTTGTGACACTTCCACTTTATCTCGATCAACCTCTATCCCCTTCTTCGAGATGCGATGGCCCAAAAATGTTCCTCCTTTCACCATAATCACCAAATTGCACTCCTCACATCTCTTGAGCACCTCAGCCATATTATTCAAGCAACGATCAAAGGAGTCGCCAACCACAAAAAATTCATCCATGAACACCTTAATAGTGTCCTCCCCCATATCAGAGAATATCGACATCATACAACGCTGACAGGTGGTCGGCGCATTACATAACCCAAATGGCTACTCTTGAAAGCAAAAGTCCCATAAGGACAAGTGAAGGTGTAGCGCCCCTTTCCGAGAGATACTAAAACTTGACAAGAAACTTAGTTTAATACTTGCGATATTTAAAAGAGATTAACGAAGGTATACTGATTTATAATCTAGTTGAGGGATAAGTTTCATAACACATAATTTAGTTAAAGATGTGCATCTGGCCCATTTTTAAAGATTTAATTCAGGTCAAAATTTATATGGCACGAAATTTTAACTAATGACGAAAAAGCTTCTCAAAATCTGTTAAGCAAAAACGACAAGCTTTTCCTGCATATATTATCTTCACACTTAAGGATGAAATAAAAATAATATTACCAACTTCCGAGTACCGCAATCAGCCGGTTCATCCTTCACACAAACGTAGAAAACATAAAGCAAATTAGTAGTTTACATGCATGGGTTCACACACCCCAAAAGATAAAAATGTATAACCGTACTTATATTACAACCCATGATGACATGACCAAATAAGCCCTCAAAATCTCATGTAAGTATAAATACATAGATCATGTACAAGTCCCAAGGTTTATACAAAATATATATATGCCTATATGCAAGTGTGATCTTACTTTAAGGCTTTCAAAACCTCCATCTTCAATGACCAACTTCAATCGTCCTCTCGAGCATTCCCTACGATAGAAACAACTATCGCTAAGCATAAAGCTTAGTGGTGTAAAAACTATAGATCCGGTGCCCACAGATTCACCAAGTCATCATTCTCAAGTCAAGGGTAGCATAATTGAAATATAATCAATAAAATAAGTAAACAGTATACAAAGAGTATTAAGTTGGATAATTAAAGCTCCAAATGTCAATAACGTTCATAGCACAATTTTTCAAGGGTTCAATAACAAGAGTCGCCCAATATATACATCATGTCGTCACACCAAGTACAAGCAGGTATTAAGAAGGGCCAACGCCCTGTTTCAAGAATCAAAGCCCAATAAACAAGAGAACCAAGAACCATATTAATAATGGCTTTTTAGTTCGTACTTAAAATGGAAAACTCCCATACTTAAAACGAACTAAAAATCCAAAGTCAAGATGGAAAATTATCTGAATCAAGAGGCATGCCAATAGTTACAAGGTCACAGCCACAAGAAGGACATAGTCCAAACAAGAATGCCAAGTGATAAAACAATCCGTACAAGTGGGAGAGTTACACAAGAGTCTTAAACGACAACAACACAATAATTCAAAATGACAAGAGGTAATCAATGTACCAATATAAACTTTCAGATATACCAGAAGGTAAAAATAGTACAAGTACAAGTTTATACACAAACCTCAATGCTTTAGCGAAGAAACAGTCCAACACGACTTCAAGAGTTCAAACCGTAGACCAACCAACGTATGAAGATCCTCAAATTGTTCACGAGTATTTACAACCTTAAAAATACAATTAAATAACTTATTTAATTTCTAGTATCTCAATAATTTTGAAGTAATATAGGATAATCATCACAAGTAAGCCTAGCCTGCACATTTACGACTAAGCTCCCAAAACACTGATTCTCTCCAACAAAAGTACTTCATGTCGCAACTTAGTTTTGAAACATGAAACACCAAAACTGGACTTTATATCCTTTATAAAAGATGTAGGCACATCTCTTAAGCTTGCAAATAATTAAGAATCACCTCAAAATACTCTTTGTATAAAAAGATATAATAAAAACACTAACAGTTGTACAAACAGGATTTCTAATTCCAGTAGCTGGAAAGAATTCTTCCTATGTTGCGTCCCATATTTCGAATCCATAACAGCAAACTTAGAGTTTTAAATAAACATAAGAATTGTAGAACTACGAATTATCTTTCCAAATCATATTTATTCATTGCAAACAAAGGTTTATAAGACAAGATATGCTTAAAATACAAAAGACTACCCACCTAAGAAACATATTTTTTTTCATCACTTACCAAAAGAAGTTGTGTGTCGAATTCACCCAAAAGGAGCTTGTATTTCTCTTGGTTTTGAAGAACAACTATTTAGCTAATGTTTTAATGTTCTTATACTTCAGTAAAACGAAATAAACCAAAGGAGGTGTAAAATATATAGATACAAAATGATCCTCATCACCTCTACACATGTCAACAAAAGGGGCTGCCCCTAAAAATAGTTGGCTGCCCAGAAATCATACATATACCCATTTTTATATACCTTATACCCACACCTCCAATATATGTGTAAATATAATTAGAAAATTATGCAAATACCCCCATACAATACGTTAAATTACGATAACAATTTATATTAAGCATGTTTTCAAGTATCACGAAATTTCAAGTTCCCAAAATGAGAATAAAACATATTATAGTAACGTATGGATATGTAAATAATGGTCTAGTATCTTAGGGGTGTTACAACTCTCTCCCCCTTAAAGAAATTTCGTCTCGAAATTACCTTAGGCTAGTCTCGAAACAAATGCGAATATTGAGTCCTCATGTCTTCTTCTCTCTCCTAGGTAGCTTATTTTCCAGAATGGTTCATCCAAAGTAGGTTTACTAAGGGGATTCTCTTGTTCCTAAGTTGCTTTATTTCTCGAGCTTGAATTAGGATAGGTTCTTCATTATACGTCAAGTCAGGATTAACCTCAATATATTCAACGAAAGAACATGAGATGGATCAGAACGGTATCTTCGGAGCATAGAAACATGGAAGACATTGTGGATCTTGTCTAACTCTGGGGGTAAAGCCAATTTATATGCAACTGGGACAACCCTTTCAAGTATCTCATAAGGTCCAATAAATCGGGGACTAAGTTTTCCTTTTTGGCCAAATCTCATAATCTTTTTCGATGGAGACACCTTTAAGAATACTTTATGTCCAACTTGATATTCAATGTCATACCTATTTATATCAGCATACGACTTTTGTCTATCCGAAGAAATCTTTAAACGATCCTTGATAATTTTCACCTTGTCCTCGGTTTGTTGCACTATTTAAGGACCAATAAGCTTTGTTCACCAATTTCACTCCAACAAAGAGGGGTCCGACATTTTCTTCCATATAAGGCTTCATAGGGAGGCATTACAATACTTGATTGGTAGATATTATTGTAAGCAAATTCTATCAAAGCCAAGTGTTTGTCCCAACTACCCTCAAACTCCATAATGCAAGCTCGAAGCATATCCTCCAAAATTTGTATCACTCTTTTCGACTGTCCGTCTATCTGAGGATGGAACGAAGTGCTAAATTTCAACTTAGTACCCAAGGCTTCCTGCAAGCTGCCCCAAAATCTAGATGTAAACCTTGGGTCTCGGTTAGATACTATCGACACAGGGATCCCATGTAGTCTTACAATCTCATTAATGTACAACTCGGCTAAACGTTCAAGTGAGTAATCCATTCTAATTGCTAAGAAGTGAGCACTCTTTGTTAGCCGATCAACGATCACCCATATGGCATCATGATTTGTCTGAGTGCGAGGAAGTCCAGAAATAAAGTACATAGTTATTCTCTCCCATTTCAATTCTGGCATCGTCAAGGGCTGTAATAAACCAACCGGGACTTGGTGTTCAACCTTTACTTTTTGACAAACCATACATTTTGAAATGAACTCTGCAATGTCTCTCTTCATACCATTCCACCAATAATTTTCTTTGATAGTTTGGTACATCTTTGTACCTCCAAGATGCATTGCATATGGTGAAGTATGTGCTTCTTTCAATATTTATCTCCTCAAGTTGTCATCATTAGGGACACATAACCTATTTTGATAAAGTAAGACACCATCCTTTGTTAATGTAAAGTCAAGATTCTCCCCATTTTGGACCTCTCTAGTCAATTTTACAAGTTTCACATCTAACTTTTGTGCTTCCTTCACTTGTTCAAGTAATATTGGCTTTACTTGCAAATTAACAATAACTGAACCATTTAAATCAGGTGTAAAATCAACATTCATGGATCTTAACTCAAGGAGCAATGTCAAAGGACTCAAAGAAATGCTTGCGAAATATTTTTGACTTAAGGCATCTGCAACCACATTAGCTTTACCTGGATGATAATCAATCGTGCAGTCATAATCCTTGATGAGTTCAAGCCATCTACGATATCTTAGGTTCAGCTCCTTTTGAGTACCCAAGTACTTTAAGCTCTTGTGATCAGTGAATATATGACATTTCTCTCCATAAAAATAGTGTCGCCAAAATTTTAAAGCAAACTCTATAGCAGCAAGTTCAAGATCATGAGTAGGATAATTCAATTCGTGTGGTTTTAATTTCCGTGAGGCATAAGATATTACCTTCCCTTCTTGCATCAAAATGCATCCTAGACCATTGTGAGAAGCATCACTATCACTACATATTCTTTCCCTTCTATTGGTAGAGTAAGTATAGGAGCTTGAGTCAACAAGGATTTGAGTGTTTCAAAGCTCTTTTGACATTTTTCATCCCAAATAAACTTTACTTCCTTCTGCAAGATTTTAGTCAAAGGGGAGGCAATAATGGAGAAGTCTTTCACAAATCTTCTACAGTATCCTGCTAAGCCCAAGAAACTTCTTACTTCAGTCGGACTTTTGGGAGGTCTCCATTCAACAACTGCCTGTATCTTACTACGATCCACCTTCACGCCTTCACCTGATACAACATGTCCCAGAAAAGACACCTCATCAAGCCAAAGCTCACACTCAGAAAGTTTAGCATAAAGTTCTTTCTCCTTCAAAATCTGCAATATAATCCGGAGGTGTTCATCATGGCCTTCACTACTTCTAGAATATATTAAGATATCATCTATAAAAACACTACAAACTGATTAAGATAAGGCTTGAATACTCGATTCATTAGATCCATAAAAACCGCAGGAGCATTTGTTAATCCGAATGGCATCACCAAAAATTCATAATGACCATATCGAGTTCTAAAAGCTGTTTTGGGAATATCATTCTCTCTAACACGCAATTGGTGATATCCAGACCTTAAATCTATCTTTGAGAATACTTTAAAACCCTTCAGTTGGTCAAGCAAATCATCAATCCTTGGTAGTGGATATCTATTATTTATTGTTATGCTGTTCAATTGTCTATAGTCAATACAAAGCCTAAGAGTGCCATCTTTCTTCTTCACAAATAAAATAGGGTCTCCCCAAAGAGAAACACTAGGTCTAATAAAACCTTTCTCAAGAAGTTCTTGCGATTCAGATTTCAATTCTCTTAATTCTGCTGGAGCCATTCTATAAGGAGTGATGGAAATAGGGTTAGATCCAGGAATAAGCTCAATTGGAAATTCAACCTCTCTTTCCGGGGGCAATCCAGAAAGGTTTTCTGGAAAGACTTATGGAAAATCACATACAGCAGCTATGTCCTTGATACAAGGACTCTCCAACTGTGTATCAACTATGTGAGTAAGGTATGCCCCACAACCTTGACGCATCAACTTTCTTGCCAAGTCCGCAGAAATAATACCAGATGTCAAGGATCTTTCACCTTGTATGATGATATGTGAACATGTAGGATCTTTAAAAGTCACAAGATTTGACCTACAATCTACGACTGCATGATATTTATAAAGCCAGTCCATCCCGATAATAATATCAAAATCATTGAAGGGCATTTCAATCAAATCAGCAGGGAAGACTAGATTTTGAATCACAAAGGTACAATCATGATAAATTTGATTACACACAACCTGATAACCTAATGGACTTTCAACCAGCACATCATAATTAAGACTCATGGATTTCACATTTTCAGGAAGGACAAGTGATGAACAAATATAGGAATGTGTAGAACCAGGATAAAATAATGTAAACACGCACAAGCCAAATAAGTGAAATTTACCAACAACCACGTCTTGTCCATCTTGATCATCCCTCTGCCTCATAGCATAAGCGTGTGCAGTACCCCGTTGTCCACTAACTTGATTAGCTCCGCTTACACCTGCTGCCTGGGTGTTTCTAGGCCTTGCACCTTTATTAATTTGAGGAGTATTAAGAGAAGACTTATGAACCGAACCTTCAGTTTTGGAGGAAGGAGCATTATTAGGATTAGGACTGTCCTTCACTTTATGATCAAGGCTCCCACAATTAAAACATGCACCAGAGGCCCTCCTGCAAGTACTAAAATGATTCTTTCCACATTGCGGTCAAGTGGGAATGCGAGGCTTGCCTTGTCCATAATTTGGAGTGCTAGCTGTAGAAAAATCTGATCTATTTTGCTTCTGTTGAGCTGGCCTATTATCACTACTAGCCTTAGAATTATCAAACCTTACCCATTTTGATAGACCTCCAAAATCTGGTCTAGGATTTCAAAATCTGTTTTCATTTCTACTAGCTTCTTCTTTATCAAGGCGTTCCCAAGTAAAAGCAGCAGACACTAACTTGCAAAAGTTCTCATGTTGCAGGATCGCCACATTCTTCCTAATGGAATCATTTAAACCATTTTTAAATTTCCTGCACTTGTCTTTTTCCTCTTTTAACGAGAGAGCCTTAGAAACCTTTGTTCATATTCAGCAATATACATGTCTCGCTGCCTTAGATTCAAAAACTCCTTTTTCTTTGCATCACAATAAGCAGGTGGTACATACTTCATACGAAATTCCTTAACAAAATCATCCCAAGTAAGAACAGGAGGTTTTACCTTGGCATTCGGAACAATTACCCAAAAGAAGTTGTGTGTCGAATTCACCCGAAAGGAGCTTGTTTTTCTCTTGGTTTTGAAGAACAACTGTTTAGCTAATGTTTTAATGTTCTTATACTTCAGGAAAACGAAATCAACCAAAGGAGTATTAAAATATATAGATACAAAACGATCCTCATCACCTCTACACATATAAAAAAAAGAGGTTGCCCCTAAATATAGTTGGCTGCCCAGAAATCATACATATATACCAATTTTTATATACCTTATACCCACACCTCCAATATATGTGTAAATATAATTAGAAAATTACGCAAATACACCCATACAATACGTTAAATTAGGATAAAAATTTATGTTAAGAACATTTTCAAGTATCACAAAATTTCAAGTTCCCAAAATGAGAATAAAACATATTATAGTAATGTATGGATATGTAAATAATGGTCTAGTATCTTAGGGGTGTTACAAAAGGTGGTCTTTTCTTCATCTTCAAGGGCAATAGAGATATGGTTGTAGCCCGAATAGACATCAAGAAAGCAATACCAACCTTTAAGGCCTGCAAGTCTTTCTAAAATCTTATCCATGAAGGGCATGAGGAAACGGTCCTTTTTAGTCCAAGCATTCAACTTCCGATAGTCCATGCAAACTCGCATCTGGTCACTGGTCGCATCGAAACAAGCTTGTTCAATTCATTAGGTACCACAGTCATTCCACCCTTTTTAGGCACAGACTGAACATGACACACCCAGTTGCTGTCGGCAATAGGATAAATGACTCTGGCATCCAACCACTTGATGATCTCTTTTTTCACTACTTCTTGCATAGATGGATTCAACCTTCTTTGGTGCTCAATACTTGGTTTGTGATTTGTCATGAGTTGGATTTTTTGGGAACAAATACAAGGAGGGATCCCAATAATATCCGCAATAGTCCAACCAATGGGTTGCTTGAACCTCTTCACCACCGCCACTAAGCACTCAATTTGTTGCACATTCAGCTCTGCCGCAATAATCACTGGCAATGTGTCATCTCTACCCAAGAACACATACCTCAGATGATGTTGTAAGGCCTTAAGCTCTACATTTGGGGCCTCTAAAATAGATGGTCTCACAGGTGGAGACTCTCGATGCTTCATATCTAACTCCAATTTCTTCATTTTGACCGATATTTGTTTCTTTCAAGTGCGTCCACCAAAGAATCATACTTTTCAATACCTCCATCGTCAAAATTCATGATGATTGTTGCTAGTGCCTCCATACCCAGATACACTCTCAACTCTGTAGGATATAACAGATACACTTGAGTACTTCATGAATGAACCCTTGTGAGTTCTGCTACACTTTGTAACCAAAGAAAGTAGGGGGTTTCATCCTTGTGAAATCCCTAATCCTTGAAGTGGTGGTGTTGGCATTGGGATTCACTTCCACCCTTGTAGTCCTAGCAACTTTAGTAGCCAACACTTGAGTCATGCTATGAATATCCGCCCTTATCTCAACGTTAGACATAGCCCCTTGTTCAATAGAAACTTGACGGTTTTCAGGAGCTTAAGGGGAAACCGCCTCATTTGAATTCTCCTCATCAGCCTTTCGAGCATTGTTCGTCCTTGTATTCATTGCCTATAATAAAAGGATTAGAAGAAAGGTCTAGATAGAGCTAATACTCTTAGGCATGGCCAAGGAATAACGAGAGAGTGAAAGTTCCTAAGCATCTCATAGTCTCTCATTCATAAGTGTGGCGCGCTTCAAAATTTTGAATAAGGCCCTACATAGACGTGATTTAGTGAGACATAAATCCTAAGATTACTTAACCTCATGCTCTGATACCAATTTTGTTACTCCCCAAAGTACCCTTAGGCGTTACCGGTGTCCTTTTCCTCGAAGAGGACTAATACAATCCCTTAGCATTCGTCGTAAGATATCATAGGTAAAGAAAAATGCAGAAAATTTAAAACTTTACATAGTGAAGTATACTTAGTCTTCTCGCATATTATATATGGAGTTTACATAAACTCCTCGCATATGAAGTTTACATGACTTCTCTTTTAGCATAAGAAAATCGTATAGGAGACTAAAGTCTGATCTCACATATAAACCATCTGCAAGAGTACAAATGTTTGGACATAGCCAATAAAAGAACAATACACCATTATAGTCTTACATCAATTGTCTCAATGATAAAAGAAAGAATAAATGTATCTAAACATAAGCAACATCATAGCTAGAGTGGAACATGGCAACATCCCCGAACTTGAGAACTCACCAATGACTTGGGAAAAGATCCAAGTCTTCCTTGCAAGTGGCCACGAAGTCTTCAACGGCCTGCACCTAAAATGTTTGGAAAAAGGGGATTAAATATGTGTTAGTACATCACACGTACTAAGTATGGTTTCTATGCACAGAAATCATAAATTTATGAGGAAAATGACATTTTAGTCAAAATCAAACTTTCTATCAATTTAAATCAACATGTGCATATATTAACCATAATAAGTCAGTTCAACATAATATCAACCAACATGTAGACTACCTAAGCAATACTTGTGCAATGCCATAGATAGAACCCCATAACCCTATCAAAAGCTAAGTATCACATTAAGTAACCCACTTCATACTTACAAAATATTCTCATTATTCATAATGACATGCTAAATACATCAATACTACTCATAGCTTATCAATATAATCATAATCATAAAATAACACTACTAGAACCATCTCTTAGGATCCCACATGTGCAATATGTAAGAGAAGTCCCAAACCCTCCCTCACACTATGTAGTAGCCTTTAATACAACACTAATAAGATTTCGCACACTTAACTTGTTCATATATTTTTTACAGCAGGGAAAGAGTGCAATAACTGACATGTGACCATGTGAGCTACATGGAATCCGGTGTTCTACTCCTACACCGAAAAGAGAGGGTGAACACTTGCCTAAGGTGTAACCTTTCGTAAATAGCTATCTAGATGAATCCCTAAGCTATAGTCCTTGTGGGAACATAATTAAGGGTCAAGGAGATTGTTACTAGGAACCCTAACTTACTAACGTGGGAATTCCCATCTCATCAGACAACACATAACTTGGGAATCCAAACTTACAAATATTAGGAAACCCTTGTGGGAGGCCGGACTTACTAAATGTGAGACCTCCATCTCAGTTACATGTCCTTTCGGTGCTAAGCATTTATTCCCTTTCGTAATCATTGTATTTTATCATACAAGTTCACATTGGTCACTTCTATACCCCTATGTAAACATATTATCACATTAGCTCATAGGTCATCTCAAGTAAGAACAATCCTTTCACTTTAGATACCATTTCAAAAGTGAGTGAACCTTTCACTTAACACTTTATTATAATCATGAGAAACTACTTTCAATCATATAATAATCGTATCTGAACATGCATACATAATTCATATCTAATTAAATGTCTTAGGGTTAAGTATGAGGAATAGTTAGCATCAACATCACAACCACAAATTAGACATAGAAGCATTACTATCTAAGTAACTCATAATTCACAATTGAATCAAAGAATAACCAATCAACATACCTCTTTGTCCCTTTCAAGAACCTTCATACTTCCATTACCGAGAATACATAACCAATTACATAAACAAGGTAATTTCAAGAAGCAATTACATAATTAACAACAATATAGTTAATCTACATGTTCATAATCTTCAAAACTCACCATATCAATTCGAGATTTTGATGAAATTGAGGAAAATACATGGTTCTAGGGAAAACTCATAGGATTCATCAGTTTACCATAAATACATATTTAAACAACAAAAAGACATCATAATTCAACACAATTGATTCATAATTTTATTTTCAAAGAAAACCCATGTGAGAAGAAAAATCCTAATTTTGGGAGATTTAGAAATATCATTGGAACGATCTCTTGGGGAAAATAATCCCAAAAGTGAAAGAAACCATACCTTAAAGATGAATAGCCACGAAGTTTGAGTAGAACCTTGGATGTTTTGGTCTTCTTCTTCAACCTTAAAAGCTTCTTCAATGGAGGTTGGGTAGAGAGAGAATGTAGAGAGCAGGGAGAGCTTTTGGGTTTTGATTTGGGGATTTGGTTTTGGTTGGAAATTGTGGTGAAAAACTTATTTAAAATCAATATATAACCCTCCCCAAAAATACCCAAAAGACCCCTCACTTAAATTGACCTTTTAATGAAGTCAAACTTGAATTCTAAATTTCAGATTTTTGTCGGAAAAAAAGGCGCGTCGCGGAGATTTTCCGGCAAAATTTCCAAAATTAATTTTTGAACCAGACGAGTCCGCGAGTATCTACGTTGCATACCAAAGTTTTGTACTAGGGTGTGCCAAGTCGACAACGCGGAGTGGCTCCCTCCATGAGCAATTGTGTGCTGCCTTTTGGTAGCTTGCTTAGCCAAAGGTGGGGTCCATTCGTGAACCCCCAGGGAAATCCTTCGGGGGTCGTACATGGACGTTTTGACCTTGTATACATCATATTACCTATTTAAAGTCTTTTTACAAGTTTTAGACTTCATATGACGTTCACAAGACCTATGGACGTTTATTAGTTCAACTTGCACTAGTTCCTGGAAGTCATGATCGTTTCTTAGAGTTTTAGTTCTAATACTTCTCAAACAAGTTATTTACACTTATATTAGATGTAGAATCATCATTATTCAATTTGTGAGATCTAGTCTAGGTCATAGAATTTCCATGGTCTGTCAGCTTATCCAGTGTACAAATTTCCGTGCATGAAAAATGGGTGTTCATGTGATTTTTGATTAGCCTAGAAGAATTGACAAGTAAGTTACAAAACAAAGAACATTCTGAGATGGAAGGGATGTTTTAAGTTCATAGAGAAGATCTAAATAGTGAGCTTGCTGAAGAACATCCTCTTCATGAATCTAGCAATCTCAAAGAAACTGATGCAGATGATGAACCTGATGAGAGACCAGGTCCTTTAGACAATGCCAAACAAAGATGATGCAGTTCAAACTAATAATGTGAATTGTGAAGGTGAGAATAAAGAAGCTGATCAATCTTAGTCTGAAAGAAATAAAGTACGACACTCTGTTCCCAAACAAGCTGATAGGTTTTCCAAGTTCCTCCTTAACAATGGCTTAAGAGAGGTTAATTTTTCAAAAACTCTCTTTGAATACAGTGGGAAAAGAATTGTTTATTATTCAAGTACATATTGATGAAGTCATCCTTGAGGCAACCTTTGAGGTGTTGGTGAAGAGTTTATTGCACTCATTAATAGTGAGTGTAGAAATTAGCATAATGGAAGAATAAAATCTCTTCTTGGAGTTGTAGATGAAGAAAACCTAAAAAGCTTCTTTGGTAGTCAAGAAAATTACATTTGTGAGCTGCTCAAATGGCCTGACATAATTGAAGTCAATACAATGTTACGGTGGGGCAATGTCATGATGATGTTTTGCAAAGTGGAAGATCGTGTAACAACCCTAAATAAATGAATAAACCCAGTGTGAGGAATATTTGTGTGTAATCATCAAAAAATAGAAAAATGTTATATTCTAGGTGTTTTGATGATTCTCACAAATGTAGGGACATGGTTCCTGGCAAAGTGTTTTTGCCCAGATTCAATGAGGTACAGTTGTAAAGCTTTCATATCAGGTGGTACGTGAAAAGTGAAGTGTCCTACACCAATAAGAAGAGCGGACGAGATTGTGACGACCCAAAGTACACCCTAGTTGTTATCGGCGTCGTCGTCCTCGAAGATGACTAAGACATCCCTTAGCATACATCATAGCACATCATAGGTCAAAAATTTGGAAAAATTTAAGACTTTACAGTGAAGTGTACTGAGACTTCTCTTTTAGCATAACAAATTACATAAGAGTCTAAAGTCTCATTTCATATATAAACCATCTACAAGAGTACAAATATTTGAACATAGCCAATACGAATCAATACGCCATTATAGGCTTACAATAAATGTCTCATTGTTAAGAGAAAGAAAGTTTTTTTCTAAACAAAGGAACATCATAGATACACTGGAACATGGCAACATCCTCGGACATGATGACTCACCAATGACTTGGGAAAAGAACCAAGTCTTCTTTGAAAATTGGCCACGAATTCTTCAACGGCCGAAACCTAAAATGTTTTGGAAAATGGGAGAAATATGGGTAAGTACATCATACGTACTAAGTATGACTTCTATGCATAAAAATCATCAATGCATGAGAAAAGGACAATTTAGTCAAAATCATTTTTTCTATCAACTTAAATCAACATGCATATATAATAAGAATAGCAAGATAATTCAACATAGTATCAACCCATCATGTAGACCACCTAAGTAATAATTTTGCAATGCTAAAGATAGAACCCCATAACCCTATCCAAGGATAAGTATCACATTAAGCAACCCACTCCATACTTACAACATATTCTTATAATTCATTATGACATGATTAATACATGAATAATACTCATAGCTTATCAACATAATCATAATCATAATCATAATATTAAAAGAACACTACTAGAACCATCCCTTAGGATTCCACATGTGCATGTGGAAGAGAAGTCCCATACCCTCCCTCACATTATGTATAGCCTTCAAGACAACCCTAATAAGAATTCACATACTTAACTTGTTCATTTACTTTTTACGTTAGGGAAAGAAGTTCAATAACCGACATACGACCATGTCATCTACATGGAATCCGGTGTTCTACTCCCTAACACTTGCCTAAGTTGTAACCATTCGTATGTAGCTATCTAGGTGGATCGACTAAGCTAGAGTCCTATGTGGGCACATAGTTAAGGTCAAGGAGATTGTTGCTAGAAACCTTGACTTACTAGATGTGGAGGTTTCAATCTCATGAGACAACACATAACTTGGGAATCATGACTTACTAACGTGAGAAAACCCACGTGGGAGGCCGGACTTATTAAACGTGATACCCCCATTTCATTTACATGCCCTTTCGGTTCTAAGCCACTATTACCTTTAGTAATCATCTTATTTCATCATACGAGTTCACATTATCTCTTTTAGACCCCTATGTGAACACCTTATCATATCTAGCTCATAGGTTATCACAAGTGAGAACAATCCTTTCACTTTAGACACCACTTCATAAGTGAGTAAGATTTTCACTTAACACTTTATTATAATCTAAACGGAGTCAAATCAACATGGGTATAAACCCTTACACAAATGTAGAAATGCCACTCTAGGCTGACAACAATATCTTGAACAACATGAATAAAATGATTGTCTTTAGACTATACAAAGAAACATATCTACAATAATAACAAGGTATCATCCTCGGACTTGAGAACATACCCACACTTGGAGAAATGATCTAAGTGTAAGGTCTCAAAAATTACTTAGGTGAAGCTAGAGTCTAACGTGAACGTCATTATGGTCTAAGGTCCTAAATTGGTCTATAATATGGTATAGATGGAGTTTCTAAGAGTTTAGGTGCATTGGAAGTTAAACGTCAAGGGACGACCAAGATGTTCGACGACTAAGTCACCTATGTGCCTTATATGTGTTTTATGTGTTATGTGTGAATTCATGAGGTTATGAAATCTTTAAATGAGTTATTATGGTGTATATAGACAGTGTGTCAAGTTTCGTGAAGTTTGGAGGTTAAACGCCCAAGAACGTCCATGAGGTTCGAAGGATGTGCCTTGAAATGACCTTGTGTGTCTAAGCATGTTTCATACAGTTTTACATGTTCGTTTTGGATGAAATTCATATAAGAGGTCCTAAACGCATATACAATCATGTTTGCAATAAAAACGTCCGAGCAAACATCCCCAAGAAGCATCCAAGGGTCTTGGAGGAAGGACCCTTCAAGAGTGCCAAAGACTGCCAAAGACAGCCCAACAACGGATGGAAATCGATGCCCAGTGGGTCAGTCGACGCCCCGTTGGTGAGGTCTCATCGATTTGAATGTAAGAGTGGGAGAGTAGAGGCCAAATACCAGCCTCAGTCTCAGACCACGGAACAGAAGGACGGTCCGTTGGTCAAAGGACGGGTCATCGATGGTCCTTCCGTGTGTGAGCCTCTTTCCTGCGCAGGTTCACTGTGATGTTATGGGTGAAGTTGGGAATTCACCCCAAGACTTATTAAAATAAGAGTACGTTTGTTTTATGTGTTTATGGGTATTTGAAGATTATATAAGTCATTAAATTCAAACCCTAGATCTTAGATTAAAACCCTTTCCCTCCTAAAGTTTCTCCAAAAACCTCCATGAGAGCTCAAGGTGAAGATGGAGCTTGAAGATGGGTCTTCAATGGAGTTATTCTTCAATTATAATTGGGTTCTTCTAATAAGGTATGGGAGTTCTTCATCTAAGGCTTACTATCACCTTAGAGCCAATTTCAAAGATTATTTTCAAACAATTCAAAAAGATGAAAAGTCCAATTTCTACTCTAAGTCTTGGGTTCTTGCATGTAACGTTTTCAAACCTTAATATATGAAGTTGTTGATGTATAATTGATGTTTTCCAATGAAATTTTCCATGAACCCTTGACCTTCTCAAATCTCTCAATTTGACAAAAATATGGGTTATGTGATCATGCTTTGATATTAATGAATTCATGTGTAGATTGTTATGGGATTTTGTTTCATGTATAGATTATGATTGTATGATTTATAAGATGTTTCAATTTGATTAATTGAGTATTTCATATTGTTAGATCTATTGAATGTTAAGTTTATTGAATGGATATTGACTTAATGCTTATAGATTGTAGTGTAGTTTTTTGTGGGCTATTGAATGATGTAAGAATTATATTCAATTTGTTTATGTTGCATTAGATTAATAAATCTATATTGAATTTACCTAGATTCCTTGAGTATTATGGTTATTATATTGAATTGATGTTCATGGCCATGGGTAAGGGCCTTATGGTATTGAATTGGATGATTTAGCTTGGATTGAAGTAATGATATCAAGTGGGTGGTATGCTGCCCTAACTCTCTTAATATTATGTACATCTATTGTAATTTTGCTCTAGAATTATGTGTGATTGGTATGGTCCACTTAAAGTGGCGGTGTTATGTGATTGATGTGGCCTTGTCGACGTTATTTTAGGTATTATGATGATCATGGCCTTGTCGTAACTACTTGAAGTAAAATGATTTATGTAGTTCATTATGTGAATTGTGATCATATCTTCCAATATGTTAAGTAATGTGAAAGTATGTGTTTCTACTATTGATGCTATTTAAGTGATCATGTTAGACTATGACTATGTGTTCATGTGTATAGTCTTAGAGTTGATGCATGATTGTTCCTACTTGATTATATGAGCTTATGATGGTTATATTGATGATGATATAGTAGTGTATAGGATGACTTAAGGATGATAATGGTTGTTCCTATGTGCTTCTATAATGACATGTAATATGTGCTAAAGTGAAGTATGTTGTGTCTTGTCTTGGTAGACTTGTGTCCCTTACTTGATGCATGTATGAATATGAATATGTGATGTCTTGACTTAGGATGATAAATCCTCTTAGTCTTGTTTGAATGAATGATATGTGAGACCTTGAAATATTATAAGAGGGTCCTTTATGTGAAACCTTGAACCTAGTAAGGTTATGAACCTTGAAGTAGAAAGTAGTAATGGTATCCTTCATGTACTGAATGATGTACTTAACGTTGATTAGCTGGAACGACATCATATCAATCCTTAGGAAAGTCATGATGAGCTTCTTTTCGCCATTGTAAGGCAGCCCTAGGGGACTTCTTTGGTAGGGTGAATGTAAATGGGTTATGAACTTGATATGGAACCCCTTTGTATGAACCTTTAATGTGAATTACTCTATGAGAACAAAGGCTAGCACCGACTGAGTATGGTAAGGGAAGTATCTCTAGTTAATGGATGAGACTAGAGTACAAAGTAAGCCCTTCATATTCCTTAACCATGTGCCTACATGGGATGTGTCCAAGTTCTACCATTGGCAAGTAGAACAACCTCATCGAAGTAGGATTGAACTCCGGATTCCATGATTTGCTACCATGGTCTATGTCGGTTATTGCCTATTCTCACCATGTGGGATACCTATTAGCATTAGAAAAGTTCTATGAAGTTTAGGTGGTTGTAAGGGACGCTGTCTAGACATTGCACAATAGGCTTTGAAGATGTTAGTGGGAGTCCCTAGGTCTTCTCCAAAACCATTACTTGAATGTCCTTTATGTGATGAATGTCTCCTAAATAAGCTAAGGAAGGTAATGACTTAAGTTAAGAAAGTATGTTAAATGAATAAGTACTTATCTAGAGTAGTAAAGGGTTGTCTAGTTAAGGTATAAGGGGGCATAGGAATGGTCACTTCATCTCTTACACTAAGTCTTAAGAATTACTCTAGTTAGGAAATATAGTTGATATGTAAACATGATCCAAACTTAGGTAAGTCTTAAGGAATACTTAGGTAATCTTGAAGAGGTCAATTCTGGACATTCTCTTCTTGAGTTAATTGAGTAGGTCTTTTGATAACCTTTGAACGGAGAATGTCATATTCTATGAGTTCAATGGTATAAGGTTAGAATGATACTATCTTAGGTAATCTATAGGATCCCTTGAGTGTGTGTGAAAGGGGTTGTATGGGCGGTCGCTTCACAACTCACTCAAGTGACTAAAGAATCACCACTGGTAGGAGGATGAGTTCATGTGCTTGATTTATTGTAAATGTGTGTACCTCATTATAGGTGGTCTTAAGGATCATTTAGGTGTTCCTAGAGAGGGTGTATGGGCGGTCTCTCTTTGTCTTAATTAAGTGAGTCTTAGGATATCTTTTAGTGAGGGTATTACATGATAACTAATGTCTAAGATGACATTAAGGAACTTCACAGTAACAGTGAAGGAGTTCACTGTACAGTGAAGTAGTTCATAGGAAAGTGTTCTTAAAATGTGAATAATTACTTAAATGTTTTTTTATGTGTTATTAAAGTGTTAAATGTTGTTCTTATGCTTATAATATGATGTTTTAATCAAAATTCATAAAAAGCATGCGTTCTAATAAATGTCCCTTTTACATGGTTTTTGCATGGCTTCCATACTTAGTGCATCTAATGTACTAAGCACTTCTTTTCCCTTTTTGACTAAAGTGTAGGGAATTGGAAGTCTTGATGTGCCATGAAGGATGGATAGGTTTCTAAGGGTTGAAGATGAAGTATTGGTGAGTCCTCGTCGATTCGAGGACAATATCCACATGTTCCTTTATGTCTTAGTCTTTATTTAATGTCTTGTCTGGGCTTAGTCCCAAGTGTTGTAAACTCCAAAGTTTAGATGGTTCAATGGGATGTTGTAAAGGATTAATGTTTTAATAAAATTCTTCCGATTGCGTATTGATTAAGTAAAGAATTCTTCATGTCTGAAGAAAGTTCTCAATTCTTACTCATTTTAGAATGTTTATTATGCAATGAATTGTACGAGTGGCTCAAGTGAGACTTCTTGAAGTATCATTTGCCGTGTGACGACTCAAGGATTCTCTAACTTCTAGGATGTACTTGAGGGTCGTTACAAACTTGGTATCAGAGCATAAGGTTTGGGAGTGTCTTAGTTGTCTCATGAACCACATCTAGTAGAGGCTTGTTCATAATGTAAAGCGCGCCACATTATGAATAGGAGGCTATTAGGTGCTAGGAAAAGTTCACTTCTTCATTCATCTAATCGTGCTTAAGAGCTTGGTATATGGTGTCATTCCCTTGTCTCCCTTATGTGTTTGGTCATTTGAGTGTGACTTCATGAAGATTGGGTCGAGGGAGAGAAAAGATAAGATGTTACTTGTTATATGAGGTGTGAAAGATGGTGTTGATGATCCTAGGTTGGTTTGGTTGCCTTTGAAAGGTGATGTAGTTTGAGAGAATAGTAAGGTCTAATTAGAAGTGTAAAGGAAGTGAAGTAATTTGAAAGAGTAATGGTAAGTTTCTCCTATTAAAGGGGATGTAGTGGTTAGATGGTTGAGCCTTTGAGAGTCTTTAGTTGGCATGAACTAGACTTTGGGTGAGAAAGTATTAGTAAGGTTTAAGGTGCCTTGAGGGAGGTACTTGTAGTAGAGTTATGTTGACCTTAGAATGGGTTTCTCCTAAGTGAGGGAGTATGGTGAAGAGTATGGTTTATTAGGGGTGAGGTACCTTAACCTTAATTTATGTGTTTATTCAAGCCTAAAACAAAGAGTTCTTAGTAACTTGATTTATGTAGGAGTCTTTTGTGAAAAAAAATGAGTTCCAAACATTCTCCTAATGATATGCATGGTTGGTTGAAATTGAATTTCATTAACTTCTTGCATTGTTTATTTTATGAAGCCATGATCATGTTGTAAAAGTTGTTTATATTAAGTTACCTTGCATATTATCATGTTTCTATCATGAATAGCCTAAAAGTTGCATTTTTTAAAAAAGCTGCAAAATTCACTGTAGCCTTGCCTGCTCGCTGTGAAATTTTTGAAAATTTGACTAATTAATTCTTTGTATAAAATTGTTTTAATGTTGTTAGAACTGATGTATGTGAGTATGATAATGAATATAAAAGGAGTTTTTACTATTTGGAATGAAAGATGTGAGTTTTATAACATGATGAGTTATAGAATCTATTTTAGTTTCTTGTTGTGTTGTAAATCTCTTGCTTATGTGAAACTGATGTTTTCTCCTTGATTGTGTGTTATATTGTATGATTATTATCTGCTAATTGAATCCCTATTCTTGGAAGTGTTCGGAGAGTGGCAAGTGTCATTCGAAGACGAATGTTGTTCAAGTGGGGGAGATTGTAAGGTCTCGAAAATGACTAAGGTGAAGATAGAGACTAACGTGGTTTTCATTATGGTATAAGGTCCTAAATTGGTCTATAATATGGCATTGAGGCAGTATCTAAGATTTTAGGTGCATTGGAAGTCAAACGTCATGGGACGACTAAGACGTTCGACGACTAAGTCACATATGTGCCTCATATGTGTTTAATGTGTTTATGTGTGATTCATGAGGTTATGAAGTCCTTAAATGATTTATTATGGTGTATATCGGCAGTGTGTCAAGTTTCGTGAAGTTTGGAGGTTAAACGCCCAAGAACGTCCATGACGTTCGAAGGATGTGCCTTGAAATGACCTTGTGTGTCTAAGCATGTTTCATAGAGTTTTTCGTGTTTTTTTGGATGAAATTCATGTGAGAGGTCCTAAACTCGTATACGATCATGTTTGAAATGGAAACGTCCGGAAAAACATCCTTAAGGAGCATCCAAGGGTCCTTGAGGAAGGACCCTTCAAGAGTTCCCAAGACTGCCCAAGACAACCCACCAACAGATGGCAATCAACACCCAGTGGGTCAGTCGACGCCCCGTTGGTGAGGTCTCGTCGATTGGACCTTAGGAGTAGGAGATGAGAGGCCAAAAACCTCAGTCCCAGACCACGGACCAGCAGGACGGTCCGTTGGTCAAAGGACGGGCCGTCGCTGGTCCTTCAGTCTGTGAGCCTGTTTCCTGTGCAGGTTCACTGTGATGTTAAGGATGAAGTTGGGAATTCACCCCAAGTATTATAAAAATAGGATGACGGTTTCTTTAGGTGTTTATGGGTATTTTAAGAGTATGTAAGTCATTAAACTCTCATTTTAACCATAGAACTTAGATTAAAACACTTTCCCTCCTAAAGTTTCTCCAAAAACCTCCATGAGAGCTCAAGGTGAATATGGAGCTTGAAGATGGGTCTTCAATGAAGTTTCTTTTTCAATTATCATTGGGGTCTTCTAATAAGGTATGGGAGTTCTTCATCTAAGGCTTACTATCACCTTAGAGCCAATTTCAAAGATGATTTTCAAATATTTCAAAAAGATCTAAGTCTTGGGTTCTTGCATGAAACATTTTCAAACCTTACGATATGACGTTATTGATGTATAATTGATGTTTTACAATCAAATTCTCCATGAACCCTTGACCTTCTCAAATCTCTCAATTTGACAAAAATATGGGTTATGTGATCATGCTTTGATATTAATGAATTCATGTGTAGATTGTTATGGGATTTTGATTCATGTATAGATTATGATTGTATGGTTTATAAGATGTTTCAATTTTATCAATTGAGTATTTTATATTCTTATATCTATTGTATGTTAAGCTTATTGAATTGATATTGACTTAATGCTTATAGATTCTAGTGTAGTTTTTTGTGGGCTATTGAATGATGTAAGAATTGTATTCAATTGATGTTTATGTTGCATTAGATTAATAAATCTATATTGAATTGACCCTTATTCATTGAGTATTATGGTTATTATATTAATTGACACTGGAAAGTGTTCTTAAAAAGTGAATAATTGCTTAAATGATTTCTTATGTGTTCTTAAAGTGTTAAATGTTTTTCTTATGCTTATAGTATGATGTTTCAATCAAAATTCATGAAAAACATGCTTTGTACTAAATGCTCCTTTTTCATGGTTTTTGCATGACTTCCATACTTAGTGCATCTAATGTACTAACCCCTTCTTTTCCCCTTTTGACTAAAGTGTAGGGAATTGGAAGTCTTTATGTGCCATGAAGGATGGATAAGTTTCTAAGGGTTTAGTCCCAAGTGCTGTAAACTCCAAAGTTTAGATGGTTCAATGGGATGTTGTAAAGGTTTAATGTTTTAAAGAAAGTCTTCCGCTTGCGTATTGATTATGGAAAGAGTTCTTCGTGTGTGAACAAAGTTTTAAATTTTTACTCGTTTTAAAATATTTATTATGCAATGAATGGTACGAGTGGCTAAAGTGAGACTTCTTGAAATCTCATTTGCCATGTGATGACTCAAGGATTCTCTAACTTCTAGGGTGTACTTGAGGGTCGTTAAAAACTTGGTATCAACGTATAAGGTTTGGGAGTGTCTTATATGTCTCATGAACCACATCTAATAGAGTCTTGTTCATAATGTAAAGCGCGCCACATTTTGAATAGGAGTCTATTGGGTGCTAGGAAAAGTTTCACTTCTTCATTCATCTAATCGTGCTTAAGAGCTTGGTATATGGTGTCTTCCCTTGTCTCCCTTATGTGTTTGGTCATTTGAGTTGTAACATTCCGGAAAATGTACATGTCTAGTGAAGAGCCTAATAGGTTTTAAGAATATGTATTGAGGTATATAGGCGTCCCATTGTCCAATATTTAATAATATTGGGCATGTTAGAAAATATTGGCTTAAGGGTGTTAGCCAATTTTTGTATGTATACACAAGTAAATGAAAATATACCTTGATGTTCAAATGCTCCAATCCAAGCTTGTTTAGGAATTGTACCTACAATGAAGACCCTAAGATAAAATAATCTCTTCAATTCTTAGCCTCATCGCTTACTCACATTAGTACTAGGCATCCAAGTGTCAAACCTAGGTACCATAGCACATGACCATTTAAACTGACCATGTAGATTAAGCAGTGCCCAAGGACATAGTGAGGATCCTTGGACAAGAACTGAACGTTCCAGAATTCAAGGTTAGGAAAGTGCACGCAACACATGTGCAAGTACATGTGCTACCAATGGCCGAGAGACAAGCCCAACCAATTCGGTTAGGGCGGTTAGGGGGGCAGGCGTGTCGGACCAAACCATGTGGAACCGAGCTCCCTAACTAATTCTAGGTCCTAACTAACTAACTAACCTAGGACTAACTAAAATAAACTAACTAGGGTGCCCCAAATCGTAAGACCAAACCGTGTGACCCTAGCCGAGTAACTAACTAAAGAAACATCCTAGTACCTAACCTAGGATGGTCCAAATGGGTTGGTTATGGTCCTAACGACTTAGGTGTACTTTAGTAATTACTCTAGGTCACTTAATTAATTAGCAACTAAATTAATTAATTTATGTCCTAGTCAAACCCGAGACCCTTAGTCAAATGCTCTCCTATTTGTAGTCTATTTAGGAGGGGTGGTTTGGTAATTTAAGTGGAGAATCTTTAGGGAAATTCTTGGGACGTCTATATATTGATATTAGGTAAGTTTTAGACCACAATTACACGTCCCAAATAAGAATCAAACGAAATTCGCTCAATGCCTCAAGAACGCTCTCTTTTCCAAAATCCATTGAAGAACAAGGAAAAGCTTAAGGAAGTAGACAAAGGTTTCGAAGTTTCCAATCAGATTTCGTGGATTCTTCATCTTTAAGGTATGGGTTTTTCACTCTTGGGATTCCTTTCCCCAAGAGGTCCTTAAGAACTTCAAATACTAGGGTTTTTACTCTACAAAATGGATTTTCTTCCTAACCCTAGATTTATGATTTTCAATGAAAAGTAAACGTTTTCTATATCTAATTTCGCACGAATTGTTGAGTAATTGATTGATAATATTTGAATGTCGTATGATACATGATCTTTCTCTATGTGATGTTTTCGAATGGGTTGTTTGTAGTGTTTGATAACGTGAAAACGTTAGGGTTAGAATGTAAGGTTTGAATGAACCCTTTAATGACCCGTTTACCTTCTCCTATGCTATGCATTGATCTTGTACATGATTTTATGAGTTATTCTTGATTATATCATTGAGTATTTCACTATGTATGATTATGAATATTGCATGATGAATAAGGTTCTTGGAAGAAAGAGGTAAGTCTTCTAAAATTGTGATTACTCTTAGATGTTTATGCTAGCCTATAAGTCATGATGCTATGTTCTGAAAGTATGTATGATGTTGCTATGTGAATACTCTGGCTATAAACATGTAAATTGTGAGATTATGGTAAGAATATGAAAACGCAAGTTATGATACTCTCTTGTATGCTTTATAGAAGATGATTATGCCATGTAAATCTCACAAAAGAAAGGTTACGATGAAAGGACATTTCTCATATAATCTAAAAGAGCTCATGATCATGTTATACAAGAATATAATTTTCTATGACCTATGATAAGGTTTTGATAAAAGACAAATTAAAGGTTATTTCAAGAAAAGGGACTTAAGCTAAGCACCGATGAACTAGATATGGGAAGTGCCCCTTCCCAGGGAAAGGTAGGTTCACAATGATTCTCATGAGATTGAGGCATCCATGTAATGTGGAACTATGGGTCTCTAATACATCTCCTAGTTCATGAACTATGCTGCCACCATAGGATACTAGCTAGTGGATCCACCTAGAAAGCTACGTCATGTTCGGTTCTACTTTGGCCGGTAGGACCAACTCTTTTTGGTGTGGGGAAGACACCGGATTCCATGTTAAGCTCACATGGTCTATGTCGGTTAACGCCTAGTTGCCTCATGTAAAATGAAAGAGAAGTAAACGAACGTTTACTAGGGTGACTTGAGGAGTAGTCTTAGTATAGGTAGTGGTATGGGACGCTACCTAGACATTGCACAAGTTGACTCTAAGGGAAGTCCTAGGAGATTGTTCTTATGAAAGATGATAACAAAAGAAAGATATATGTTTATGATATATGATGTTACTCTTACATGAATGCTGATCCTTATAATGAATATGTTATTTGGCTATATTGCTATGTGAATGATAACTAACTATGTTACAAGTTATATGAAGCAAAGCTTTACTTATGGTCTCCTATCTTATCTACTTGGTTGTGTGGGGGCTTCACATGACCAATGCACTTGTAGGTTGGGCATGGGATCATTGGTAAGTGTTTTTTATGATATGTTTATATGATTTATTGAATATGAAATGTCAACATGACTCTATGAGAATATGTCTTTGATTATGATGATGCTTTAAAGTGATGGAATGTTTAACTTGTATGCATTATATGGTATGTGACTTGAAGACTTTTATATGACTTAGCATGTTTTCTAAAGAGATGATAAATGATCATTTTTCATGCATGTCCCTATGTACTATGTGCATATACCCATAATTAGTACATCTGGCGTACTAACCCCATTACTTTATTTTACTACAACTGTAGGTTCCGACCATTGAAGTTAAGTAGGTCGAGTTGAAGAAGCTTGGAACTCTTTCTCCAAGTCGTGGTAGGTCCTCACGTTCGGGACGTTACCCTTTCAATTATCCAGCGTTATGAAGACTTAGTAGTTTTGATTTCCATTTATGTTCTTTGGATTATTTTGTATTAAGGCCTATATGGAATATTGACTATTATTGTCTTTGCACTCTTTAGATGGTTATATATATGTGAGACAAGTATTAGAATATCACTCTTATGTTACATTATATGAACTCTAAGTATACTTCAATTAGTATATTAAAAGTTTTTAAATTTCCGTATAATTTAACTGCGACCTCTTAGAGGTTAACGACGCCGGTCTCATCCGGGGTCCAGATTCCGGGTGTAATAAACTTGGTATCAGAGCATGAGGTTAAATATGGAAATCTTAAACTTAGTATCAGAGCATGAGGTTAAATATCCTTAGGATCAATGTTTCACTAGACCACGTTACCTAGCGCCTTGTTCATGGTTGTGAAGCGCGCCACAATTGTGGATGCGAGGCTATGTGATGATTAGGAAACTTCTCTTTTCTTGATACTCTTATATCGTGCCTTTAGAGTTTTGACACTGTGTCTTTTAACATCTAATCCTGAAGATCTTGAAGAAAAATGTCGTGCATCGATGCTTCATGACAACATGGATCTTTCTAGGTTGATGGTTCATTCTCAACAGGTTGAGGAAAGTCGCCTAAGGAAGAGGAATATGGAAGCTAAGAAGTCAAAGTCTTTTGAGAGTGATTCTCCTAAGAGTAGGCTTGATGTTCAAGACAAGCCTAAATTAAAGAAGAGGTTTTCAAACCAATTTCCTTCAAATTTCTCCAAGAATCGCAATGATAGAGGTTCTAATCCCGAACCTCAAGAGGGGAGAAATGTTTAACCACTAAGAGAAAGACCAACTTGTGGTAAGTGTGGTAAGAAGCATGGGGGCGAATGTCTTGTTGGAACTAATTGTAACATTCCGGAAAATCATATGTCTAATGAGGAGCCCAATAAGTCTCTAAGTATACGTAATAGGGGTACATAGGCACCCCAATGCCCAATATTGAGAAATATTGGGCACAGTATAGAAAAATTGGCTAAGGGATATTAGCCAATTTTCTATATATGAACAAGAAAAATACATTTTTGGGTTGTCATACCCCAATCCAAGATTCATTGACCAAGAAATGTACCTGCAATGAAGACCCTAGGCTAAAATGCAATAGCTTCATTTCAAACACATGAAGTACTAGGCATCCAAGTGTCAAGCCTAGTACCATAGCACATGACCATTTAAAATGATCATGTAAATTAAGCAGTGCCCAAGGACATAGTGAGGATCCTTGGGACAATAAGTAAACATTCCCAAATGAACCATTAATAATAGTTAGTTAGGAAAGTACAACCAACAGATGTGCAAGAACATGTGCAAGACATGTGAAGAAGCTGCCAAAGGAGGGGACCACCCTAACCGAATTCGGTTAGGGTAGTTAGGGGGGAAAACGTGTACAAGGGACCCCTCCATGTGGGGCCTAACTTCCTAACTAATTCTAGATTCTAACCTACTGCCCTAAATAGCTACCTAACCTAGGACCAAACGAAATAAACTAATTAGTGCACCCGACAACCTAGGACCAAAACCGGGTTGACACTAACCTAGTACTAGTTAAAGAGACAACCTAGTACCTAACCTAGGATGGTCCAAAAGGTTAGTTATGGTCCTAACAACTTATGCGTACTTTAGTAATTACCCTACGTTACCTAATTAATTAATTTAGCAACTTAATTAATTAATTTAAAACGGCTAAAACCGAAACTACAAAGGAAATTTTCAGATTTCGGTTAAGACAAGAAAGGGACAACCGAGTACCTAACCTAGGATGGTCCAAAGAGTTAGTTAAGGTCCTAAAAACATAGGGATACTTTAGTCATTATCCTAGGATACTTAATTAATTAATTTAGCAACTTAATTAATTAATTTAAAGGGGAAAAACCGAAATCACAAAGCAATTTCCAGATTTCGGTTAAAACAAGAAAAAAGACAACCTAGTACCTAACCTAGGATGGTTCAAATGATTGGTTATGGTCCTAACGACTTAAGGGTACTTTAGTAATTACCTTAGTTCACCTAATTAATTAAATTATCAATTTAATTAATTAGTTTAAATGATCAAAATGAAATTCTTACACTAACCTAGTACAACTCAAGAAACATCCTAGTACTTAACCTAGGATGGTCCAAAAGGGTTAATTTTGGTTCCAATGACTTAGGGGTACTTTAGTACTTACCCTAGGTCCCTAAATTAATTAAATTAAGAATTTAATTAATTAATATAAAGTCAAAATGTTGACCAAAACCATAGTCAATACCAATTTCCAGATTTGACAAGGTGTTATGTTCTCCTATGTTTAGTCAACTTAGGAGGGGCGTTTCGGTAATTGGTTAATTAGTTTATTAAATTAACTTATTAAACCTAAGTTTTATAATTCAAGATCAGTTCTCAAACATAAAAATCACGTTCAAACTCATAGAAAAGGCGACACAAAAACAGCAAGCAACGAACGGAAGAAAAACAGAAAATTTATCGATTTCTCTAGGGCGATTTCAAGGTTTCTTCAAGGTTTCGTTCAAGGTGTTCTTCATAGATTAAGTTATACATAAGGTATGGGTTTCTCTCCTGGAATTCTTTCTCCAAGAGTATTTTCCTTCGAACGATTCACAAGATCTTGAAAACTAGGGTTGTTCACGTCGTTCTCGTCGAACTTCCCTTCCCTAGTATCCTTTTCGATTTCAATGTTGAATAGGTTAGATATCATGTTGTTGGTATGTGGTGCTGGCTGTTCTTAACATGTATTGTTCTTGAATGATGAGTCTCGAATGAACTTATGAACTTGTAATTGCGTAAAGTTAATCTTATCATGATAATTAAGGATCGATAATATGCTAAGATAAGTCTGTGATGTGTTAAGTTAATTATGTGCCTTTGGCTGAATGTTGACTTGCTGTTGTTGTGATGTTATAAAGATGCTAAAGCCATCAAATGTTAATATGATGTTGTCCAATATGTTCTTAAAACGTGACACTAAAAGTCATAAGCTAAGAATTGGCTCAAAGACATATATGAAATCATATCTTGAATAAATTGGCTATCTGGTTCCAATAAAGTTGGCTAACTCTATTTGGTCAAAATGAATATATATCTAAATGATTAAAAGATTGTCTAATGGTTCATACATATGGAAATTTAAATATGAACATACGTAAAAATTGGCTTATGCCAAAAAGATTGAATTGGTTAGTCTAACATATCTTATCCACACGAATTGTGAACGTAAAAACATTGAATTGTTCTTGTAAGTTAATCAAAGGTTAAAAGTTTAAGTGTAGTGAAAGTATGGCTTATGCCAATAAATTGGCCTACAATATTATCTCCAAAAATATGTAATAGAATTGGCTAATGATTCCATGAAATTATATTTGAATGAATGTTTGGCTTGTGCCAATAAATTGACTATGAAGTTATTTCCAAATTTTCTAGGCCAATACTAATCATATGCCAATCTTGTGTAGCCAAAACAATGAAATGACAACTCAAGTACTTCTAAACTAATTCAATGAATCCATAACCAAGGGCATTTCATTCATTGGGACAACTCCCAACATGCTCTACAAGAATGAACTATGAACATATGTAACTCATTGAAAGAAGTGCTCATCGTCCATAAACGATGAAATGAAGCTACTACACTAAAGTAAAGAAGTAACGTGAATTATAACATAATTAAAGGGGTCTAAATTAAGTAAGTGACCAGAATGGGGTGTTAAAGGAAGTGAGACAAGTCTTGCTTACACCAAAGCTAATTTGTTAAAAGAATACTCACGAATGAAGGTGTTAGAATGTGTGAGACTAGTCTCATTAACACCTAAGGATGATATGTAAGGACAATTCACATTCATCAATGTAAAATAAGGATGATATGTAAGGACAATTCACATTCATCAATGTAAAGTAAGGATGATATGTAAGGACAATTCACATTCATCAATGTAAAGTAAGGATGATATGTAAGGACAATTTACATTTTATCAATGTAAAGTAAGGATGACAAGTCATCAAAAGAGTAAATAAGTCTCAATCATACTCTATATGTAAGTGTAAGGACAATTCACACTTAATACTAATGATGAGATGAAAAATCATCTAATGAGCTATGATGTCCTCATGCTAGAAGCCAGCTTCCATGATGTATGAGTTGAATGTAACGGAACTTTATACTGAGCACCGATAGGCTAGCTATGAGCGGTGATGCCTTCCTTCGGGAAGGGCGGAGGTTCACGTAACTCTCATGAGATGAGACTGTCCGGCATGCCGGGTATGGGTCTCCTTATATCTCCTAGTCTTTGAACCTATACTGCCAATATAGGGATCTAGCAGGGTTCAATTCCCTATATACGCTAGCATGTTTTGGTTTCACCTTGGCCAGTGACTCCACCTCTTTTCGGTGTGGGGAAGACACAGGATTTCATGATGCTCACATGATCTATGTCGGTTAAGGTTGGAGTTCCTCAAAGTATGAAAGATAATGAAATGAACGATACCGAAGGTGTTTGTGCAAGACAATCAGGAGGTGAAATCAGATTCAAGTAATGACATTAGGTCATTCTTGGTCATTGCACTTCATGATCCCGATGAGAGTCTTAAACTTCATCCTAGGTATAGCTGGTGTTTACATCAGCCTACGAATGAATGAAATGAATAATGTGAAGTACGAATGACGAATGAAGCAGACTCTGTGTTTGCTAAAGAAGGCCCTCGGGTTGAGGTCCCATATATTGGGCCCTCACTTGAGATGTCTTAATGCTACATCCACAATTCCAAGGTCTTGTAGATATGAAATGTATGATATATAAAACATGAAAACGTTAACTAAATAACCCATAACTTCCCTAACATGAAAGTAATGAAATCAATGGAATGATCAATAGAGAATGACTTATGAAATGTAATGAATATATGGTGTAATGAATGACTTGCTATAAGGATAGTCAAAGCATGTCCAATGAAGTTTACAATAAGCAAAGGGCATAGCTAATAATGAATCTTCATGTCATGAAAATGAACAAAGCCAAATAAAATTGGATTATAATGACTTCCTTTATTAGAAAATATCAAAGACAATAATGAATTCAAATATGCTTATCCAAAATGATTAACTAATGTATTTAGCCAATAAAGATTGACTTATAAGGAATTCATGCCCAAAGTAAGCAAGATCATAAGCTTTAATAATATGCGCCAAGAACTATGCACTTTATGCAATCAACTAAAGAATGAGTATAGTCAATGAGTATTGACTTATAAATTTATTCATGCCCCAAATTGTAGTTAAGTCATTTCCTAAATCTCTTGAATTACTTACTTGATTTATTGTGGGTATTGGACTACAATGAATCATTGCTCTTGTAAGTAAAACATAGGACTAAATGAATTATTGAACTACATAACAAGAAGAGGAAAAAGAATGAAAATAAAACTAAGTGTGGAAAAAGGGGCTCTCGAGTTTGGAGGATCAAAAATTCAAATCTTCGCCCGAGTGGTTCTAAAATTATGTTGATGATACTAATATCTTGTAATCATATAGAAAATGAGTTGTGTACTTTGAATGCATTAAAATACATTATATTCTTTCCACAATTCACAAATAACGAATTAGGAAAGTCTAATGACTAGACTTTCCAGAAACGGCATGTTGCTTAGGATGAGCTTTCATTGATCATGCATAGCTTTATGTGTATGTGTGCATACACCCATACTTAGTACAAGTGGTGTACTAACCCTCTACTATTTACTATTTTTATAGGTGCAGGTCAGAGGACAGGTTGACGACACTTGCAGTGGTTTGGAGTTCAGCGTTTCTCCAAACCATTTGGTAGGTCCTCATGATTTCGAGGATGCTACAGTTTTAGTCTAGCCTTAGCTTAGACATAGCTAGTGGATGTTGTCCCTAGCGTTTCTTTCGTACTTTCATTTGGAAACTTTGTTATAAGGCCGTGTTTGGCAAACTATTTATGATATATTCATCTTCAGTTTCCAATTGATTCTTTATAATAGATGGTTGTTCTATTGATGTTGAGCTTAGTATATAATGTTTAATACGTAATGACTATATGAAGTCTCAGTAAACTTCATATGTTTAAAAAGATTTAAATTTTCCGCAAATTTAACTAGATGAATGTGATGAATGCAAGATTAGGCTTGTCTGCGACCTCTGAGAGGTCAACGACGCCGGTGGCGATCCGGATTCCAGAATCTGGGTCGTGACACTAATAGTTGCTATGGTTGTGGCAAAGGTGGCCATATGGTGAAAGATTGTCTTAATGTGAGAAGTCAAGGTAAGGGTAATAGTCAAGCTCAAACAAACGATCCTAATTCAAACTCCAAAAAGGAACCGTTTCTATGCACTGAAGGCTAGGGGTGAACAAGAAAGCTATCCCGACGTTGTGACAGGTATGTTACAGGTTTTCTCTTTTAATGCTTATGATTTGCTTGACCAAGGGTTGTTTATACCATGTGGTGAGGATAAAGGAGGCTTTTCAAACGTATTGAATTCAAGAAAACCGAAACTAGGGTTGTTCCTAATGAAATTGTTGAATGTTAATCTCCCTAGTTCTCCCTATTTCCGATTCTATTATTATGTATAATGCTCAAGATTTCAGTAAGAAAGTAAGAAAGAAAGAAGAAGAAGGGTAAGTTCAAGGTGAACTAAGTAAGCAAATCATTAGAATGTCAAGTCATCAGTGTTTGATAAGAATGAAGTTTTAACAGTTATTGGTTTATGCCAATATTGGAGTACGAATATATGCCCCAAGAACTATATATTATGCAAATAATCAAAGAATGGGCATATCCAATAAATATTGGCTTATAAAGACTTTATTCCCAATTTAACAAGAATGAAAAGAAAGAACTTATGAAAGATGTTCATAGGTTGACTCGCTTAGGTGTGAGATTAGAAGATTCTCCAAATTGGTGGTTTTATGGTCCATCATAACTCCGAGTCATCATTAGTGTTTGAGGTGAATCTAAGCAACATCTTGATCCTCTATTGATGGAGCTGAAGGAATCGGTACTTAGTAAGCTCAATGAGACATTCTCCCAAGGGGGGGATGGTGTTCTTAGGTACCAAGGGAGATTATATGTACACGATGTTGAGGATTTTAGAAATCAGATTCTAGAAGAAGCCCTTGGTTCTCGCTATTCTATTCATCCTCTTAATAGAAACGTAATGCATAATCAAAAATTAACTTGTTTACTAAATAGGTGCATGTTTTGGTAAAAGATAGTACCAACTAGAGTTTTAAGAAGATGTTTTCATACTCTATTCTTGCACTTATGTGAAACTTGTATGCATATGTTTTCTTGAGATTTCGTTGTTTTGTTGTTATCTTGAAAAGATTGATAGCATGGTAACTCTTTGATGCATTTTGAGCTTATGATAAAGTTGAGAAGGGAATTCCTCACAATGTGTTATGAATATGTAGCTCCTATATGTTTGTGCATCATAAATTGACCGCTAAGTGTAATGATATGTTATATGCTGATTGTGCTGCTAGTATTGAGTCTTTTCCTACCCTTCAAAAGAATTTAGTGTTATTCGGGCACGAATGTTCCTAAGCGGGGGGGGGGGGATAATGTAATATTCCGGAAAATGTACATGTCTAGTGAAGAGCCTATTAGGTTTTAAGAATATGTATTGAGGTACATAGGCATCCCATTGTCCAAAATTTAACAATATTGGGCATGTTAGAAAATATTGGCTTAAGGGTGTTAGCCAATTTTTGTATGTATACACAAGCAAATGAAAATATACCAATGTTCAAATACTCCAATCCAAGCTTGTTTAGGAATTGTACCTACAATGAAGACCCTAAGCTAAAATAATCTCTTTAATTCTTAGCCTCATCGCTTACTCACATTAGTACTAGGCATCCAAGTGTCAAGCCTAGGTACCATAGCACATGACCATTTAAAATGACCATGTAGATTAAGCAGTGCCCAAGGACATAGTGAGGATCCTTGGACGAGAAGTGAACGTTCCAGAATTCAAGGTTAGGAAAGTGCACGCAACACATGTGCAAGAACATGTGCTACCAACGGCCGAGAGACAAGCTCAACCGATTCGGTTAGGGCGGTTACGGGGCAGGCCTGTCGGACCAAACCATGTGGGGCCGAGATCCCTAACTAATTGTAGGTCCTAACTAACTAACCTAACTAACTAACTAATGTAGGACTAACTAAAATAAACTAACTAGGGTACCCGAAATCCTAAGACCTAACCGGGTGACCCTAGCCGAGTAACTAACTAAAGAAACATCCTAGTACCTAACCTAGGATGGTCCAAATGGGTTGGTTATGGTCCTAACGACTTAGGGGTACTTTAGTAATTACCCTAGGTCACTTAAGTAATTAAATTAACAACTTAATTAATTAATTTAAGTCCTAGTCAAACTCGAGACCCTTAGTCAAATGCTCTCCTATTTGTAGTCGATTTAGGAGGGGCGGTTTGGTAATTTAAGTGGAGAATCTTTAGGGAAATTCTTGGGACGTCTATATATTGATATTAGGTCAGTATTAGACCACAATTAGACGTCCCAAATCAGAATCAAACAAAATTATCTCAATCCATCAAGAACACTCTCTTTTCCAAACTCCATTGAAGAACAAGAAAACGTTTAAGGAAGTAGACGAAGGTTTCGAAGTCTCCAATAAGATTTCGTGTATTCTTCATCTTTAAGTTATGGGTTTTTCATTCTTGGGATTCCTTTACACAAGAGTTCCTTTCAAGATAAGTTTTCAAGAACTTCAAATACTAGGGTTTTTACTCTACAAAACAGATATTCTTCCTAATCCTAGTTTTATGATTTTTAATGAAAAGTAAACTTTTTCAATATCTCATTTCGCACGAATTGTTGAGTAATTGATTGATAATGTTTGAATGTCCTGTGATACATGATCTTTATCCATGTTATGTTTTCGAATGGGTTGTTTGTAGTGTTTAATAACGTGAAAACGTTAGGGTTAGAATGTAAGGTTTGAATGAACCCTTTAATGACCCGTTTAACTTCTCCTATGCTATGCATTGATCTTGTACATGATTTTATGAGTTATTCTTGATTATGTCATTGAGTATTTCACTATGTATGATTATGAATATTGCATGATGAATAAGGTTCTTGGAAGCAAGAGGTAAGTCTTCTAAAATTGTGATTACTCTAAGATGTTTATGTTAGCCTATAAGTCATGATGCTATGTTATGAAAGTACGTATGATGTTGCTATGTGAATATGCTTGCTTGAACATGTAAATTGTGAGATTATGATAAGAATATGAATACGCAAGTTATGATACTCTCTTGTATGCTTTATACAAGATGATTATGCCATGTAAATCTCACAAAAGAAAGGTTACGATGAAAGGACAATTCTCATCTAATCTAAACGAGCTCATGATCAGGTTATACAAAGAGATAATATCATATGACCTATGATAAGTTTACGATAAAAGACAAATTAAAGGTTATTTCAAGAAAAGGGACTTAAGCTAAGCACCGATGAACTAGATATAGGAAGTTTCCCTTCCCCAGGGCAAGGTAGGTTCACAATGATTCTAATGATATTGAGGCTGCCATGTAATGTGGAACTATGGGTCTCTAATACATCTCCTAGTTCTTGAACTATGCTGCCACCATAGGATACTAGCTAGTGGATCCACCTAGATAGCTACGTCATGTTCGGTTCTACTTTGACCGGTAGGACCACCTCTTTTCGGTGTGGGGAAGACATCGGATTCCATGTTAAGATCACATGGTCTATGTCGGTTAATGCCTATGTTCCCTCATGTAAAACGAAAGACAAGTAAACGAATGTTGAGTAGGGAGACTTGAGGAGTTGTCTTAGTATAGGTAGTGGTATGGGACGCTACCTAGACATTGCACAAGTTGACTCTAAGGGAAGTCCTAGGAGATTGTTCTTATGAAATATGATAACAAAAGAAAGATATATGTTTATGATATATGATGTTACTCTTACATGAATGTTGATCCTTATAATGTGTTACGCCTCATATTTTTATACGTAGTGCGCGTCATGAGCTAGTCGATGTAAGTCCGGGGAATGAGATTTTATTTTAAGTTCCAAGTGAATAAAGGAAATCAGATTGTCATTAACTTTAAGTGGGGGATTAATTACTGGCTGTTTGGGATTAAATTAATTAAGTGGAGGGCCCCACCACTCAAGGCATTAAAGGAAATCAGATGGGAGCTAGGCTTAGTGGGATGTGTAGTGGGGTGTTGTCTCCACTTCATATAATGAATGAAGTGGTGAAATGACAGCAAATATATCAGATTGTCATTAAGTTCCAACTGATTAAAGGAAATCAGATTGTCATTAACTTTAAGTGGGGGATTAATTAGTGGCTGTTTGGGATTAAATTAATTAAGTGGAGGGACCCACCACTCAAGGCATTAAAGGAAATCAGATGGGAGCTAGGCTTAGTGGGATGTGTAGTGGGGTGCTGTCTCCACTTCATATAATGAATGAAGTGGTGAAATGACAGCAAATATATCATCTTCTTCAACTTAGCTTAGGCAGCCATGGAAAAGGAGAAAACCAGCCATGAAACTCTCGGCCAGCAGCTTCAAGGAATTTGGTTAGTAATCTCTTTGCTTGGTGTGTTAATTCTTTAGAATGCCTTTGTTAATTAGCCATTGATGTTAAGAAGGGGGTGTGAGCAGTAGCTTAGAAAATTCGTTTTAGTTATTGATTGTGCTAAGTATGATCGAAAACCATAATCGGATTAGTGGTGTTGTGTTAGTGTTTGGGTTGTTTTGATTAAAGCAAAATGTGGGAAATTCTGTTTTGGAGTTATGTATATTTTAATGTGATTATGGGTATATACTCCAAGGGATGAATACGATAAGGTAGATGTGTTGCGAATTATAAAACGAGTTATCGCTCGGTGTGTCATTGTTTCATTACTATGGTTGCCGAGACGGAGCTGTTTTGGGGGGGACTGTTTAATATGATTTGTTGGGTTATATGTGTTATTGGTATTGCTGTGGATAATTTGGGTCGTTGTCGGATTGGGACGAAGTAAGGAAAATAGGGGAAGTGCTGCCGGATTTTCGTTAGATTATTAGCTAGCTTACAATAAGTGGTAAAGCGCGACGTCTATCTAATTGCGGCACGATTGTTGCTTGTTATAGATTAATAGCTTGGGCAGTAAATATTGGTCATGCGGCTCGACTATACGGTATGTAACGTTATCCTTTCTTTCTTTGTTTGGCATGACTTTTAAAAATGAGCGAATGACGGACAGGTTTGACACTTACTTTTAGAGTGTCTAGGTGACGTATATTCTTGCTTCTACAAACTATTCTTCTATATATCGGCTATGTCTAAGGCTATGGTGATTCCTCATATCTATTGTAGAGCTTCTTAGAGTCATTGAGATTTTACGTTTTCATATCGTGTTAAAGGTTCATAATCTTGATAAAACGTTAATCTTTGGTAATACTCCTTTCTGGTTCACGTTAATTGTTCTATTGAGTTATAATAAATGATTTTAATTGCATATTGTTGCTCATAATGTTTTGCTCGTGCATAGAGTCATTTATCATTTCACCGAGTCCCGGGCCGGGTAATGTTCGTGCGGAGTTTCTTGCATATGTCACCGAGTCCCTCACTAGAGGGACGGGTATGTATATTATATATATGATTGGTGATGAGGATGGTTATGATGATGATGATGATGGAGATAATGTGATGACTATTTCACCGAGTCCCTCACTAGAGGGCCGGGTACGTAAGATGTATATATATGATGATTATTTTGCCGAGTCCCTTACTAGGGAAGCTGGGCACCTTATATGTTAAAGATATGCATGATTTACACTTATAAGGTACATGTGTAGCGATATCATATTTTGACTTATCATGTTGGTATCCTGTCATCTTTACCTTATGTTTTACATACTCAGTACATTGTCCGTACTGACCCCCTTTCCTCGGGGGGCTGCGTTTCATGCCCGCAGGTGTAGAAGCACAGTTCGGTGATCCTTCCGCCTAGGATATCTACTCAGCTGATTGGGAGAGCTCCACTGTTCGGGAACCAAGTCGTTTTGGTACATAAATTCCTATGTAGTCTTTTGCTTATCTATGGGTACGGCGGGGCCCTATCCCGTCGAGTTTCACTACTATACTCTTAGAGGTCTGCAGACATTATGTGGGTTGTATATATATGTTTTGGATGATGGTCTGGACATGGTTTGTTTGGGATGTCCGCTTGTTCAGGGGCAGCCTTGTCGGCTGCGTACATCATTATGTATTGTGTAGTGGCAGTCTTGTCGGCTTGCGTATGCTAGTATGCTTTGGATAGTGGCGGCCTTGTCGGCTCGCGTATGTTGTTACGGTTGAAATGGTTATGACTCCTTATGAGGCAGATCCACTTTATATATATTGGCGTTGGGTTGGCTTGATTTGATTAAATTCCATATTGTCTTAGTTTCAGTTGGTTATACTTAACAGGTTTGTATGTGAGTGTCCAAAACGGGCACTAGTCACGGCCCATCGGGTTGGGTCATGACAAAAAGTGGTATCAGAGCGGTTCTTCCTCGGAAGTGTCTACAGACCGTGTCTAGTAGAGTCCTGTTTATCGGTGTGTTGTGCACCACATCTATAAACAGGAAGCTACAGGACATTTAGGATGTTATCCTTTCTTCTTATTCTAGATCGTGCGATAGAGCTATATTAACAGGATAATCCCTCTTTAACGAATCCCTGCGTTTTCAGCTATGCCTCCAAAGAAAGCAACAGCCGCCCAGAAGGTCAAATCGGTAGCAGAAGGTACTAGTCAGACCCGGAGAGTTACTAGGGCCCGTGCCCAGTCTATGCCTGGTATTGTGCTCCAGTCGGAGAGCTCTTCTACACCGCCACCGCCAGAGGAGCTTAGAGCAGCAGCAGCTCCAGTTCGGGGGACACCACCACCAGCCCCCGAAGCCCCAACACCTGAACCTCCATCTCCTCAGCCAGGGGCGGAGGATAGGGCCATGAGAGATGCGGTTCAGTTGCTGACTAGATTAGTGGCAGGTCAGGCTCGCAGGCATGGACTAGGAGTTGATCATGCGGACAGATCTGATAGCTTAAGGGCTCGTGACTTTTTAAGTTGTAATCCTCCAGAGTTCTTTGGATCAAGGCCCCAGGATGATCCGCAAGAGTTTATTCGTCAGATGCAGCGTACATTGAGGATAATCAAGGCTTCGAAGACCGAGTCTGTTGAGTTGGCTACGTATCGTTTGCGGGATGTAGCTATTAATTGGTATGAGTCTTGGGAGTTATCTAGGGGTGAAGGTGCTCCTCCAGCGTTATGGGATGAATTTGTGGAGGCTTTCCAGGGCCACTTCCTGCCTCCAGAGATGAAACGAGCTAGAGTCGATAGATTCTTGCGTTTGAGGCAGAATGGCAGGAGCGTTCGAGAGTATAGCCTCGAGTTTGATTCATTGGCTAGGCATGCGCCTACTATTGTGGCTGATGTGGCAGACAGGGTACATCGTTATGTCATGGGATTGGATCGTTATCTGATTGATGGTTTTATGGCGGTGACTCTTCAGCCAGGTATGGACATTTCTCGGGTGCAGGCATATGCACAGGGGGTAGAGGATCGGCACCGGGGACGTCAGCCAGAAAGAGATTATAATAGAGGCCAGCATAAGAGGGCTAGATCACAGGTTATCCTGACGAGTTTTGAGGCGGCAGTCTCAGCAGCATGTTAGATTTTCTTCCTAGCCAGCACAAGTGACACCCCCACGTTTCATGGTAGGGGGTTCGATCGTACGGGATATTCGGAAACTGGTCAGAGCTCTAGGGCGGCAGGTCACAGATGGGCAGGGGTTTGAGCCAGTCGAGACCACCTTTGCCTCGGTGTTCTTGCTGTGGTAGGTCCCATCCTGGGGAATGTCGTTGGACTACAGGTGCGTGTTTTTCTTGCGGCCGTCAGGGTCATACTATGAGGGAGTGTCCGTTTAGAGGTAGTGCCAATGGTATGGCACAACCTACTGGGTCCGTTGCTGGTTCATCTTCTTCTGTGGCTATGCGCCCTACGGGGCAGGGTATTCAGGCGCGAGCAGGCCGTGGTAGAGGTCGTGGTGGAGCTCCCAGTTCTAGTGGTCCCTCGAACCGCATATATGCTTTGACTAGTAGGCAGGATCAGGAGACGTCACCTAATGTGATCACAGGTATATTATCACTATTCTCCCGAAGTGTGTATGCATTGATAGACCCAGGTTCCACCTTATCATTTATATCCCCCTTCGTTGCTAGTAGGATCGGAATAGAGTCTGAGTTGATAGAACCATTTGAGGTAGCTACACCTGTAGGAAATTCTGTCATAGCTACGCGAGTATATAAGAATTGTTCAGTGGTTATATATAGTCGTCGTACCGTAGCAGATCTAATAGAGTTAAATATGATTGAGTTTGATATTATCATGGGCATGGATTGGTTGGCTGCTTGTTATGCTAATGTTGATTGCAGAGGAAAGATAGTTCGATTTCAATTTCCAGGGAAACCGATTATAGAGTGGAAGGGGAGTACAGTATCGCCGAAAGGTAAGATTATTTCATACCTTAAGGCTAGGAAGATGGTTAGAAAAGGCTATATTTATCATCTGGTTCGGGTGCATGACATAAAGGCAGAGGCACCGACTCTTCAATCAGTCCCGATAGTTAATGAATTTCCCGATGTA
>CM040624.1:33042215-33123450 GCA_022817965.1 Solanum lycopersicoides
AGATCCACTTTATATATATATGGCGTTGGGGTTGGCTTGATTGATTAAATTCCATATTGTCTTAGTTTCAGTTGGTTATACTTAACAGGTTTGTATGTGAGTGTCCAAAACGGGCACTAGTCACGGCCCATCGGGTTGGGTCGTGACAAAAGTGGTATCAGAGCGGTTCTTCCTCGGAAGTGTCTACAGACCGTGTCTAGTAGAGTCCTGTTTATCGGTGTGTTGTGCACCACATCTATAAACAGGAAGCTACAGGACATTTAGGATGTTATCCTTTCTTCTTATTCTAGATCGTGCGATAGGGCTATATTAACAGGATAATCCCTCTCTAACGAATCCCTGCGTTTTCAGCTATGCCTCCAAAGAAAGCGACAGCCGCCCAGAAGGGCAAATCGGTAGCAGAAGGTACTAGTCAGACCCGGAGAGTTACTAGGGCCCGTGCCCAGTCTATGCCTGGTATTGTGCTCCAGTCGGAGAGCTCTTCTACACCGCCACCGCCAGAGGAGCTTAGAGCAGCAGCAGCTCCAGTTCGGGGGACACCACCACCAGCCCCCGAAGCCCCAACACCTGAACCTCCAGCTCCTCAGCCAGGGGCGGAGGATAGGGCCATGAGAGATGCGGTTCAGTTGCTGACTAGATTAGTGGCAGGTCAGGCTCGCAGGCATGGACTAGGAGTTGATCATGCGGACAGATCTGATAGCTTAAGGGCTCGTGACTTTTTAAGTTGTAATCCTCCAGAGTTCTTTGGATCAAGTCCCCAGTATGATCCGCAAGAGTTTATTCGTCAGATGCAGCGTACATTGAGGATAATCAAGGCTTCGGAGACCGAGTCTGTTGAGTTGGCTACGTATCGTTTGCGGGATGTAGCTATTAATTGGTATGAGTCTTGGGAATTATCTAGGGGTGAGGGTGCTCCTCCAGCGTTATGGGATGAATTTGTGGAGGCTTTCCAGGGCCACTTCCTGCCTCCAGAGATGAAACGAGCTAGAGTCGATAGATTCTTGCGTTTGAGGCAGAATGGCAGGAGCGTTCGAGAGTATAGCCTCGAGTTTGATTCATTGGCTAGGCATGCGCCTACTATTGTGGCTGATATGGCAGACAGGGTACATCGTTATGTGATGGGATTGGATCGTTATCTGATTGACGGTTGTATGGCAGTGACTCTTCAGCCAGGTATGGACATTGCTCGGGTGCAGGCATATGCACAGGGGGTAGAGGATCGGCACCGGGGACGTCAGCCAGAAAGAGATTATAATAGAGGCCAGCATAAGAGGGCTAGATCAGCAGGTTATCCTGACGAGTTTCGAGGCGGGCAGTCTCAGCAGCATGTTAGATTTTCTTCCCAGCCAGCACAGAGTGCACCCCCACGTTTCATGGGTAGGGGGTTCGATCGTACGGGATATTCGGAAGCTGGTCAGAGCTCTAGGGCGCAGGGTCACAGATGGGCAGGGGTTTGAGCCAGTCGAGACCACCTTTGCCTCGGTGTTCTCGCTGTGGTAGGTCCCATCCTGGGGAATGTCGTTGGACTACAGGTGCGTGTTTTTCTTGCGGCCGTCAGGGTCATACTATGAGGGAGTGTCCCTTTAGAGGTAGTGCCTGGTATGGCACACCTACTGGGTCCGTTGCTGGTTCATCTTCTTCTGTGGCTATGCGCCCTACGGGGCAGGGTATTCAGGCGCCAGCAGGCCGTGGTAGAGGTCGTGGTGGAGCTCCCAGTTCTAGCGGTCCCTCGAACCGCATATATGCTTTGACTAGTAGGCAGGATCAGGAGGCGTCACCTAATGTGATCACAGGTATATTATCACTATTCTCCCGAAGTGTGTATGCATTGATAGACCCAGGTTCCACCTTATCATTTATATCCCCCTTCGTTGCTAGTAGGATCGGAATAGAGTCTGAGTTGATAGAACCATTTGAGGTAGCTACACCTGTAGGAGATTCTGTCATAGCTACGCGAGTATATAAGAATTGTTCAGTGGTTATATATAGTCGTCGTACCGTAGCAGATCTAATAGAGTTAAATATGATTGAGTTTGATATTATCATGGGCATGGATTGGTTGGCTGCTTGTTATGCTAATGTTGATTGCAGAGGAAAGATAGTTCGATTTCAATTTCCAGGGGAACCGATTATAGAGTGGAAGGGGAGTACAGTATCGCCGAAAGGTAAGATTATTTCATACCTTAAGGCCAGGAAGATGGTTAGAAAAGGCTATATTTATCATCTGGTTCGGGTGCATGACATAAAGGCAGAGGCACCGACTCTTCAATCAGTCCCGGTAGTTAATGAATTTCCCGATGTATTCCAGAGGAGCTTCCAGGCCTTCCTCCAGAACGAGAGATAGAGTTTACTATAGATGTACTGCCAGATACCCAGCCTATATCTATACCTCCTTATAGAATGGCACCTGCTGAGTTGAAAGAGTTGAAAGAGCAATTGAGAGATTTGCTAGAAAAGGGCTTCATCAGGCCTAGTACGTCACCTTGGGGAGCACCGGTACTGTTTGTGAGGAAGAAGGATGGGTCGCTGCGGATGTGTATTGATTATAGGCAGCTGAACAAAGTAACAGTAAAGAACAGGTATCCCCTCCCAAGGATTGACGATCTATTTGACCAGTTGCAGGGTGCTAAGTGTTTTTCAAAGGTAGACTTGCGGTCAGGTTATCATCAGGTGCGGTAAGGGAGGCAGATATTCCAAAGACGGCATTCCGGACCCGATACGGGCATTATGAGTTTAGAGTGCTGTCTTTTGGGCTGACTAATGCTCCAGCGGTGTTTATGGATTTAATGAATCGAGTGTTTAAACCATTCCTTGATATGTTTGTTATTGTATTTATAGACGATATTCTGGTCTATTCACGTTCAGAAGAGGAGCATGCAGACCATTTAAGGACGGTACTTAGGGTGCTTCAGCAACAGAAGTTGTATGCTAAGTTCTCCAAGTGTGAGTTCTGGTTGACTTCAGTGGCATTCTTGGGGCATATTATTGGAGCTGATGGTATTCGGGTAGACACGCAGAAAATTGAGGCGGTAAAGACTTGGCCCAGACCTACGACACCTACTGAGGTACGCAGCTTTCTGGGGTTAGCAGGATATTACAGGAGATTTGTAGAAAAGTTTGCCTCAATTTCAGCGCCTTTGACAAGGCTAACTCAAAAGGCAGCCAAGTTCCAGTGGACTGATGCTTGTGAGCGAAGCTTCCAGCTATTGAAAGACAAATTGACTACAGCTCCAGTCCTAACTCTTCCGGAGGGACCGGACGGCTATGTTATTTATTGTGATGCTTCGGGTGTTGGGCTAGGATGTGTATTGATGCAGCATGGCAAAGTTATAGCCTATGCCTCCCGACAGCTTAGGAAGCATGAAAAGAATTATCCTACTCACGATCTGGAGTTAGCAGTCGTGGTTCATGCCTTGAAGATATGGAGGCATTATTTATATGGTGTCCATGTGGACATCTATACAGATCATAAGAGTCTCCAATATATCTTTAAACAGAAGGAGCTGAACTTACGACAGAGGCGGTGGTTAGAGTTGCTAAAGGATTATGATGTTGATATTTTATATCATCCAGGGAAAGCAAATGTTGTAGCAGATGCTCTTAGCCGTAAGTCCATGGGTAGCTTGACAGATGTACAACCAGAAAGGAGGGAGATGGTTCGGGAGATTCAGCGGCTATCCAGCCTTGGAGTCCGTCTGGCTAATTCAGAAGATAGTGGAGTTTCTATTCGAGAGGTTGCTGAGTCCTCAATCATAGATGAGGTAAAGAGACACCAGTACGAGGACCCTATTCTGGCACAGTATAGAGATGCAGCTCTTCAAAAGGAAAAGACCCCATTTAAGGTTACACCTGACGGAGTGTTACGATATGAAGGCAGATTGTGTGTACCTGATATTGCGGGGCTACGACGGCAGGTTATGGGAGAGGCACACTCTGCCCGTTATTCTATTCACCAGGGTCAACGAAAATGTATCATGACCTCAGATGCTTATACTGGTGGGATGGCATGAAAAAGGACATAGCGGAGTTTGTTGCTCAGTGCCCGAATTGTCAACAAGTCAAGATCGAACATCAAAAGCCTGGTGGATTATTACAGGAGATAGAGATCCCGACTTGGAAATGGGAGATGATTAATATGGACTTCATTACAGGCTTACCTCGCACTCAACGAAAGTATGACTCTATATGGGTTATTGTAGATAGGCTGACGAAATCGGCCCATTTTCTTCCAGTCAGGACTACTTATTCGGCTGAAGATTATGCGAGGTTATATGTCAGGGAGATAGTGAGACTTCATGGGGTTCCCACGTCCATTATATCAGACAGAGGAGCTCAATTTACAGCCAACTTTTGGAGATCGTTTCAGAAGGGATTGGGGACACAGGTGAACCTTAGCACAGCATTTCACCCTCAGACTGATGGGCAGGCTGAGCGTACTATTCAGACATTAGAAGATATGTTGCGGGCCTGTATTATTGACTTCAAAGGTAGCTGGGATGACCACTTGCCGCTCATTGAGTTTGCCTATAATAATAGCTACCATTCTAGTATCCAGATGGCACCGTACGAGGCCTTATATGGAGGAAGTGCAGGTCACCTATTGGTTGGTTAGATGTTGGCGAGACTAAGTTAATAGGCCCGGATATGATTCAGCAAGCTGTTGACAAGGTGAAGCTTATTCAGGAAAGATTATTAGCAGCCCAGAGTCGACAGAAGTCATATGCAGATAATCGGCGTCGAGATTTGGAGTTTCAGATTGGTGACTGGGTATTCCTGAAGGTATCACCCATGAAGGGTGTAATGAGATTCGGCAGGAAAGGGAAGCTCAGTCCGAGATACATTGGGCCTTATCAGATTGTTCGTAGGATAGGCAAGGTTGCCTATGAGTTGGATCTACCATCTGATTTGGAGGCGGTACATCCAGTCTTTCATGTATCGATGCTACGTAAATGTATTGGTGATCCTTCTAGAGTATGCCCTGTAGATGATGTTCAGGTAACAGAGGAGTTGTCATATGAGGAGAAACCCGTAGCTATACTTGATCGCCAGGTTAGAAGGTTACGTACTAAGGATGTGGCTTCCGTCAAAGTGTTGTGGCGAAATGATAATAGGGAGGAGATGACTTGGGAAGCGGAAGACGAAATGAAGAATAAGTATCCTTACTTGTTCCCCGTACATGCAGGTAATTCAATTCCTAGCTTGACTATATTGATTGATAAACGAGTTTTTGTAGTAAGTTGTGACTCTGTGAGGCATCTGTAGGTTACGGAATGCAGGTTGATAGGTATAACTGTTAGAGAGACCTCGCTGGAATTTTTTTTAAGACGCTAACTTAACATTCGAGGACGAATGTTCCTAAGGGGGGAAGGATGTTACGCCTCGTATTTTTATACGTAGTGCGCGTCATGAGCTAGTCGATGTAAGTCCGGGGAATGAGATTTTATTTTAAGTTCCAAGTGATTAAAGGAAATCAGATTGTCATTAACTTTAAGTGGGGGATTAATTAGTGGCTGTTTGGGATTAAATTAATTAAGTGGAGGGCCCCACCACTCAAGGCATTAAAGGAAATCAGATGGGAGCTAGGCTTAGTGGGATGTGTAGTGGGGTGCTGTCTCCACTTCATATAATGAATGAAGTGGTGAAATGACAGCAAATATATCAGATTGTCATTAAGTTTCAAGTGATTAAAGGAAATCAGATTGTCATTAACTTTAAGTGGGGGATTAATTAGTGGATGTTTGGGATTAAATTAATTAAGTGGAGGGACCCACCACTCAAGGCATTAAAGGAAATCAGATGGGAGCTAGGCTTAGTGGGATGTGTAGTGGGGTGCTGTCTCCACTTCATATAATGAATGAAGTGGTGAAATGACAGCAAATATATCATCTTCTTCAACTTAGCTTAGGCAGCCATGGAAAAGGAGAAAAACAGCCATGAAACTCTCGGCCAGCAGCTTCAAGGAATTTGGTTAGTAATCTCTTTGCTTGGTGTGTTAATTCTTTAGAATGCCTTTGTTAATTAGCCATTAATGTTAAGAAGGGGGTGTGACCAGTAGCTTAGAAAATTCGTTTTAGTTATTGATTGTGCTAAGTATGATCGGAAACCATAATCGGATTAGTGGTGTTGTGTTAGTGTTTGGGTTGTTTTGATTAAAGCAAAATGTGGGAAATTCTGTTTTGGAGTTATGTATATGTTAATGTGATTATGGGTATATACTCCAAGGGATGAATACGATAAGGTAGATGTGTTGCGAATTATAAAACGAGTTATCGCTCGGTGTGTCGTTGTTTCATTACTATGGTTGACGAGACGGAGCTGTTTTGGGGGGGACTGTTTAATATGATTCGTTGGGTTATATGTGTTATTGGTATTGCTGTGGATAATGTGGGTTGTTGTCGGATTGGGACGAAGTAAGGAAAATAGGGGAAGTGCTGCCGGATTTTCGTTAGATTATTAGCTAGCTTACAATAAGTGTTAAAGCGCGACGTCTATCTAATTGCGGCACGATTGTTGCTTGTTATAGATTAATAGCTTGGGCAGTAAATATTGGTCGTGCGGCTCGACTATACGGTATGTAACGTTATCCTTTCTTTCTTTGTTTGGCATGACTTTTAAAAATGAGCGAATGACGGACAGGTTTGACACTTACTTTTAGAGTGTCTAGGTGACGTATATTCTTGCTTCTACAAACTATTCTTCTATATATCGGCTATGTCTAAGGTTATGGTGATTCCTCATATCTATGGTAGAGCTTCTTAGAGTCATTGAGATTTTACGTTTTTATATCGTGTTAAAGGTTCATAATCTTGATAAAACGTTAATCTTTGGTAATACTCCTTGTTGGTTCACGTTAATTGTTCTATTGAGTTATAAGAAATGATTTTAATTGCATATGGTTGCTCATAATGTTCTGCTCGTGCATAGAGTCATTTATCATTTCACCGAGTCCCGGGCCGGGTAATGTTCGTGCGGAGTTTCTTGCATATGTCACCGAGTCCCTCACTAGAGGGCTGGGTATGTATATTATATATATGATTGGTGATGAGGATGGTTATGATGATGATGATGACGGAGATGATGTGATGACTATTTCACCGAGTCCCTCACTAGAGGGCCGGGTACGTAAGATGTATATATATGATGATTATTTTTCCGAGTCCCTTACTAGGGAAGCTGGGCACCTTATATGTTAAAGATATGCATGATTTTCACTTATAAGGTACATGTGTAGCGATATCATGTTTCGACTTATCATGTTGGTATCCTGTCATCTTTACCTTATGTTTTACATACTCAGTACATTGTCCGTACTGACCCCCTTTCCTCGTGGGGCTGCGTTTCATGCCCGCAGGTGTAGACGCACAGTTCGGTGATCCTTCCGCCTAGGATATCTACTCAGCTGATTGGGAGAGCTCCACTGTTCCGGAGCCCAGTCGTTTTGGTACATAACTTCCTATGTAGTCTTTTGCTTATCTATGGGTACGGCGGGGCCCTGTCCCGTCGAGTTTCACTACTATACTCTTAGAGGTCTGCAGACATTATGTGGGTTGTATATATATGTTTTGGATGATGGTCTGGACATGGTTTGTTTGGGATGTCCGCTTGTTCAGGGGCAGCCTTGTCGGCTACGTACATCATTGTGTATTGTGTATTGGCAGTCTTGTCGGCTTCCGTATGCTACTATACTTTGGATAGTGGCGGCCTTGTCGGCTCGTGTATGTTGTTACGGTTGAATGGTTATGACTCCTTATGAGGCATATCCACTTTATATATATATGGCGTTGGGGTTGGCTTGATTTGATTAAATTCCATATTGTCTTAGTTTCAGTTGGTTATACTTAACAGGTTTGTATGTGAGTGTCCAAAACAGGCACTAGTCACGGCCCATCGGGTTGGGTCGTGACATAATGAATATGTTATTTGGATATATTGCTAATGAATGATAACTAACTATTGTTACAATTTATATGAAGCAAAGCTTTACTTATGGTCTCCTATCTTATCTACTTGGTTGTGTGGGGTTATGGGGCTTCACATGACCATTGCACTTGTAGGTTGTGGATGGGATCATTTGTAAGTGTTTTGTATGATATGTTTATATGATTTATTGAATATGAAATGTCAACATGACTCTATGAGAATATGTCTTTGATTATGATGATGCTTTAAAGTGATGGAATGTTTAACTTGTATGCATTATATGGTATGTGACTTGAAGACTTTTATATGACTTACTATATTTTCTAAAGAGATGATAAATGATCCTTTTTCATGCATGTCCCTATGTACTATATGCATATACCCATAATTAGTACATCTGGTGTACTAACCCCATTACTTTATTTTACTACAACTGTAGGTTCCGGCCATTGAAGTTAAGCAGGTCGAGTTGAAGAAGCTTGGAACTCTTTCTCCAAGTCGTGGTAGGTCCTCACGTTCAGGACGTTACCCTTTCAATTTTCCAGCGTTATGAAGACTTAGTAGTTTTTAGATTTCCATTTATGTTCTTTGGATTCTTTTGTATTAAGGCCTATATGTCATATTGATTATTATTAGCTTGCACTCTTTAGATGGTTATATATATGTGAGACAAGTATTAGAATATCACTCTTATGCTGTATTATATGAAGTCTAAGTATACTTCAATTAGTATATTAAAAGTTTTTAAATTTCCGCAAAATTTAACTATATGATTGTGATGAAAGCTAAGAAAAGGCTTGTCTGCGGCCTATGAGAGGTTAACGACGCCGATCTCATCCGGGGTCCAGATTCCGGGTGTGATAAACTTGGTATCAAAGCATGAGGTTAAATATGGCATCTTAAACTTAATATCAGAGTATGAGATTAAATATCCTTAGGATCAATGTCTGACTAAACCACGCTACTTAGCGTCTTGTTCATGGTTGTGAAGTGCGCTACAATTGTGGACAAGAGGCTATACGATGATTAGGAAACTTCTCTTTTCTTGATACTCTTATATCGTGCCTTTAGAGTTTTGACACTATGTGTCTTTTAGCATCTAATACCGAAGAGCTTGAAGATGAATTTCGTGCATCGATGCTTCATGACAAAATGGATCTTTCTAGGTTGATGGTTCATGTTAAACAGGTTGTGGAAAGTCGCCTAAGGAAGAGGAATAGGGATGCTAAGAAGTCAAAGTCTTTTGAGAGTGATTCTCCTAAAAGTAGGCTTGATGTTCAAGACAAGCCTAAATTTAAGAAGAGGTTTTCAAACCAAGTTCCTTCAAATTTCTCCAAGAATCGCAATGATATAGGTTCTAATCCCGAACCTCAAGAGGAGAGAAATGTTGAACCACCAAGAGAAAGACCAACTTTTGGTAAGTGTGGTAAGAAGCATGGGGGCGAATGTCTTGTTTGAACTAATAGTTGCTATGGTTGTGGAAAAGGTGTCCATATGGTGAAAGATTGTCCTAATGTGTGAAGTCAAGGTAAGGGTAATAGTCAAGTTCAAACAAACGGTCCTAATTCTGAAGCTCCAAAAAAGGAACCGTTTCTATGCACTTAAGGCTAGGGGTGAACAAGAAAGCTCTCCCGACGTTGTGATGGGTATGTTACAAGTTTTCTCTGTTAATGCTTATGCTTTGCTTGACCAAGTTTTGTTTATACCATGTGGTGAGGATAAAGGAGGCTTTTCAAACGTATTGAATTCAAGAAAACTGAAACTAGGGTTGTTCCCAATGAAATTGTCTAATGTTAATCTCTCTAGTTCTCCCTATTTCTGATTCTAGTAGTATGTATAATGCTCAAGATTTCAGTAAGAAAGTAAGAAAGAAAGAAGAAGAAGGGTAAGTTCAAGGTGAACTAAGTAAGCAAAGCATGAGAATGTCAAGTCATCAGTGTTTGATAAAAATGAAGTTTTAACAGTTATTGGTTTATGCCAATATTGGAGTACGAATATATGCCCCAAGAACTATATATTATGCAAATAATAAAAGAATGGGCATAGCCAATAAAGATTGTCTTATAAAGACTTCATGCCCAATTTAACAAGAATGAAAAGAAAGAACTTATGAAAGATGTTCATAGGTTGACTCTCTTAGGTGTGCGATTAGAAGATTCTCCAAATTGGTGGTTTTATGGTCCATCATAACTCCGACTCATCATTATTGGTTGAGGGGTAGTCTAAGCAACATCTTGATCCTCTATTGATGGAGTTGAAGGATCGGTACTTCGTAAGCTCAATGAGTCATTCTCCCGGGGGGATGGTGTTCTTAGGTACCAAGGGAGATTATGTGTACCCGATCTTGAGGATTTGAGAAATCAGATTCTAGAAGAAGCCCTTGGTTCTCGCTATTCTATACATCCTCTTAATAGAGAAAGTAATGCATAATCAAAATTTAACTTTTTTAATAAATAGGTGAATGTTTTGGTAAAAGATAGTACCAACTAGAGTTTTAAGAACATTTTTTCATACTCTATTCTTGCACTTATGTGAAACTTGTATGCATATGTTTTCTTGAGATTTTGTTGTTTTGTTGTTATCTTGAGAAGATTGATAGCATGGTAACTCTTTGATGCATTTTGAGCTTATGATAAGGTTGATAAGGGAATTCCTCACTATGTATTTTGAATATGTAGCTCTTATATGTTTGTGCATCATAAATTGAGTGCTAAGTGTAATGATATGTTATATGCTTGTTGTGCTGCTACTATTGAGTCTTTTCCTACCCTCCAAAAGAATTTAGTGTCATTCGGGGATGAATGTTCCTAATGGGGGATAATGTAACATTCCGGAAAATGTACATGTCTAGTGAAGAGTCTATTAGGTTTTAAGAATATGTATTGAGGTACATAGACATCCCATTGTCCAATATTTAGTAATATTGGGCATGTTAGAAAATATTGGCTTAATGGTGTTAGCCAATTTTTTTATGTATACACAAGTAAATGAAAATATACCTTGATGTTCAAATGACCCAATCCAAGCTAGTTTAGGAATTGTACCTTCAATGAAGACCCTAAGCTAAAATAATCTCTTCAATTCTTAGCCTCATCGCTTACTCACATTAGTAGTAGGCATCCAAGTGTCAAGCCTAGGTACCATAGCACATGACCATTTAAAATGATCATGTAGATTAAGCAGTACCCAAGGACATAGTGAGGATCCTTGGACAAGAAGTGAACGTTCCAGAATTCAAGGTTAGGAAAGTGCACGCAACACATGTGCAAGCACATGTTCTAGCAACGGCCGAGAGACAAGCCCAACCGATTCGGCTAGGGCGGTTAGGGGGCAGGCGTGTGGGACCAAACCATCTGGGGCCGAGCTCCCTAACTAATTCTAGGTCCTAACTAATTAATCTAACTAACTAACTAACCTAGGAATAACTAAAATAAATTAACTAGGGTGCCCGAAATCCTAAGACCTAACCGGGTGACCCTAGCCGAGTAACTAACTAAAGAAACATCCTATTATCTAACCTAGGATGGTCCAAATAGGTTGGTTATGGTTCTAACGACTTATGGGTAATTTTGTTATTACCCTACGTCACTTAATTAATTATATTTGCAACATAATTAATTAATTTAAGTCCTAGTCAAACCCGAGACCCTTAGTCAAATGGTCTCCTATTTGTAGTTGATTTAAGAGGGGCGGTTTTGTAATTTAAGTGGAGAATCTTTAGGGAAAATCTTGGGACGTCTATATATTGATATTAGGTAAGTTTTAGACCAAAATTACACGTCCCGAATCAGAATCAAACGAAATTCTCTCAATCCCTCAAGAACGCTCACTTTTCCAAACTCCATTGAAGAACAAGAAAAAGCTTAAGGAAGTAAACGAAGGTTTCAAAGTCTCCAATCAGATTTCGTGGATTCTTCATCTTTAAGGTATGGGTTTTTAACTCTTGGGATTCCTTTACCAAGATGTCCTTTCAAGATAAGTTTTCAAGAACTTCAAATACTAGGGTTTTTACTCTACAAAACAGATTTTCTTCCTAACCCTAGATTTATGATTTTCAATGAAAAGTAAACATTTTCTATATGTAAATTCACATGAATTTTTGAGTAATTGATTGATAATGTTTGAATGTCGTGTGATAAATGATCTTTCTCTATGTGATGTTTTCGAATGAATTGTTTGTAGTGTTTGATAACGTGAAAACGTCAGGGTTAGAATGTAAGGTATGAATGAACCCTTTAATGACCCGTTTACCTTCTCCTATGCCATGCATTGATCTTGTACATGATTTTATGAGTTATTCTTTATTATGTCATTGAGTATTTCACTATGTATAATTATGAATATTGCATGATGAATAAGGTTCTTGGAAGCAAGAGGTAAGTCTTCTAAAATTGTGATTACTCTAAGATGTTTATGCTAACCTATAAGTTATGATGCTATGTTATGAAAGTATGTATGATGTTGCTATATGAATATAATGGCTATGAACATGTAAATTGTGATATTACGATAAGAATATTAAAATGCAAGTTATGATACTCTCTTGTATGCTTTATAAAAGATGATTATGCCATGTAAATCTTACAAAAGAAAGGTTACGATGAAAAGAAAATTCTCATCTAATCTAAAAGACCTCTTGATCATGTTATACAAGGAGATAATCTCCTATGACCTATGCTAAGTTTTTGATAAAAGACAAATTAATGGTTATTTCAAGAAAAGGGACTTAAGCTAAGCACCGATGAACTAGATATGGGAAGTATCCCTTCCCAGGGGAAGGTAGGTTTACAATGATTCTCATGAGATTGAGGCTGCCATGTAATGTGGAACTATGGGTCTCTAATACATCTCCTAGTTCTTGAACTATGCTGCCACCATAGGATACTAGCTAGTGGATCCACCTAGAAAGATACGTCATGTTCGGTTACTTTAGCCGATAGAGACCACCTCATTTAGGTGTGGGGAAGACACCGGATTCCATCTTAAGCTCACATTGTCTATGTCAGTTAATGCCTATGTTCCGTCATGTAAAACGAAAGATAAGTAAACGAACGTTGACTAGGATGACTTGAGGAATTGGATTAGTATAGGTAGTGGTAGGGGACGCTACCTGCACATTGCACAAGTTGACTCTAAGGGAAGTCCTAGGAGATTGTTCTTATTAAATATGATAACAAAAGAAAGAGATATGTTTATGATATATGATGTTACTCTTACATGAATGTTGATCCTTATAATGAATATGTTATTTGGCTATATTGCTATGTGAATGATAACTAACTATGTTACAAATTATATGAAGCAAAGCTTTACTTATGGTCCCCTATCTTATCTACTTGGTTGTGTGGAGTTATGGGGCTTCACATGACCATTGCACTTGTAGGTTGGGGATGGGATCATTTGTAAGTGTTTTGTATGATATGTTTATATGATTTATTGAATATGAAATGTCAACTTGACTCTATGAGAATATGTCTTTGATTATGATGATGCTTTAAAGTGATGGAATGTTTAACTTTTATTCGTTATATGGTATGTGCATTCAAGACTTTTATATGACTTAGCATGTTTTCTAAAGCGATGATGAACGAACCTTTTTTATGCATATCCCTATGTTTTATGTGCATATACCCATACTTAGTACATGTGGCTTACTAACCCCATTACTTTATTTTACTACAACTGTATGTTCCGGCCATTGAAGTTAAGCAGGTCGAGTTGAAGAAGCTTGGAACTCTTTCTTCAAGTCATGGTAGGTCCTCATGTTTGGAACGTTACCCTTACAATTTTCCAGCGTTATGAAGACTTAGTAGTTTTTAGATTTCCATTTATGTTCTTTGGATTCTTTTGTATTAAGGCATATATGGCATATTGATTATTATTGGCTTTGCACTCTTTAGATGGTTATACATATGTGAGACAAGTATTAGAATATCACTCTTATGCTGTATTATATGAAGTCTAAGTATACTTTAATTAGTATATTAAAATTTTTTGAATTTTTGCAAAATTTAACTGTATGATTGTGATGAAAGCTAAGAAGAGGCTTGTCTGCGACCTCTAAGAGGTTAACGACGCCGGTCTCATGCGGGGTCCAGATTCCGGGTGTGATTAACTTGGTATTAAAGCATGAGGTTAAATATGGAATCTTAAACATAGTATCAGAGCATGAGGTTAAATTCCTTAGGATCAATGTTTCACTAAACCACGTTACCTAGCATCTTGTTCATGGTTGTGAAGCGCGCCATAATTGTGGACGAGAGGCTATATGATGATTAGGAAACTTCTCTTTTCTTGATACTCTTATATTGTGCCTTTAGAGTTTTGACACTATGTGTCTTTTAGCATCTAATCCCAATGAGTTTGAAGAAGAATGTCGTGCATCGATGCTTCATGACAACATGGATCTTTTAAGGTTGATGGTTCATGCTCAACAGGATGAGGAAAGTCGCCTAAGGAAGAGGAATAGGGAAGCTAAGAAGTCAAAGTCTTTTGAGAGTGATTCTCCTAAAAGTAGTCTTGATGTTCAAGACAAGCCTAAATTTAAGAAGAGGTTTTCAAACCAAGTTCCTTCAAATTTCTCCAAGAATTTAAATGATAGAGGTTTTAATCCCGAACCTCAAGAGGGGAGAAATGTTGAACCTCCAAGAGAAAGACCAACTTGTGGTACGTGTGGTAAGAAGCATGGGGGCGAATGTCTTGTTGGAACTAATAGTTGCTATGGTTGTGGAAAAGGTGGTCATATGGTGAAAGATTGTCCTAATGTGAGAAGTCAATGTAAGGGTAATAGTTAAGCTCAAACAAACGGTCCTAATTCTGAAGCTCCAAAAAGGAACCGTTTCTATGCACTCAAGGCTAGGGGTGAACAAGAAAGCTCTCCCGACGTTGTGACGGGTATGTTACAAGTTTTCCCTATTAATGCTTATGCTTTGCTTGACCAAGGGTTGTTTATACCATGTGGTGAGGATAAAGGAGGCTTTTCAAACGTATTGAATTCAAGAAAACCGAAACTAGGGTTGTTCCCTATGAAATTGTCGAATGTTAATCTCCCTAGTTCTCCCTATTTCCAATTCTAGTAGTATGTATAATGCTCAAGATTTCAGTAAGAAAGTAAGAAAGAAAGAATAAGAAGGGTAAGTTCAAGGTGAACTAAGTAAGCAAAGCATGAGAATGTCAAGTCATCAATGTTTGATAAGAATGAAGTTTTAACAGTTATTGGTTTATGCCAATATTGGAGTACGAATATATGCTCCAAGAACTATATATTATGCAAATAATCAAAGAATGGGCATAGCCAATAAAGATTGTTCATGCCCAATTTAACAAGAATGAAAAGAAAGAACTTATGAAAGATGTTCATAGGTTGACTCTCTTAGGTGTGCGATTAGAAGATTCTCCAAATTGGTGGTTTTATGATCCATCATGACTCTGACCCATCATTAGTGGTTGAGGTGAAGTCTAAGCAACATCTTGATCCTCTATTGATGCAGTTGAAGGAATCGGTACTTAGTAAGCTCAATGAGTCATTCTCCCAAGGGGGGGGGGTGTTCTTAGGTACCAAGGGAGATTATGTGTACCCAATGTTGAGGATTTGAGAAATCAGATTCTAGAACAATCCCTTGGTTCTCGTTATTCTATACATCCTCTTAATAGGGAAAGTAATGCATAATAAAAAATTAACTTGTTTACTAAATAGGTGCATGTTTTGGTAAAAGATAGTACCAACTAGAGTTTTAAGAAGATGTTTTCATACTCTATTCTTGCACTTATGTGAAACTTGTATGCATATGTTTTCTTGAGATTTTGCTGTTTTGTTGTTATCTTGAGAAGATTGATAGCATGGTAACTCTTTGATGCATTTTAAGTTTATGATAAGGTTGAGAAGGGAATTCCTCACTATGTGTTATGAATATGTAGCTCTTATATGTTTGTGCATCATAAATTGAGTGCTAAGTGTAATGATATGTTATATGCTGGTTGTGCTGCTAGTATTGAGTCTTTTCCTACCCTCCAAAAGAATATAGTGTCATTTGGGGATGAATGTTCCTAAGAGGGGGATAATGTAACATTCCGGAAAATGTACATGTCTAGTGAAGAGCCTATTAGGTTTTAAGAATATGTATTGAGGTACATATGCATCCCATTGTCCAATATTTAGTAATATTGGGCATGTTAGAAAATATTGGCTTAAGGGTGTTAGCCAATTTTTGTATTTATACACAAGTAAATGAAAATATACCTTGATGTTCAAATGCTACAATCCAAGCTTGTTTAGGAATTGTACCTACAATGAAGACCCTAAGCTAAAATAATCTCTTCAATTCTTAGCCTCATCGCTTACTCACATTAGTACTAGGCATCCAAGTGTCAAGCCTAGGTACCATAGCACATGACCATGTAGATTAAGCAATGCCCAAGGACATAGTGACGATCCTTGGACAAGAAGTGAACGTTACAGAATTCAAGATTAGGAAAGTGCACGCAACACATGTGCTACCAACGGCCGAGAGACAAGCCCAATTGATTCGGTTAGGGCGGTTAGGGGGCAGGCGTGTCGGACCAAACCATGTGGGGTCGAGCTCCCTAACTAATTCTAGGTCCTAACTAACTAACCTAACTAACTAACTAACTAACCTAGGACTAACAAAAATAAACTAACTAGGGTGCCCGAAATCCTAAGACCAAATCGGGTGACCCTAGCCGAGTAACTAACTAAAGAAATGTCCTAGTACCTAACCTAGTATGGTCCAAATGGGTTGGTTATGGTCCTAACTACTTAGGGGTATTTTAGTAATTACCCTAGGTCACTTAGGTAATTAAATTAGCAACTTAATTAATTAATTTAAATCCTAGTCAAACTCGAGACCCTTAGTTAAATGCTCTCCTATTTGTAGTCGATTTAAGAGGGGTGGTTTGGTAATTTAAGTGGAGAATCTTTAGGGAAATTCTTGGGACGTCTATATATTGATATTAGGTCAGTTTTAGACCATAATTACACGTCCCAAATCAGAATCAAACGAAATTCTCTCAATCCCTCAAGAACGCTCTCTTTTCCAAACTCCATTGAAGAACAATAAACAGTTTTAGGAAGTAGACGAAGGTTTTGAAGTCTTCCAATCAGATTTCGTGGATTCTTCATCTTTAAGGTATGGGTTTTTCACTCTTGGGATTCCTTTACCAAGATGTCCTTTCAAGATAAGTTTTCAAGAACTTCAAATACTAGGGTTTTTACTCTACAAAACAGATTTTCTTCCTAACCCTAGATTTATGATTTTCAATGAAAAGTAAACGTTTTCTATATGTAAATTCACATGAATTTTTGAGTAATTGATTGATAATATTTGAATGTCGTGTGATAAATGATCTTTCTCTATGTGATGTTTTCGAATGAATTGTTTGTAGTGTTTGATAACGTGAAAACGTCAGGGTTAGAATGTAAGGTATGAATGAACCCTTTAATGACCCGTTTACCTTCTCCTATGCCATGCATTGATCTTGTACATGATTTTATGAGTTATTCTTTATTATGTCATTGAGTATTTCACTATGTATAATTATGAATATTGCATGATGAATAAGGTTCTTGGAAGTAAGAGGTAAGTCTTCTAAAATTGTGATTACTCTAAGATGTTTATGCTAACCTATAAGTCATGATGCTATGTTATGAAAGTATGTATGATGTTTCTATGTGAATGTGCTTGCTATGAACATGTAAATTGTGAGATCATGATAATATATGAAAACGCAAGTTATGATACTCTCTTGTATGCTTTATATAAGATGATTATGCCATGTAAATCTCACAAAAGAAAGGTTACGATGAAAGGACATTTCTCATATAATCTAAAAGAGCTCATGATCATGTTATACAAGAAGATAATCTCCTATGACCTATGATAAGTTTTCAATAAAAGACAAATTAAAGGTTATTTCAAGAAAAGGGACTTAAGCTAAGCACCGATGAACTAGATATGGGAAGTGTCCCTCCCCAGGGGAAGGTAGGTTCACAATGATTCTCATGAGATTTAGGCATCCATGTAATGTGGAACTATGGGTCTCTAATACATCTCCTAGTTCTTGAACTATGCTGCCACCATAGGATAATAGCTAATGGATCCACCTAGAAAGCTACGTTATGTTCGGTTTTACTTTGGCCGGTAGGACCAACTCTTTTTGGTGTGGGGAAGACACCGGATTCCATGTTAAGCTCACATGGTCTATGTCGGTTAACGCCTATGTTCCCTCATGTAAAACGAAAGACAAGTAAACAAACGTTGACTATGGTGACTTAAGGAGTTGCCTTACTATAGGTAGTGGTATGGGACGCTACCTAGACATTGCACAAGTTGACTCTAAGGGAAGTCCTAGGAGATTGTTCTTATGAAATATGATAACAAAAGAAAGAGATATGTTTATGATATAGGAAGTTACTCTTACATGAATGTTGATCCTTATAATGAATATGTTATTTGGCTATATTGCTATGTGAATGATAACTAACTATGTTACAATTTATATGAAGCAAAGCTTTACTTATGGTCTCCTATCTTATCTACTTGGTTGTGTGGGGTTATGGGGCTTCACATGACCATTGCACTTGTAGGTTGGGGATGGGATCATTGGTAAGTGTTTTTATGATTAATTGAGTATTATAGTTATTATATTGAATTGATGTTAATGGCCATGGGTAAGGGCCTTATGGTATTGAATTGAATGATTTATCTTTGGATTTATGTGATGATATCAAGTGGGTGGTATGCTGCCCTAACTCTCTTAATATTATGTATAGCTATTGTAATTTAGCTCTAGAATTATGTGTGATTGGTATGGTCCACTTAAAGTGGAGGTGTTATGTGATTAATGTGGCTTTGTCGGCGTTATTTTAAGTATTATGATGATCATGGCCTTGTCGGCACTACTTGAAGTAAAATGATTTGTGTAATTGATTATGTGAATTATGATCATATCTACCTATATGTGAATTAATGTGAAAGTATGTGTTTCCTCTATTGATGCTATTTCAGTGATCATGTTAGACTATGACTATGTGTTCATGTGTATAGTCTTAGAGTTGATGCATAATTGTTCCTACTTGATTATATGAGCTCATGATGGTTATATTGATGATGATATAGTAGTGTATATGATGACTTAAAGATGATAATGGTTATTCCTATGTGCTTCTATAATGACATGTAATATGTGCTAAAGTGAAGTATGTTGTGTCTTGTCTTGGTAGACTTGTGTCCCTTACTTGATGCATGTATGAATATGAATAAGTTATGTCTTTACTTAGGATGCTAAATCATCTTAGTCTTGTATGAATGAATGATATGTGAGACCTTGAATGATGATAAGAGGGTTCTTTATGTGAAACCTTGAACCTAGTGGTAAGGTTATGAACCTTGAAGTAGAAAGTTGTAATGGTATCCTTCATGTAATGAATGATGGAGTTAAGGTTGATTGCATCGAACGGCATCATATCAATCCTTAAGAAAGTCATGATGAGCTTCTTTTCGCCATAGTAAGGCAGCCCTAGGGGACCTCTTTGGTAGGGTGAATGTAATTGGGTTATGAACTATATATGGAACCCCTTTGTATTAACCTTTAATGTGAATTACTCTATGAGAACAAAGGCTAGCACCGAGTGAGTCATAGTAAGGGAAGTAGCTCTAGTTAAAGGATGAGACTAGAGTACAAAGTAAGCCCTTCATATTCCTTAACCATGTGCCTACATGGGATGTGTCCAAGTTCTACCATTGGAAAGTAGAACAACCTCATCGGAGTAGGATAGAACTCCGGATTCCATGATTTGTACCATGGTCTATGTCGGTTATAGCCTATTCTTATCATGTGGGATACCTATTAGCATTAGAGAAGTTCTATGAAGTTTAGGTGGTTGTAAGGGACGCTATCTAGACATTGCAAAATAGGCTTTGAAGATGTTAGTGGGAGTCCCTAGGTCTTCTCCAAGACCGTTACTTGAATGACCTTTATGTGATGAATGTCTCCTAAATGATCTAAGGAAGGTAATGACTTAAGTTAAGAAAGTATGTTAAATAAATAAGTACTTATCTAGATATTGTCTAGTTAAGGTATGAAGGGGGCATATGAATGGTCACTTCATCTCTTACTTAGATAAGTCTTAAGAATGAATCTAGTTAGGAAAGATAGTTGATTATGTAAACATGATCCAAACATAGATAAGTCGTAAGGATTTCTTAGGTAATCTTGAAGAGGTCAATTATGGACATTCTCTTCTTGAGTTACTTGAGTAGGCCTTTTGATAACCTTTGAAAGAAGAATGTCATATTCTATGAGGTCTATGGTACTAAGTGAGAATGATTCTATCTTAGGTAATCTATAAGATCCCTTGAGTGTGTCTGAAAGGGGTTGAATGGGTGGTCGCTTCACAACTCACTCAAAGTGAAGCTTAGAATCACCTTTTGTAGGAGGATCTCATGTTCATTTGCTTGATGTATTGTAAGTTGTGTAACTCATTATAGGTGGTCTTAAGGATCATTCAGGTGTGCCTAGAGAGGGTGTATGGGCGGTCTCTCTTTGTGTGACTTAAGTGAGTCTTAGGATAGCTTTTAGTGAGGGAATTACATGTTAACTAATGTCTAAGGTGACATTAAGAAACTTTACTGTAACATTGAAGGAGTTCACTGTACAGTGAAGGAGTTCACTGGAAAGTGTTATTAATATGTGAATAATTGCTTAAATGATTTCTTATGTGTTCTTAAAGTGTTAAATGTTATTTTTATGCTTATAATATGATGTTTTAATCAAAATTCAAGAATAGCATGCTTTGTACTAAATGTCCCTTTTTCATGGTTTTTGCATGCTTCCATACTTAGTGCATCTAATGTACTAAAACCTTCTTTTCCCTTTTTGACTAAAGTGTAGGGAATTGAAAGTGTTTATGTGCCATGAAGGATGGATAGGTTTCTAAGGGTTGAATATGAAGTATTGGTGAGTCCTCATCGATTCGAGGACAATATCCACATGTTCCTTTATGTCTTAGTCTTCATTTTATGTCTTGTATGGGCTTAGTCCCAAGTGTTGTAAACTCAAAAGTTTAGATGGTTCAATGGGATGTTGTAAAGGTTTAATATTTTAATGAAAGTGTTCCGCTTGCGTATTGATTATGGAAAGAGTTCATCGTGTGTGAAGAAAGTTTTAAATTCTTACTCGTTTTAGAATGTTTATTATTCAATGAATGGTACGAGTGGCTCAAGTGAGACTTCTTGAAGTCTTATTTGCCGTGTGACGACTCAAGGATTCTCTAACTTCTAGGGTGTACTTGAGGGTCGTTACAAAGTTGGTATCAGAGCATAAGGTTTGGGAGTGTCTTAGTTGTCTCATGAACCACATCTAGTAGAGTCTTGTTCATAATGTAAAGCGCGCCACATTATGAATAGGTGGCTATTTGGTGCTAGGAAAAGTTTCACTTCTTCATTCATCAAATCGTGCATAAGAGCTTTGTATATGGTGTCTTTCCCTTGTCTCCCTTATGTTTTTGTTCATTTGAGTGTGACTTTATGAAGATTGGGTTGAGGGAGAGAAAAGATAAGATGTGACTTTTTAGATGAGGTGTAATGTGTTGATGACCCTAGGTTGGTTTGGTTGCCTTTGAAAGATAATGTAGTTTGAAAGAATGGTAAGGTATAGAAGTAGAAGAGTAAAGGAATTGAAGAGATTTGAAAGAGTAATGGTAAGTTTCTCCTATTAAAGGGGATGTAGTGGTTAGATAGTTGAACCTTTGAGATTCTTTAGTTGACATGAACTAGACTTTGGGTGAGAAAGTATTAGTAAGGCTTAAGGTGCCTTAAGGGAGTTACTTGTAGTAGAGGTTATGTTGACCTTAGAATGGGTTTCTCATAAGTGAGGGAGTATGGTGAAGAGTATGGTTTATTGGGAGTGAGGTACCCTTAACCTTTCTTTATATGTTTATTCAAGCCTAAAATAAAAAGTTCTTAGTAACTTGATTTATGTAGGATTCCTTAGTGAAAAAAAAATGAGTTCCAAACATTCTCCTTATGATATGCATGATTGGTTGAAATTGAATTTCATTAACTTCTTGCATTGTGCATTTTATGAAGTCATCATCATGTTGTAAAAGGTGTTTATAATAAGTTACCTTTCATATTAGCATGTTTCTATCATGAATTGCCTAAAAGTTGCATTTTTGAAAAAAGTTGCAAAATTCATTGTAGCCTTGCCTGCTCACTGTGAAATTTTTGATAATTTGACTAATTAATTCTTTCGTCTAAAATTGTTTTAATGTTGTTAGCACTTATGTATGTGAGTATGATAACGAATATAAAAGGAGTTTTTACTATTTGGAATGAAAGATGTGAGTTTTATAGCATTATGAGTTATAGAATCTATTCTAGTTTCTTGTTGTGTTGTATATCTCTTGCTTACGTGAAATTGATGTTTTCTCCTTGATTGTGTGTTATATTGTATGGTTATGATCTGCTAATTGAATTCCTATTCTTGGAAGTGTTCGAAGAGTGGCAAGTGTCATTCGATGACGAATATTATCCAAGTGGGGGAGATTATAAGGTCTCGAAAATGACTAAGGTGAAGATAGATCCTAATGTGGTTGTCATTTTGGTCTAAGGTCCTAAATTTGTCTATATTATGGTATAGAGGCAGTATCTAAGAGTCTTGGTTCATTGGAAGTCAAACGTCAAGGGACGACCAAGACGTTCGACGACTAAGTCACCTATGTGCCTCATATGTGTTTAATGTGTTTATGTGTGCATGCGGTTATGAAGTCCTTAATGAGTTATTATGGTGTATATATTCAGTGTGTCAAGTTTCGTGAAGTTTGGAGTTTAACGCCCAAGAACGTCCAGACGTTCGAAAGAAGTGCCTTGAAATGACCTTGTGTGTCTAAGCATGTTTGATAGAGTTTTACGTGTTCATTTTGGATGAAATTCATCTGAGAGGTCCTAAACTCGTATATGATCATGTTTGTATTGGAAACATCCGGGAAAACATCCCCAAGGAGCATCCAAGGGCACTTGAGGAAGGACCCTTCAACAGTTCCCAAGACTGCCCAAGACATCCCACCAACGGATGGCAATCGACACCCCCTTGGTGAGGTCTCATCGATTGGACCTTAGGAGTGGGAGATGAGAGGCCAAATACCCGCCTCAGTCCCAGACCACGAACCTGTAACGGCCTGTATTTTTGTATGTGGTAGTTCTATTCATGTTATACTTGACATATACTTATAGTGTAGGTGAGGGATCATGTTTCTTACATGATTAGTGTTGGTTTAAACTAGCTTGGAAGGTGATGTAACGCCTTGCACGTTTTAGCAAATGTATTGCAAGTTAACTCCGATGGAAAGTATTTAAGTAATTATAGTAGGGTGGTAATTGAGCTAGCAACTGCATCACCTACTTGATCTATATTATAGTTAAAGGGCCCAAGTTTGATTGACCAGATTTAGGCTTATATTTAGGGGCTCATTTGAAGCCCAAAACTATTAAAGAAAATGTGAATGAAAGAAGGTCCAACAGCCAAATCTGCCAATTGGCCATTATGGATAAAGCCCAAGTGAAACTAAGTAAGTACATGACCTCCTAAGTTTTGTTTTACCATGTTATTGGGCCAAGTGTGTACCACCTACTTGCATTAATCTGTCCCAAGTTGAATAAAAGAACAAAGGAAAAATGGACAGCCAAGGTCCAATAATATTAAGTCCAAAAGGGCCCAAGTTAAAAGGACAAGCAGGTGGGGCACCTACTTGACATTATATGGCCCAAAATTGGTCAAGAGTGTTGGCCATAACACCTCCTTTTTCAAAGGATAAGGATCAAGTCTTATTCTCCATTTTGAACTTGCAAAAGTTTCAGATTTCCTAAGTTCTTTCTTGGTCTCTCTTGGATTCAATTAGCAGCCCTAAAACACCTTAGAGTTCTTGAGTGCTGTCTAATTTTTCAAGTGAGAGTTTGAAGGAGAGTTTGAATTCTTGAAGTACAAGTTTAGAGGATAAATTTTCAGAATTAAGGTAAGACTTCAACCCATTTGTTTTCCTCTCTTTGATAATGTTTGGAGTGGAGAATTTTGTATATGTTTATCAAGAATTCATGGATTGTGATAAATCTTTGAGTAAATATTCTCCTATTATGCTGAAAGATTTGAGATTGTTAGTGGCTGCCTTATGAATATTGTTGTTGAGGGCTGTTTGGTATCTCTGGAAATGATGTTTGAAGTTGTATTAATGTGTAGAGAAAGGGTGTGGTGGTTCACCATTTATGTAAGGGTTGTATGGGCCTGATTTCCATCAAATATTTTTAGCTACTGTTTCGGACAACCTTATTGTGATTAGCTGCTGATGTTAGCTTAATCATGACTTATGTTGTAGATTAGCACCCAATAAGGAAGGCTGAATCGTGATAGTGGTATTGGTCATAAATATAAGGTATGTAAGGCTATTCGATTTATATCCTTTTGGCATGAAATCTGCCACCTGCAATTAATATCAATGAAGTGATTCCATAAGTTCTATTTCTAGAAAAGGAAGCATGGTGGCAGCGTACTATCTCCAAATAGCTAACAATATTTCTTTCCCATTCTAAGCACATGGAACTACTTCATTATATGTTCACTACTCTATACTTGTGTAATTTCCCTTGTGCTGTTATAGAAATGGTATTTGCAAAAGAAAGTTTGATGAATCCTTCTCCTAAGCCAATTGAAGTCAATTGTGCCATTAAGGTCTTAAAGTAAGGTGTTGATGTTTCATAGCTCCTTATGTCATTGTTACTGCCTCAAAGTATTGTTTTCATGTATTCCACTACTGTTCCATAATTTCATGTCTCCAAGATGATTATGACCACCAAATCAACATCTCAAAGTGTTACGATTATCCAAAATAACATCTCAAAAGAGTTATGAACTGATTAACAATAATCTCAAAGATTAAAGAATCTAAGTGAAGAAATCTATTAATTAAGGGTGGCAGCTCAGGGGCGAAAGCCTAGCATGGGCCGATCCCTATTGGTATAGAAGGGTGGCAGCTCAGGGGCGAAAGCCTAGCATGGGCCGATCCCAAGTTGTGTAATTATGAGGACCGCATCCCAGGGGTTAATACGCCTAGCATGGGTCATCCTCTTCTACCACTGATCAGCTGGTCACTTGTATCACATGCCCAACAAAGATTATAACATACAAAGAGGTAAAGAAAAGAATGTAGCTTACTTGATTCCACAAGAGTAAGAAAGGTGGTCTTCTCTCCTAATCTATGCACTCATATGTTGCTACTTGATTTCATTTGTGCCTTGTATTACATATACTTTTTGCCTTACATATTCAGTACATTTTTCGTACTGACGTCCCGTATTGGGGACGCTGCATTTCATGCTGCAGGCTCAGGTACTCCAGCTAGTAGACCTCCTCAGTAGGAGCACTCAAAATTCTGCTACTTTTGGTGAGCTCCAAGTTGATTCGGAGCTTTATTAAGTCCTTGGTAAATTCGTTTGGTATTGTATCGTAGTTAAGGGTAAGGCGGGGTCTGTCCCGACCTACTCTAGTCTTCTATCTTTTAGAGGCTTTGTAGACGTATGTACATGGTTCAGTTGTGTCTTAAGGAGTTGTGGCCTAAACGGCCAAGTCTTGTATATAACTTTTGAATCTACTTACGTTGGTTTGTATCGCTGCATCCAAAGTTAACTTGTCTCAATTGTTATAGTATATGCTCAGTAAGAACAGGTTGTAGGTTGGTTCTCTCGGGCCTTTAGGGCATCGGGTGCCTGTCCGTCTTAATGGGTTTTGAGGCGTGACAAAAGTGGTATCAGAGCAGGTCATCCTAGGGAGTCTACAAAGCCGTGTCTGTGTAGAGTCTTGCTTATGGATGTGTTGTGCACCACATTTATAAACAGGAGGCTACGGGACATATAGGAGTGTTCTCATTTCTTTCATTTCTTAGATCGTGCGATAGAACTTGTGTTGTAGGTGAATCATATCTAATTCCTCAATTGTTTTATTATAGCAAAGATGCTGATTACGAGAAGGAGTAAAAGTACTGGTAAACGAGTAGAAGTGGCTGCCCAAGAAGGGACCAGCCAACCACCACCAAGTCAAGCTATTCAAAGTGGGGCTCAAGATGAGTATCTATCGCAGACTTCCTCGACGCCTCCATCTCCTGAAGAAATAAGGAGGGAAGATGAACCTCAGGAACCCCCTATTAATGCTACCGAGCAAGATTTGAGGAATGCAGTCCAATTATTGACTCGTATAGTTGCTGGTCATGGCCAAAGGCAAGAAGGTCCAGTTGCAGGTACTAGTGGTGTAGTTAGATCAGCTGGAACACGGATACGTGATTTTCTTAACTTGGACCCTCCATCATTTACCGGGTCAGATCCTAATGAAGATCCCCAAGACTTTATAGATCAAATCCAACGCACTTTGGATATTATGCATGTAAGTGGTAAAGAAGCACTTGAGCTAGCTGCATACAGATTAAAGGGTGTGGCTATATTGTGGTATGAAGCTTGGAAGCAATCTAGGGGAATAAATGCACCTTCAGCTATGTGGAAAGAGTTTAAAAAGGCATTCCTTGATCATTATCTGCCATTGGAGATCCGAGAGGCCCGTGCGGATCAGTTCTTAAATCTCCACCAAGGAAATATGAGTGTGAGGGAGTATAGTCTCAAATTTAATTCCTTGGCCAGGTATGCTCCTAATGTAGTAGCTAATATGGAGGATAGAGTTCATCGTTTTGTGGACAGATTAGATTCATATCTGGTTAGAGACTGTACAATTGCTTCATTAAATAAAGATATGGATATAGCAAGGATGCAGGCTTTTGCACAAAAATTGGAGGATCAAAGGCAAAGAAGAAGAACACAAGAGTTGGAAACAGGGCATTCTAAGAGGGCCAGATCCATGGGGCAGTTTACACCATCCCAAGGTGAGTTTAGGCCTCGGTTCTCTAACAGACCACCTAGGCCATCATCTTTCTACTCTACAGCTAGTGCTCCACCACGGTTCCAAGGGTTTAGAGGCAATCAATTTTGGCAAAGAAGTGAAAGTCAAGGCAGTCATCAAGAGCAAGGAAGTACGAGCCAATCAAGGCCTCCACGACAGCCTTGTAAACAGTGTGGGAGGAATCATCTAGGTGCATGCAGGTTTGGGACGGATGTTTGTTTTTGGTGTGGCACACCAGGGCATATGATGAGAAACTGCCCTCATAGGGGAGTGGGTGGCATTGTTCAACCAACTAGATCAGTTGTTGCGTCGACCTCGTCAACCCCTTCTTTAGGTAGGGGACTACATATGCCTACAGGTCGTGGTAGAGGAGCTAGGGGAGCAGCTAGTTCTAGTGGAGGTCAGAATCGCACATATGCACTAGGGGATCGACAAAATTTAGAAGCGTCGTCGGATGTGGTTACAGGTACGTTGTCCATCTTTTCACATATTGTATATGCATTAATAGATCCGGGGTCTACACTATCATATGTTACACCATTGGTTGCTGGAAAGTTCAAAAGAACACCAGAATTATTAGCGAAGCCATTTGAAGTGTCTACACCGATTGGTGAATCTATTATAGCTAGGAGAGTTTATCGTAATTGCATTGTAACTGTTTGTGATCGCGATACATTGGCTGACCTTGTTGAGCTAGACATGGTAGATTTTGATGTTATAATGGGTATGGATTGGTTAGCTTCTTGTTATGCCACAGTAGATTGCCGAACTAAGATAGTGCATTTCCAATTTCCAAAAGAGATAGTCCTCGAATGGAAAGGTAATATTGGGATGCCAAGAGGTAAATTTATTTCTTATCTTAAGGCAAAGAAGATGATTTCCAAAGGATACATATGCCATCTGGTTAGAGTGAAAAATGTAGATGCAGAGCCACCAACCCTTCAATCCATTCCGGTGGTAAATGAATTTCCAGATGTGTTTCCTGAAGATCTTCCAGGTTTGCCTCCAGAACGAGAAGTAGAGTTCGGTATTGATGTGCTTTCAGATACTCAACCTATCTCAATTCCTCCGTATAGAATGGCTCCGGCAGAATTACGAGAGTTGAAGGAGCAGTTAAAAGACTTATTACAAAAAGGATTCATAAGGCCTAGTGTGTCCCATGGGGAGCACCAGTTTTTTTGTACGCAAAAAGGATGGCTCATTAAGAATGTGTATCGACTACCGGCAGTTGAATAAGGTAACAATTAAGAACAAATATCCCCTCCCTAGAATTGATGATCTGTTTGATCAATTACAAGGTGCTAGGTGTTTTTCAAAGATCGACCTGAGGTCAGGTTATCACCAAGTGAGGGTCAAGGACAAAGATATACCCAAGACAGCTTTCCGAACACGGTATGGTCATTTTGAGTTCTTAGTCATGTCATTCGGGCTAACAAATGCACCAGCAGCTTTTATGGATTTGATGAATAGGGTGTTCAAGCCATTCTTAGATGTGTTTGTGATAGTGTTCATAGATGACATTTTGGTGTATTCAAGATCGGAAGAGGATCATGCTAATCACTTGCGGCAGGTTTTACAAATTCTCCGTGATCGTAAATTGTATGCAAAGTTCTCTAAATGTGAGTTTTGGTTGAAATCTGTGGCATTCCTAGGTCATATCGTATCCGAGGAAGGAATAAGGGTTGATAACCAGAAAATAGAAGCCGTGAAAAAATGGCCAAGACCTACAACGCCTACGGAGATCCGTAGTTTTCTTGGATTGGCAGGTTATTACAGAAGGTTTGTTGAAGGATTCTCTTCCATGGCTGCACCCTTAACAAAGCTAACACACAAAGGAACCAAGTTTCTGTGGAGCGATGAGTGTGAAAGAAGCTTCCAAGAGCTGAAGAGTAAATTAACTTCTACACCTGTGTTGGTACTTCCAGAAGGTACAGAAGGCTATGTAGTGTACTGTGATGCTTCGGAGTGGGCTTAGGTTGTGTATTGATGCAGCATGGTAAAGTTATAGCTTATGGATCAAGGCAACTGCGGCCACATGAGAAAAATTATCCAACCCATGATCTAGAGCTAGCAGCAGTTGTGTTCGCTTTGAAGATATGGCGCCACTACTTGTATGGAGTTCATGTTGACATATACACTGATCACAAAAGCTTGCAATATATTTTTAAGCAAAAAGACTTAAATCTGAGGCAGCGAAGGTGGCTGGAGCTATTAAAAGATTATGACATTGACATCTTATATCATCCCGGTAAAGCTAATGTAGTAGCTGATGCTTTAAGCCGTAAAATAATGGCAACCACTTATGGGAAGTCTACGGAAAGACAAGGAATGACTAAGGATCTGTCCCAACTAGCGAACTTGGGCGTTCGCCTTCTTGAATCTCAAGACGAAGGGGTTATTGTGCAAAATGCGGCAGAATCCTCGTTAATAGTGGAAGTGAAAGAGAAGCAGTACACTGATCCAATTCTTTTACAACTTAAAGAGAATGTACTACATGGTATGACAAAGGCGTTTGAGCTTAAGCAAGACGGAGTACTTCGATGTCAAAACAGATTGTGTGTACCTAATATAGATGAACTAAGAAAGAGGATCATGATGGAAGCACATAATTCAAGGTACTCTGTTCATCCGGGGTCAACTAAAATGTATCATGACTTGAAAGAAATGTATTGGTGGGGGAACATGAAGAAGAACATTGCAGAATTTGTGGCTCAGTGTCCAAACTGTCAACAGGTAAAAGTAGAACACCAAAAGCCCAGAGGTTACATGCAGCGTATAGAACTTCCAATTTGGAAATGGGACATGATCAACATGGATTTTGTTACTGGTTTGCCTCGCTCATTCCGGAAGTTTGACTCCATATGGATAATAGTTTACAGACTTACCAAAGCAGCACACTTCTTGCCGGTGAAGACTACCTATATAGCTGAAGAGTATGCGAGGTTGTACATTAAAGAGATAGTTCGACTACATGGAGTGCCAATCTCTATAATATCTTATAGAGGAGCTCAATTCACAGCAAATTTTTGGAAGTCATTTCAAAAGAGTTTGGGAACACAAGTGAATTTAAGTACAGCCTTTCATCCTCAAACGGATGGTCAGGCAGAACGTACAATTCATACACTTGAGGATATGCTGCGAGCTTGTATATTAGATTTCAAGGGTAGCTGGGATGATCACCTACCACTTATTGAATTTGCTTATAACAATAGCTATCATTCGAGCATTAAAATGGCACCTTATGAAGCTTTATATGGTCGAAAGTGTAGATCACCAATTGGCTGGTTCGAAATGGTGAAACTTCCTTATTTGGGCCAGATCTTGTTCATCAAGCTATGGAAAAAGTCAAAGTGATACAGCAGCGGCTAGAAACAGCTCAAAGTCGACATAAATCATATGCAGATATTAGAAGGAGAGGACTAGAATTTTCTATAGGGGATTGGGTGTTCTTGAAGGTGTCTCCGATGAAAGGGGTAATGAGGTTTGGTAAAAAGGGAAAGCTGAGTCCACGCTATATAGGGCCATATAAGATTATCCGAAAATTTGGCCAAGTAGCCTATGAGTTAGAGCTACCACAAGAGCTTTCATCAGTTCATCCGGTGTTCCATGTCTCAATGCTACGGAAATGCGTAGGTGACCATTTCGTATTACTCCTACTGAAGACGTACAGGTTACAGGAGATCTCACTTATGAAGAAGTACCCATTGCTATTCTGGATCGACAAGTTAGGAAGTTAAGAAATAAAGAAGTAGCTTCTGTAAAAGTTCTATGGAGAAACCAACAAGTAGAAGAAGTTACATGGGAAGCAGAAGAAGCAATGAAATTGAAGTATCCTCACCTCTTCCACACTGGTGGGAATGATCAAAATGTTAGTGGAGGCATTGACAAGTAAGTATAAGTCTATATGTTCAATGTGATTAATAGTAGTACTAGCTTAGGCTTGAACTTGTTTAGGCCGCACAACCATGCTAACATTCGAGGAATGTTCCAAGGGGGAAGGATGTAACGGCCTGTATTTTTGTATGTGGTAGTTCTATTCATGTTATACTTGACATATACTTATAGTGTAGGTGAGGGATCATGTTTATTACATGATTAGTGTTGGTTTAAACTAGCTTGGAAGGTGATGTAATGCCTTGCACGTTTTAGCATATGTATTGCAAGTTAACTCCGATGGAAAGTATTTAAGTAATTATAGTAAGGTGGTAATTGAGCTAGCAGCTGCATCACCTACTTGATCTATATTATAGTTAAAGGGCCCAAGTTTGATTGACCAGATTTAGGCTTATATTTAGGGGCTCATTTGAAGCCCAAACCTATTAAAGAAAATGTGAATGAAAGAAGGCCAACAGCCAAATCTGCCAATTGGCCATTATGGATAAAGCCCAAGTGAAACTAAGTAAGTACATGACCTCCTAAGATTTGTTTTACCATGTTATTGGGCCAAGTGTGTACCACCTACTTGCATTAATCTGTCCCAAGTGAATAAAAGAACAAAGGAAAAATGGACAGCCAAGGTCCAATAATATTAAGTCCAAAAGGCCCAAGTTAAAAGGACAAGCAGGTGGGGCACCTACTTGACATTATATGGCCCAAAATTGGTCAAGAGTGTCGGCCATAACACCTCCTTTTTCAAAGGATAAGGATCAAGTCTTATTCTCCATTTTGAACTTGCAAAAGTTTCAGATTTCCTAAGTTCTTTCTTGGTCTCTCTTGGCTTCAATTAGCAGCCCTAAAACACCTTAGAGTTCTTGAGTGCTGTCTAATTTTTCAAGTGAGAGTTTGAAGGAGAGTTTGAATTCTTGAAGTACAAGTTTAGAGGATAAATTTTCAGAATTAAGGTAAGACTTCAACCCATTTGTTTTCCTCTCTTTGATAATGTTTGGAGTGGAGAATTTTGTATATGTTTATCAAGAATTCATGGATTGTGATAAATCTTTGAGTCAATATTCTCCTATTATGCTGAAAGATTTGAGATTGTTAGTGGCTGCCTTATGAATATTGTTGTTGAGGGCTGTTTGGGTATCTTGGAATGATGTTGAAGTTGTATTAATGTGTAGAGGAAGGGTGTGGTGGTTCACCATTTATGTAAGGGTTGTATGGGCCTGATTTCCATCAAATATTTTAGCTACTGTTTTGGAGAACCTTATTGTGATTAGCTGCTGATGTTAGCTTAATCATGACTTATGTTGTAGATTAGCACCCAATAAGGAAGGCTGAATCGTGATAGTGGTATTGGTCATAAATATAAGGTATGTAAGGCTATTCGATTTTATATCCTTTTGGCATGAAATCTGCCACCTGCAATTAATATCAATGAAGTGATTCCCATAAGTTCTATTTCTAGAAAAGGAAGCATGGTGGCAGCGTACTATCTCCAAATAGCTAACAATATTTCTTTCCCCATTCTAAGTACATGGAACTACTTCATTATATGTTCACTACTCTATACTTGTGTAATTTCCCCTTGTGCTGTTATAGAAATGGTATTTGCAAAAGAAAGTTTGATGAATCCTTCTCCTAAGCCAATTGAAGTCAATTGTGCCATTAAGGTCTTAAAGTAAGGTGTTGATGTTTCATAGCTCCTTATGTCATTGTTACTGCCTCAAAGTATTGTTTTCATGTATTCCACTACTGTTCCGTAATTTCATGTCTCCAAGATGATTATGACCACCAAATCAACATCTCAAAGTGTTACGATTATCCAAAATAACATCTCAAAAGAGTTATGAACTGATTAACAATAATCTCAAAGATTAAAGAATCTAAGTGAAGAAATCTATTAATTAAGGGTGGCAGCTCAGGGGCGAAAGCCTAGCATGGGCCGATCCCTATTGGTATAGAAGGGTGGCAGCTCAGGGGCGAAAGCCTAGCATGGGCCGATCCCAAGTTGTGTAATTATGAGGACCGCATCCCAGGGGTTAATACGCCTAGCATGGGTCATCCTCTTCTACCACTGATCAGCTGGTCACTTGTATCACATGCCCAACAAAGATTATAACATACAAAAGAAGGTAAAGAAAAGAATGTAGCTTACTTGATTCCACAAGAGTAAGCAAAGGTGGTCTTCTCTCCTAATCTATGCACTCATATGTTGCTACTTGATTTCATTTGTGCCTTGTATTACATATACTTTTTGCCTTACATATTCAGTACATTTTTCGTACTGACGTCCCGTATTGGGGACGCTGCATTTCATGCTGCAGGCTCAGGTACTCCAGCTAGTAGACCTCCTCAGTAGGAGCACTCGAAATTCTGCTACTTTTGGTGAGCTCCAAGTTGATTCGGAGCTTTATTAAGTCCTTGGTAAATTCGTTTGGTATTGTATCGTAGTTAAGGGTAAGGCGGGGTCTGTCCCGACCTACTCTAGTCTTCTATCTTTTAGAGGCTTTGTAGACGTATGTACATGTTTCAGTTGTGTCTTAAGGAGTTGTGGCCTAAACGGCCAAGTCTTGTATATAACTTTTGGATCTACTTACGTTGGTTTGTATCGCTGCATCCAAAGTTAACTTGTCTCAATTGTTATAGTATATGCTCAGTAAGAACAGGTTGTAGGTTGGTTCTCTCGGGCCTTTAGGGCATCGGGCATGAATTTTGGTGTATTCAAGATCGAAAGAGGATCATGCTAATCACTTGCGGCAGGTTTTACAAATTCTCCGTGATCGTAAATTGTATGCAAAGTTCTCTAAATGTGAGTTTGTTGAAATCTGTGGCATTCTAGGTCATATCGTATCCGAGGAAGAATAAGGGTTGATAACCAGAAAATGAAGCCGTGAAAAATGGCCAAGACCTACAACGCCTACGGAGATCCGTAGTTTCTTGGATTGGCAGGTTATTACAGAAGTTTTGTTGAAGGATTCTCTTCCATGCTGCACCCTTAACAAAGCTAACACACAAAGGAACCAAGTTTCTGTGAGCGATGAGTGTGAAAGAAGCTCCAAGAGCTGAAGAGTAAATTAACTTCTACACCTGTGTTGGTACTTCCAGAAGGTACAGAAGGCTATGTAGTGTACTGTGATGCTTCGTGAGTGGGCTTAGGTTGTGATGCAGCATGGTAAAGTTATAGCTTATGGATCAAAGCAACTGCGGCCACATGAGAAAAATTATCCAACCCATGATCTAGAGCTAGCAGCAGTTGTGTTCGCTTTGAAGATATGGCGCCACTCACTTGTATGGAGTTCATGTACATATACACTGATCACAAAAGCTTGCATATATTTTTAAGCAAAAAGACTAAATCTGAGGCAGCGAAGTGGCTGGAGCTATTAAAAGATTATGACATTGACATTTATCATCCCGGTAAAGCTAATGTTGTAGCTGATGCTTTAAGCCGTAAAATAATGGCAACCACTTATGGAAGTCTACGGAAGACAAGGAATGACTAAAGATCTGTCCAACTAGCGAACTTGGGTTCGCCTTCTTGAATCTCAAGACGAAGGGGTTATTGTGCAAAATGCGGCAGAATCCTCGTTAATAGTGGAAGTGAAAGAGAAGCAGTACACTGATCCAATTCTTTACAACTTAAAGAGAATGTACTACATGTATGACAAAGGCCATTTGAGCTTAAGCAAGACGGAGTACTTCAATGTCAAAACAGATTGTGTGTACCTAATGTAGATGAACTAAGAAAGAGATCATGATGGAAGCACATAATTCAAGATACTCTGTTCATCCGGGTCAACTAAAATGTATCATGACTTGAAAGAATGTATTGGTGGGTAACATGAAGAAGAACATTGGAATTCTGCTCAGTGTCCAAATGTCAACAGGTAAAAGTAGAACACCAAAAGCCCGGAGGTTACATGCGCTATAGAACTTCCAATTTGGAAATGGGACATGATCAACATGGATTTCATTACTGGTTTGCCTCGCTCACTCCGGAAATTTGACTCCATATGGGTAATAGTTGATAGACTTACCAAAGCAGCACACTTCTTGCGGTGAAGACACCTATATAGCTGAAGAGTATGCGAGGTTGTACATTAAAGAGATAGTTCGACTACATGGAGTGCCAATCTCTATAAATTATAGAGAGAGCTCAATTCACAGCAAATTTTTGAAGTCATTTCAAAGAGTTTGGAACACAAGTGAATTTAAGTACAGCCTTTCATCCTCAAACGGATGGTCAGGCAGAACGTACAATTCATACACTTGAGGATATGCTGCGAGCTTGTATATTAGATTTCAAGGGTAGCTGGGATGATCACCTACCACTTATTGAATTTGCTTATAACAATAGCTATCATTCGAGCATTAAAATGGCACCTTATGAAGCTTTATATGGTCGAAAGTGTAGATCACCAATTGGCTGGTTCGAAATAGGTGAAACTCTTATTTGGGCCAGATCTTGTTCATCAAGCTATGGAAAAAGTCAAAGTGATACAGCAGCGGCTAGAAACAGCTCAAAAGTCGACATAAATCATATGCAGATATTAGAAGGAAGGGACTAGAATTTTCTATAGGGGATTGGGTGTCTTGAAGGTGTCTCCGATGAAAGGGGTAATGAGGTTGTTAAAAAGGGAAAGCTGAGTCCACGCTAGTAGGCCATATAAGATTATCCAAAATTTGGCCAAGTAGCCTATGAGTTAGAGCTACCACAAGAGCTTTCATCAGTTCATCCAGTGTTCCATGTCTCAATGCTGGAAATGCGTAGGTGATCCATTTCGTATTACTCCTACTGAAGACGTACAGTTACAGGAGATCTCACTTATGAAGAAGTACCCATTGCTATTCTGGATCGACAAGTTAGGAAGTTAAGAAATAAAGAAGTAGCTTCTGTAAAAGTTCAATGGAGAAACCAACAAGTAGAAGAAGTTACATGGGAAGCAGAAGAAGCAATGAAATTGAAGTATCCTCACCTCTCACACTGGTGGAATGATCAAAATGTTAGTGGAGGCATTGGCAAGTAAGTATAAGTCTATATGTTCAATGTGATTAATAGTAGTACTAGCTTAGGCTTGAACTTGTTTATCGCACAACCATGCTAACATTCGAGGACGAATGTCTAAGGGGGAAGATGTAACGGCCTGTATTTTTGTATGTGGTAGTTCTATTCATTGTTATACTTGACAAATGACTTATAGTGTAGGTGAGGGATCATGTTTCTTACATGATTAGTGTTACTTTAAACTAGCTTGAGGTGAATGTTTCATTTCTTAGATCGTGCGATAGAACTTGTGTTGTAGGTGAATCATATCTAATTTCTCAATTGTTTTATTATAGCAAAGATGCGATTACAGAAGGAGTAAAAGTACTGGTAAACGAGTAGAAGTGGCTGCCCAAGAAGGGACCAGCCAACCACCACCAAGTCAGCTGTTCAAAGTGGGGCTCAAGATGAGTTCTATCGCAGACTTCTCGACGCCTCCATCTCCTGAAGAATAAGGAGGGAAGATGAACCTCAGGAACCCTATTAATGCTACCGAGCAAGATTTGAGGAATGCAGTCCAATTATTGACGTATAGTTGCTGGTCATGGCCAAAGGCAAGAAGGTCCAGTTGCAGGTACTAGTGGTGTAGTTAGATCAGCTGGAACACGGATACGTGATTTTCTTAACTTGGACCCTCCATCATTTACCGGGTCAGATCCTAATGAAGATCCCCAAGACTTTATAGATCAAATCCAACGCACTTTGGATATTATGCATGTAAGTGGTAAAGAAGCACTTGAGCTAGCTGCATACAGATTAAAGGGTGTGGCTATATTGTGGTATGAAGCTTGGAAGCAATCTAGGGGAATAAATGCACTTTCAGCTATGTGGAAAGAGTTTAAAAAGGCATTCCTTGATCATTATCTGCCATTGGAGATCCGAGAGGCCCGTGCGGATCAGTTCTTAAATCTCCACCAAGGAAATATGAGTGTGAGGGAGTATAGTCTCAAATTTAATTCCTTGGCCAGGTATGCTCCTAATGTAGTAGCTACTATGGAGGATAGAGTTCATCGTTTTGTGGATAGATTAGATTCATATCTGGTTAGAGACTGTACAATTGCTTATTAAATAAAGATATGGATATAGCAAGGATGCAGGCTTTTGCACAAAATTGGAGGATCAAAGGCAAAGAAGAAGAACACAAGAGTTGGAAACAGGGCATTCTAAGAGGGCCAGATCCATGGGGCAGTTTACACCATCCAAGGTGAGTTTAGGCCTCGGTTCTCTAACAGACCACCTAGGCCATCATCTTTCTACTCTACAGCTAGTGCTCCACCACGGTTCAAGGGTTAGGGCAATCATTTGGGCAAAGAAGTGAAAGTCAAGGCAGTCATCAAGAGCAAGGAAGTACGAGCCAATCAAGGCCTCCACGACACCTTGTAACAGTGTGGGAGGAATCATCTAGGTGCATGCAGGTTTGGGACGGATGTTTGTTTTTGGTGTGGCACACCAGGGCATATGATGAGAAACTGCCCTCAGGGGAGTGGGTGCTTGTTCAACCAACTAGATCAGTTGTTGCATCGACCTCATCAACCCCTTCTTTAGGTAGGGGACTACATATGCCTACAGGTCGTGGTAGAGGAGCTAGGGGAGCAGCTAGTTCTAGTGGAGGTCAGAATCGCACATATGCACTAGGGGATCGACAAAATTAGAAGCCTCGCGGATGTGGTTACAGGTACATTGTCCATCTTTTCACATATTGTATATGCATTAATCGATCCGGGGTCTACACTATCATATGTTACACCATTGATTGCTGAAAGTTAAAAAGAACACCAGAATTATTAGCGAAGCCATTTGAAGTGTCTACACCGATTGGTGAATCATTATAGCTAGAGAGTTTATCGTAATTGCATTGTAACTGTTTGTGATCGCGATACATTGGCTGACCTTGTTGAGCTAGACATGGTAGATTTTGATGTTATAATGGGTATGGATTGGTTAGCTTCTTGTTATGCCACGGTAGATTGCCGAACTAAGATAGTGCATTTCCAGTTTCCAAAAGAGTAGTCCTCGAATGAAAGGTAATATTGGGATCCAAGAGGTAAATTTATTTCTTATCTTAAGGCAAAGAAGATGATTTCCAAAGGATACATATGCCATCTGGTTAGAGTGAAAAATGTAGATGCAGAGCCACCAACCCTTCAATCCATTCGGTGGTAAATGAATTTCCAGATGTGTTTCCTGAAGATCTTCCAGGTTTGCCTCCAGAACGAGAAGTAGAGTTCGGTATTGATGTGCTTTCAGATACTCAACCTATCTCAATTCCTCCGTATAGAATGGCTCCGGCAGAATTACGGAGTTGAAGGAGCAGTTAAAAGACTTATTACAAAAAGGATTCATAAGGCCAGTGTGTCCCATGGGGAGCACCAGTTTTTTTGTACGCAAAAAGATGGCTCATTAAGAATGTGTATCGACTACCGGCAGTTGAATAAGGTAACAATTAAGAACAAATATCCCTCCTAGAATTGATGATCTGTTTGATCAATTACAAGGTGCTAGGTTTTTTCAAAGATCGACCTGAGGTCAGGTTATCACCAAGTGAGGGTCAAGGACAAAGATATACCCAAGACAGCTTTCCGAACACGGTATGGTCATTTTGAGTTCTTAGTCATGTCATTCGGGCTAACAAATGCACCAGCAGCTTTTATGGATTTGATGAATAGGGTGTTCAAGCCATTCTTAGATGTGTTTGTGATAGTGTTCATAGATGACATTTTGGTGTATTCAAGATCGGAAGAGGATCATGCTAATCACTTGCGGCAGGTTTTACAAATTCTCCGTGATCGTAAATTGTATGCAAAGTTCTCTAAATGTGAGTTTTGGTTGAAATCTGTGGCATTCCTAGGTCATATCGTATCCGAGGAAGGAATAAGGGTTGATAACCAGAAAATAGAAGCCGTGAAAAATGGCCAAGACCTACAACGCCTACGGAGATCCGTAGTTTTCTTGGATTGGCAGGTTATTACAGAAGGTTTGTTGAAGGATTCTCTTCCATGGCTGCACCCTTAACAAAGCTAACACACAAAGGAACCAAGTTTCTGTGGAGCGATGAGTGTGAAAGAAGCTTCCAAGAGCTGAAGAGTAAATTAACTTCTACACCTGTGTTGGTACTTCCAGAAGGTACAGAAGGCTATGTAGTGTACTGTGATGCTTCGGAGTGGGCTTAGGTTGTGTATTGATGCAGCATGGTAAAGTTATAGCTTATGGATCAAGCAGCTGCGGCCACATGAGAAAAATTATCCAACCCATGATCTAGAGCTAGCAGCAGTTGTGTTGCTTTGAAGATATGGCGCCACTACTTGTATGGAGTTCATGTTGACATATACACTGATCACAAAAGCTTGCAATATATCTTTAAGCTAAAAGACTTAAATCTGAGGCAGCGAAGGTGGCTGGAGCTATTAAAAGATTATGACATTGACATCTTATATCATCCCGGTAAAGCTAATGTAGTAGCTGATGCTTTAAGCCGTAAAATAATGGCAACCACTTATGGGAAGTCTACGGAAAGACAAGGAATGACTAAGGATCTGTCCCAACTAGCGAACTTGGGCGTTCGCCTTCTTGAATCTCAAGACGAAGGGGTTATTGTGCAAAATGCGGCAGAATCCTCGTTAATAGTGGAAGTGAAAGAGAAGCAGTACACTGATCCAATTCTTTTACAACTTAAAGAGAATGTACTACATGGTATGACAAAGGCTTTGAGCTTAAGCAAGACGGAGTACTTCGATGTCAAAACAGATTGTGTGTACCTAATATAGATGAACTAAGAAAGAGGATCATGATGGAAGCACATAATTCAAGTACTCTGTTCATCCGGGGTCAACTAAAATGTATCATGACTTGAAAGAAATGTATTGGTGGGGAACATGAAGAAGAACATTGCAGAATTCGTGGCTCAGTGTCCAAACTGTCAACAGGTAAAAGTAGAACACCAAAAGCCCGGAGGTTACATGCAGCGTATAGAACTTCCAATTTGGAAATGGGACATGATCAACATGGATTTTTACTGGTTTGCCTCGCTCACTCCGGAAATTTGACTCCATATGGGTAATAGTTGATAGACTTACCAAAGCAGCACACTTCTTGCCGGTGAAGACTACTATACAGCTGAAGAGTATGCGAGGTTGTACATTAAAGAGATAGTTCGACTACATGGAGTGCCAATCTCTATAATATCTGATAGAGGAGCTCAATTCACAGCAAATTTTTGGAAGTCATTTCAAAAGAGTTTGGGAACACAAGTGAATTTAAGTACAGCCTTTCATCCTCAAACGGATGGTCAGGCAGAACGTACAATTCAGACACTTGAGGATATGCTGCGAGCTTGTATATTAGATTTCAAGGGTAGCTGGGATGATCACCTACCACTTATTGAATTTGCTTATAACAATAGCTATCATTCGAGCATTAAAATGGCACCTTATGAAGCTTTATATGGTCGAAAGTGTAGATCACCAATTGGCTGGTTCGAAATGGTGAAACTGCCTTATTTGGGCCAGATCTTGTTCATCAAGCTATGGAAAAAGTCAAAGTGATACAGCAGCGGCTAGAAACAGCTCAAAGTCGACATAAATCATATGCAGATATTAGAAGGAGAGGACTAGAATTTTCTATAGGGGATTGGGTGTTCTTGAAGGTGTCTCCGATGAAAGGGGTAATGAGGTTTGGTAAAAAGGGAAAGCTGAGTCCACGCTATATAGGGCCATATAAGATTATCCGAAAATTTGGCCAAGTAGCCTATGAGTTAGAGCTACCACAAGAGCTTTCATCAGTTCATCCAGTGTTCCATGTCTCAATGCTACGGAAATGCGTAGGTGATCCATTTCGTATTACTCCTACTGAAGACGTACAGGTTACAGGAGATCTCACTTATGAAGAAGTACCCATTGCTATTCTGGATCGACAAGTTAGGAAGTTAAGAAATAAAGAAGTAGCTTCTGTAAAAGTTCAATGGAGAAACCAACAAGTAGAAGAAGTTACATGGGAAGCAGAAGAAGCAATGAAATTGAAGTATCCTCACCTCTTCCACACTGGTGGGAATGATCAAAATGTTAGTGGAGGCATTGGCAAGTAAGTATAAGTCTATATGTTCAATGTGATTAATAGTAGTACTAGCTTAGGCTTGAACTTGTTTAGGCCGCACAACCATGCTAACATTCGAGGACGAATGTTCTAAGGGGGGAATGATGTAACGGCCTGTATTTTTGTATGTGGTAGTTCTATTCATGTTATACTTGACAAATACTTATAGTGTAGGTGAGGGATCATGTTTCTTACATGATTAGTGTTACTTTAAACTAGCTTGGAAGGTGATGTAATGCCTTGCACATTTTAGCATATGTATTGCAAGTTAACTCCGATGGAAAGTATTTAAGTAATTATAGTAGGGTGGTAATTGAGCTAGCAGCTGCATCACCTACTTGATCTATATTATAGTTAAAGGGCCCAAGTTTGATTGACCAGATTTAGGCTTATATTTAGGGGCTCATTTGAAGCCCAAACCTATTAAAGAAAATGTGAATGAAAGAAGGTCCAACAGCCAAATCTGCCAATTGGCCATTATGGATAAAGCCCAAGTGAAACTAAGTAAGTACATGACCTCCTAAGTTTTGTTTTACCATGTTATTGGGCCAAGTGTGTACCATCTACTTGCATTAATCTGTCCCAAGTTGAATAAAAGAACAAAGGAAAAATGGACAGCCAAGGTCCAATAATATTAAGTCCAAAAGGGCCCAAGTTAAAAGGACAAGCAGGTGGGGCACCTACTTGACATTATATGGCCCAAAATTGGTCAAGAGTGTCGGCCATAACACCTCCTTTTTCAAAGGATAAGGATCAAGTCTTATTCTCCATTTTGAACTTGCAAAAGTTTCAGATTTCCTAAGTTCTTTCTTGGTCTCTCTTGGCTTCAATTAGCAGCCCTAAAACACCTTAGAGTTCTTGAGTGCTGTCTAATTTTTCAAGTGAGAGTTTGAAGGAGAGCTTGAATTCTTGAAGTACAAGTTTAGAGGATAAATTTTCAGAATTAAGGTAAGACTTCAACCCATTTGTTTTCCTCTCTTTGATAATGTTTGGAGTGGAGAATTTTGTATATGTTTATCAAGAATTCATGGATTGTGATAAATCTTTGAGTAAATATTATCCTATTATGCTGAAAGATTTGAGATTGTTAGTGGCTGCCTTATGAATATTGTTGTTGAGGGCTGTTTGGTATCTCTGGAAATGATGTTCGAAGTTGTATTAATGTGTAGAGGAAGGGTGTGGTGGTTCACCATTTATGTAAGGGTTGTATGGGCCTGATTTCCATCAAATATTTTTAGCTACTGTTTTGGACAACCTTATTGTGATTAGCTGCTGATGTTAGCTTAATCATGACTTATGTTGTAGATTAGCACCCAATAAGGAAGGCTGAATCGTGATAGTGGTATTGGTCATAAATATAAGGTATGTAAGGCTATTCAATTTTATATCCTTTTGGCATGAAATCTGCCACCTGCAATTAATATCAATGAAGTGATTCCCATAAGTTATATTTCTAGAAAAGGAAGCATGGTGGCAGCGCACTATCTCCAAATAGCTAACAATATTTCTTTCCCCATTCTAAGCACATGGAACTACTTCATTATATGTTCACTATTCTATACTTGTGTAATTTTCCCTTCTGCTGTTATAGAAATGGTATTTGCAAAAGAAAGTTTGATGAATCCTTCTCCTAAGACAATTGAAGTCAATTGTGCCATTAAGGTCTTAAAATAAGGTGTTGATGTTTCTTAGCTCCTTATGTCATTGTTACTGCCTCAAAGTATTGTTTTCATGTATTCCACTACTGTTCCATAATTTCATGTCTCCAAGATGATTATGACCACCAAATCAACATCTCAAAGTGTTGCGATTATCCAAAATAACATCTCAAAAGAGTTATGAACTGATTAACAATAATCTCAAAGATTAAAGAATCTAAGTGAAGAAATCTATATAATTAAGGGTGGCAGCTCAGGGGCGAAAGCCTAGCATGGGCCGATCCCTATTGGTATAGAAGGGTGGCAGCTCAGGGGCGAAAGCCTAGCATGGGCCGATCCCAAGTTGTGTAATTATGAGGACCGCATCCCAGGGGTTAATACGCCTAGCATGGGTCATCCTCTTCTACCACTGATCAGCTGGTCACTTGTATCACATGCCCAACAAAGATTATAACATACAAAGAAGGTAAAGAAAAGAATGTAGCTTACTTGATTCCACAAGAGTAAGAAAAGGTGGTCTTCTCTCCTAATCTATGCACTCATATGTTGCTACTTGATTTCATTTGTGCCTTGTATTGCATATACTTTTTGCCTTACATATTCAGTACATTTTTCGTACTGACGTCCCGTATTGGGGACGCTGCATTTCATGCTGCAGGCTCAGGTACTCCAGCTAGTAGACCTCCTCAGTAGGAGCACTCGAAATTCTGCTACTTTTGGTGAGCTCCAAGTTGATTCGGAGCTTTATTAAGTCCTTGGTAAATTCGTTTGGTATTGTATCGTAGATAAGGGTAAGGCGGGGTCTGTCCCGACCTACTCTAGTCTTCTATCTTTTAGAGGCTTTGTAGACGTATGTACATGGTTCAGTTGTGTCTTAAGGAGTTGTGGCCTAAACGGCCAAGTCTTGTATATAACTTTTGAATCTACTTACGTTGGTTTGTATCGCTGCATCCAAAGTTATCTTGTCTCAATTGTTATAGTATATGCTCAGTAAGAACAGGTTGTAGGTTGGTTCTCTCGGGGCCTTTAGGGCATCGGGTGCCTGTCCGTCTTAATGGGTTTTGAGGCGTGACAGAACCAGTAGGACGGTCCGTTGGTCAAAGGACGGGCTGTCGATGGTCCCTCCGTCTGTGAGCCTGTTTCCTGCGCAGGTTCACTGTGATGTTAGGGGTGAAGTTGGGAATTCACCCAAAGTCTTATAAAAATAGGAGGACGATTGTTTTAGGTGTTCATGGGTATTTTAAGAGTATATAAGTCATTAAGCTCTCATTTAAATCCTAGCACTAAGATTAAAACCCTTTCCCTCCTAAAGTTTCTCCAAAAACCTCCATGAGAGATCAAGGTGAAGATGGAGCTTGAAGATGGGTCTTCAATGAAGTTTCTTATTAAATTATCATTGGGTTCTTCTAGTAAGGTATGGGAGTCCTTCATCTAAGGATTACTATCACCTTAGAGCCAATTTCAAAGATGATTTTCAAATATTTCAAAAAGATCTAAGTCTTGGGTTCTTGCATGAAACGTTTTCAAACCTTACGATATGACGTTATTGATGTATACTTGATGTTTTCCAATGAAATTCTCCATGAACCCTTGACCTTCTCAAATCTCTCAATTTGACAAAAATATAGGTTATGTGATCATGCTTTGATATTAATGAATTCATGTGTAGATTATTAAGGGCTTTTGATTCATGTATAGATTATGATTGTATGGTTTATAGGCTATTTCCGTTTGATCAATTGAGTATTGTATATTCTTAGATCTATTGAATCTTGATCTTATTGAATTGATATTGACTTAATGCTTATAGATTCTGGTGTAGTTTTCTATAGGCTATTGAATGATGTAAGAATTGTATTCAATTGATGTTTATGTTGCATTAGATTAATAAATATATATTGAATTGACCTAGATTCATTTAGTATTATGGTTATTATATTGAATTGATGTTCATGGCCATGGGTAAGGGCCTTATGGTATTTAATTGAATGATTTAGCTTTGGATTGAAGTGATGAGATCAAGTGGGTGGTATGCTTCCCTAACTCTCCTAATATTATGTATAGCAATTGTAATTTAGCTCTTGAATTATGTGTGATTGGTACGGTCCACTTATGGTGGCGGTGTTATGTGGTTGATGTGGCCTTGTCGGCGTTATTTTAGTTATTATGATTATCATGGCCTTGTCGGCACTACTTGAAGTAATATGAGGATTTGTGTAGTTGATTATGTTAAGTATGATCATATCTACATATATATGAAGTAATGTGAAAGTATGTGTTTCTTCTATTGATGTTATTTAAGTGATCATGTTAGACTATGACTATCTGTTCATGTGTGTAGTCTGAGAGTTGATGCATGATTTTTCCTACTTGATTATATGAGCTTATGATTTTTATATCGATGATGATATAGAAGTGTATAGGATGACTTAAAGATGATAATGGTTGTTCTTATGTGCTTCTAGAATGACATGTAATATGTGCTAAAGTGAAGTATGTTGTGTCTTGTCTTGGTAGACTTGTGTCCCTTACTTGATGCATGTATGAATATGAATATGTGATTTCTTGACTAAGGATGCTAAATCTCTTAGTCTTGTATGGATGAATGATATGTTAGACCTTGAATGAATATAAGAGGGTCCTTTATGTGAAACCTTGAACCTAGTGGTAAGGTTATGAACCTTGAAGTAGAAAGTCGTAGTGGTATCCTTCATGTAATGAATGATGGAATTGAGGTTGATTGGATGGAACGGCATCATATCAATCCTTAGGAAAGTCATGATGAGTTTCTTGTCACCATTGTAAGGCATCCCTAGGGGACCTCTTTTGTAGGGTGAATGTAATTGGGTTATGAACTTTATATGGAACCCCTTTGTATGAACCTTTAATGTGAATTACTCTATGAGAACAAAGGCTAGCACCGAGTGAGTATAGTAAGAGAAGTATCTCTAGTTAAAGGATGAGACAAGAGTACAAAGTAAGCCCTTCATATTCCTTAACGATGTGCCTACATGGGATGTATCCAAGTTCTACCAATGGCAAGTAGAACAACCTCATCAGAGTAGGATAGAACTCTGGATTCCATGATTTGCTACCATGGTCTATGTCGGTTATTTCCTATTATCATCATGTGGGATACCTATTAGAATTGTAGAAGATCTATGAAGTTTAGGTGGTGTATGAGACGCTATCTAGACATTGCACAATAGGCTTTGAAGATGTTAGTGGGAGTCCCTAGGTCTTCTCCAAGACCATTACTTGAATGTCCTTTATATGATGAATGCCTCCTAAATGAACTAAGGAAGGTAATGACTTAAGTTAAGAAAGTATGTGAAATAAATAAGTACTTATCTAGATATTGTCTAGTTAATGTATGAAGGGGGCATATGAATGGTCACTTCATCTCTTACTTAGATAAGTCTTAAAAATGAATCTAGTTAGGAAAGATAGTTGATTATGTAAACATGATCCAAACTTAGATAAGTCTTAAGGATTTCTTAGGTATTCTTGAAGAGGTCAATTATGGACATTCTCTTCTTGAGTTACTTGAGTAGGTCTTTTGATAAACTTTGAAAGGAGAATGTCATATTCTATGAGGTCTATGGTACTAAGTGAGAATGATTCTATCTTAGGTAATCTATAGGATCCCTTGAGTGTGTCTGAAAGGGGTTGAATGGGCGGTCGCTTCACAACTCACTCAAGTGAACCTTAGAATCACCTTTTGTAGGAGGATCTCATGTTCATGTGCTTGATGTATTGTAAGGGTGTGTAACTCATTATAGGTGATCTTAAGGATCATTCAGGTGTGGCTAGAGAGGGTGTATGGGCGGTCTCTCTTTGTGTGACTTAAGTGAGTCTTAGGATAGCTTTTAGTGAGGGAATTACATGTTAACTAATGTCTAAGGTGACATTAAGAAACTTCACTGTAACAGTGAAGGAGTTCACTGTACAATGAAGTAGTTCACTCGAAAGTGTTATTAATATGTGAATAATTGCTTAAATGATTTCTTATGTGTTCTTAAAGTGTTAAATGTTGTTCTTATTCTTATAATATGATGTTTTAATCAAAATTCATGAAAAGCATGCTTTGTACTAAATGTCCCTTTTTCATGGTTTTTGCATGGCTTCCATACTTAGTGCATCTACTGTACTAACCCCTTCTTTACCCTTTTCGACTAAAGTGTACGAAATTGAAAGTCTTCATGTGCCATTAAGGATGGATAGGTTTATAAGGGTTGAAGATGAAGTATTGATGAGTCCTCATCGATTCAAGAACAATATCCACGTGTTCCTTTATGTCTTAGTCTTTATTTTATATATTGTATGGGCTTAGTCCCAAGTGTTGTAAACTCCAAAGTTTAGATGGTTCAATGGGATGTTGTAAAGGTTTAATGTGTTAATAAAAGTCTTCCTCTTGTGTATTGATGATGGAAAGAGTTCTTCGTGTGTGAAGAAAGTTTTAAATTCTTACTCATTTTAGAATGTTTATTATGCAATGAATGGTACAAGTGGCTCAAGTGAGACTTCTTGAAGTCTCATTTGCCGTGTGACGGCTCAAGGATGCTCTAACTTCTAGGGTGTAATTGAGGTTCGTTACACCAAGCCTTCCTTGAAAGTGGTCACGAACCTTCAACGACCGGAACCGAAAATGTTGAGGAAAAAAGGGAGAAATGGGGTTAGCACATAACTTGTACTAAGTATGGAATCATATGCACATACAACATAGAAATCATTCTAAAAAGGGACATTTCATTAAAGCATAGTAATTTACTTTGAAAACACCTTATGCACATTCAAGAACCAACACCAATCAATAAGTACATATTCCTTAAGTCAATACCATGTACATCACAAGACTAACAATACCAAGTCTAGTTACGTCATCATCGATATCAACATAATTGAACACATAATCAAGATAACTCTATCATCAAGTTATAATATAAACAAGCATGCATAAGAGTTCATAGTATCATAACCAAAGCAAGACCATCACTCATACAACCCCATTAAGTCCATTAGTGCAATGACTAAGTAAGACCCAATAACCTCACTCAACCAAGTAAACCCAACAAGAACTATAAGCAATGCCCACTTCACATACTATATCATTAAGAGTAAACATCGTCATACATTAGCAATAGAGACCAACCACATGTTCATAAGTGAAACAAATATCACATAGTGTCATTAACATGTAAGATCAACATATATATATATATATATCATTTACATTTGTAAGTATGTAAGCCCATAAGAACATCTTTCTAAGACTTCCCTCAAGTCTAACTAGTGTCATGTATAGGTAGAGTCCCATACCCCTACCTAGACTAAAGAAACCCCTTAGGTCATCCTAGATAGAGTTCACTTTATTACTTAATTTTATTTTTGGGAATATATTGCGTTAACCGTCATAGACCACATGAGCTAATGTGGAATCCGGTGTCAATGGAACCTTACAGCGAAAGAAGGCGGACTACTTGCCAAGGTAGTACCAAAACATGAACACAACATCTATGGGGACCACTACCTAGTATTCCTGTGGGGGCAACATAGTTCAAGAACTAGGAGATTTAGTTGGGACCCTCATTCTGCTACATGCATTAAAGTATCCAATCTCATGAGTACATTAGCGATCCTACCTTCCCTATGTGGGAAGGGACACTCTCACTTCTAGTTCACTCGGGTGCTAAGCTAGAGTCCCTTTTGAAATGTCTTTCATTAATAATCATAACTTAGTTAAGTTCATAGGTTCTACCCCTTATATATTCATAATCATTGCTCAATAGAAATTGCATGAGTATTGTCCTTTCATTACAATTCACACATGTGAGGTTAGCACATTATGATCAGGCACATAGGCAAGTCATCACCATCCTTATATAATTAAATCTTAGCCAACAACACACAAGTCATAAATCAAGACATTCCAATTCAACATCATACCAACCCTAATCAATCTTATCATAAGGTATACTTCAATATAACTTCATCACTAAACACAAGTAATCATAATTGAAGTAAATGATTGAGATTACAAGACTTATCCCATCTCCTTCACAAGGCATCATCCAAGGATTTACCATTAACCATCCAATATAAACCAATAATGGGTGTAATATCATCACACAATAATAATCAACACAATAATGAAGTCAATTGAATCACTACACAACAATTCATCACTAGTTCATAACCTAGGTTAGGAACATGGGTCAATTTCATGATCTAATCTACAAAACTAGGTTAACTCATCAAGAACTAGCATAATTGAATCATAATACACCATAATATAATAATAATCATCTAAAGAAACCATAAACAAAGCAATTTAGAAGATAAAATTTGTTATAGAAGAAATCCCACTTGAAACTCATCTTTTTGAAATCAATTTGGAGGAACCCTTTGGGGAAAGGAATCCCAAAGGTGAAAGGAATCTCATACCTTGTTAATTAATGAAGATTGATGGAGAAAACTTGAATTCTTGCTTCTCTAGAACCCACCTTGAACTTGGTCTTCTACGGAGTTTCTTTGGGAGAAAGAAATTAGAGAGAAGGAAAAGCAATTGAGTTTTGGGAATTATGAGAGTTGGCTTAGTTTAAGTTTGGGGCTTTATATAAGTCATTAACTAACTTAATTAGACCTCCCTTAACCCCTAAATAATTAGCTAAAAACTTAATTAATTAATTAGACTAACTTCAATCTTGGCAGTAAACAAGGACCCTGACCTACGAGACCTCGACCTACGGGTCGTAGGTCAGTCGACGGATCTTGGGACCAACCGTCCTATAGGTCCGTCATTTTGGTCAGAGACTTGCCGAATGACCTATTCACGAAATTGTCTAAGTTTCCGTTGATGTTGGCAATCGACACCCCGTTGATTGGACCACTCTTCGTAGTCTGCCATCCGTCGATGGCTACTGTCTCAAGACAACTTTTAGCCAAAAAGCAAGGGTCCTCCTGAAGGACCCTTTGGTTGGTCCTTGAGGAGTCGTACCCGGACATTTTGACCCTAAGCCAACTATAATACGTGTTATACACCTTACTGTAAAATTTCATTGAATTCCAACTCCTTAAACCTTGTCAAATAGGTCAAGGCACACTAGCACCTCTTAAACTAGTTTCTAGACGTCATGGACGTTTCTTGACTCTTTGATTCTAAAACTTCCTAAATGACTAATATATATTATTTTTGACCTTAAAACAATTTTACAACTCTTAGAATCTCATGGTAAGCTCTAGATTAGGCTTTAGACTTTTGGAGTATTACAGTCTTAGAAATCAAGATGGGTCCTCCTCAAGGACCTCATGGTTGGTCATTGGGGAGTTTTTCTCGTACGTTTCCAACCCGAATATGTTCATATACATGTTTAAGACCTCTCACATCAATTTCATTAAAAATGAACACGTAAAACTTGATGAAACACACTAAGACACACAAGGATGTTTCAAGGCAAACCTTTCAAACGTCATGGAAGTTTGACCTCAAAACTTCACTAAACGTTAAACACTGCCTTTTAAAATCATTTTAACCCAATTTAGGACTTTTAAAGATCAAGAAAAAATTCTTAGGCTCTAGTATAACCTATGTCATTTTAGAGGTGTTTCATTCTCCCCCACTTGGACAACATTCTTCCTCGAATCACAGTTGCTTCATTTTAGGCACTTTCAAGAGATGATTAAAACAACACTAACAGAACATAACCATACCACACCATACTCAATACACAATTTAGGAGGAACGTCAATTTCACATAATCAAGAGACTCAAAGCACAACAATAAGACAGAAACTAATATACGACTCATTATGCAATAAGACTCACATTTTCATTTCAATTAGGAGAAAATCCTTCTCCATTAATTATCTTACTCATATACATCAACTCTATACAGATTATAACCATTCCCAACAAAAGAACAATTTAGTCAAAAAACAATTTTCATTACAGTGAACTGTATTTTTTAATACTAGTTATATCAAAAATCTTTAATAGAACTTTATGTCCTCTCTGAGATAGATAAAATATATTTTTATTTATTAGTAGAAAAAGGTAAAAAAATGCCCTTTACCTATTGAAAAAGGTTCGAAAATGTCCTTCATCCAACTATTGGATAAAAAATACCCTTTCTATTTGGATTAAAAAAATACCCTCAACCTTAAATCAAGTGTAAAATTGCCCTTTCATTTAATAAAATCTGAGGTGCCGCAAATAATTTTTTAAAAATAATTGCGTATAATATTATTTTATTGATCCACCTGTAATTACATCCAAATTCATCGCAATCATTAATAACATAAAACCCATTTCAAAATCCGCAAAGCCAAACAACCTCATTCCGTTGCTCTCCACCACCCAGGACAAACGACATCTCGACAGTCATCGATTGGATGGAACGACTCTCGCCCTACTCGGTGATAGTTTCCTGACGGCACTGGCGGCTTTTCTCTTCCTCTCCGCCAGAGGTTTCAGCCGCTACGGAACTGGATAACGGGTAGAGAGTAGAGAGACAGTGCCTGAGAGCTAATAGCCGCCTTCTCCATCAAAGACATGCCGCTTCCTTGACCTTTTATAGAGAGTAATACTCACTATGCCTAGACGGTGTAACAAGCTTCAACATTTCCGGTGTAGGCACATTGTTTCAGAAAGCGTTTAGCACATTCTGATCAGTTTTTTACTTTCAGACTCACACTTTCTGAGTACAAGAAAATGGTGACATAACACATCTTATCTCTTTTGCTTGTGCAAATCAAAAATCAAACCCCCATTAGATTTAGATTTTTAATTTTGGCTAAATGTGCAAGAAACTTCTTTTAACTTAATTTAAAATGAAAAGAGATTAGAGGATTGCAACATACTAATCAACAGAAGTGAGTGACATTGTTATATTCAATATAAACATTGGTGAAAATTCTAGAACATAAACCTACTTAATATGTTGGGTCATTAAAAAGTGGATTTGATTAATACGTATAATTGTGAATGAATTTGAATATAATTAAATGAGGATTTCAATAAAATAATAATATATGTAAATTTAATCTTTAAAAATTATATATGCCACATAAGATTCTGTTAAAAAGTAGGGAAAGTTTACACTTATGTTTAAGGTTGAGGGTATTTTGATAAAAATAGTTGGATGAAAAGACATTTTTTATCTAATTGTTGGATGAATGGCATTCTTGAACCTTTTTCAACAGTTTAAGGGTATTTTTGACCATTTCCCTTTATTATTTTTGTCACACTTATCTGTAAAAATGTTATAAATTTTGTTGGTTTGTTTTAATTATTTTTTTACATTGTACGTATGAATGTGGTTACACATGTTCGATTAATCATTTTTATTTTTCCGTAAATTTTATGTACAAAGTTCTAGAAGAATTTTTTATTTTTCAAAATATAGCTAGATAGATCAATATGAGAAAAAATGTGCTTTTTATTTTTATTTTTGATGTAATTTTGGTTCTATTTTTTTTCTTTCTTCTAATGTTCTGGGTTTTGTAAATAATTACTAGATGATGATTTTCCGTGAAAGCAGGGGCCCAATATATATTAAGCGACAAATTTCACAAATATTGATAGAACTAGAATGAATAAAAAGTTGCTATTGTACACATCCATCAGAGCTTGTGTATGCACACTATTTACATATTTTTACATAACTTTGTTTCTACATGTGGTAGTCATATTTTTGTCTTAATTGTTGGTGCACCTGTACAACACTGTAGTGAACAAAAATCTGTTGTTGAGAGTAGAAGTGTATTAAGTTGTGATGTAGTCATATAAGAATCACCTTTAAAATGCTTCAAGAATGCCTTATATGTACCAAATAAACAAAACCTTTTAAAGGACAAAGCTGAATGTTTTGTTTCCCAAGTGAAATCACCAAATAGGGTTGGTTGAACAATTCAAAATTTAAATTGAGAAAATTGAAAATTATAATTATAGGGTTTCATTAATAATACTGCAAAATGTTATAATGGATCAAGCCGAATAAGGTAGGATCAACTACATGAAATTTCAATGTCCATATTGCTTCATTCAAGCTAAGACATCATAGAAAAATATTGAGCAAAAGACGATACCACCACCAACAACAATAACAACAAAAAAAAAATGTCCTTCAATTCAAAGAAATTTCAGGTTGACTTAATGAATCTTCATGCCCATGATCATTAAGCTATCGACAAAAGTTATGACTGTACTATTAACAAAGCAAATGTGACCCAGATGTGTTGTTGCTTCACAAAGATACGACTTGTAAATTTTAATAGATATATTATAATAGATGTTGTCAACCTGTTGTTGCTTCACAAAGGAATATTCATGCACACAACAACTTGTGTCTATATCCATTGTAAAGATACAAAAGAAATTTAAAAATATTATTGAGTTACCATTTCAGTCCATGTGTGTAATACTTCAAAAGTCTAAGATGTGTTCTAGACCCTAACATAAGTGTCAAAAGATTTAGACACTGTTTTAAGGTCTATTTTTATGTATAAAAGTCATTTAGGATGTTTAGAAATCAAAACATCAAGGAACGTCCATGACGTCCGGAAACTAGTTTAATGAGGTGCTAGTGTGCCTTAGCCTATTTGACTAAGTTTTAGGAGTCAGAAATTGATGAATTTTGGTGGAAGGGTGTCTAAAAAGTATTAGGATTGATTCATAGTCGAAACATCTGGGCACAACCCCCCCAAGGACCAACCTACGGCCCTAGAGCAGGACCCTTGCATTTTGGGGTCAAAGGCTGCCTAAGGCAGTGTCCACCAACGGATGAAACCAAGAATTTGTTGTCCAATCGATGGGGCGTGGAATGCTTCCATCGATGGACACTAATACAAATTCATGGAGGCCTGTTTTGACAAGTCTCATACCAAAACGACGAGTGTGCAGCACGGAAGTGAACAATGCCCGTCGTTTGTTGTACGGACCATTTGTCGTGGTCTCGTCTGTCAAGGGACTATTTTGTTGCACATTTTTAAATGGGTTAAGTTAAATAATTAGGTGGTTTGTTAATTATTTAGGGGTTTAGGTATGCCTAATTAAGTTGGTTAATGACCTATGTAAAGACACTAACATAATTAGACTAACCTAACTCTCGATATTCCCAAACCCAAACTCTCTTCCTTCTATCTTCTTTCTCTCTCCCAAGTTGAAGAACACCATAGAAGGTCAAATTTAAAGGGGTTCTAGGGATTAAATCACCAAATTTTCTCCATCAATATTCATCAAATAACAAGGTATGGTATTCCTTTCACCTTTGGGACTTTTTTCCCCAAAGGGTTCTATCAAATTGATTTCAAAAGTATGAAATTCAAGTGGTTCTTTTCCAATCTCGAAATTAATCTTTCAAATTGATTTTTTATGGTTTCTTTGGATTGTATTGATCATATTATGATGAATTATGACTATATTACACTACTTATTGATGGATTGGTCTATTTTGTAGAAGATGACCTTTTCTCCTTAACCCTAGGTTGTGATATTGATATGAATTGTTTAGTGTTGGTTCAATTGAATTGGTTATTGGTTGAATTACTACTACATGATGTTATTGTATCAATTATGAATATATTAGGATGAATTGTAGTCTTATCATTCTAGTTCTTGAGTAATTGATCTAGGTTATGACTTTGACCTATGTCTCTTGTCTTAAGCTATGAACTAGTGATGGATTGTGATGTAGTGGTTTAATTGGCTTTTTTTTTTTTTATCATGATTGGTTATTGTTGTGTGATGATATTACACCCTTATTGGGCTGATTTAAGGGTTGATGGTAAGACCTTGATGATGGATTTTGAAGGATCTTGGTAAGTCTTGTGATCTCAACTCTTTACTTCCATTGCGGTTAATTGTGATTAAGTGATGATGTTGCAATGAAGTATACCTTGTATTAGGATTGATAGGGTTGGTATGATATTGAATTGAAATGTCATGACTATGGTTTGTGAGGTGTTGGTTAATACGTAAATGTTATAAGGATGGTGATAACTTATCAATGTGCCTTATCATGATGTAATTATGTAAATGTGCTAACCTCACTTATATGAATTGTAATGAAAGGACTATACGCAAGCAATTATTATGGAGCTATGATGATGATGATTATACAAGGGGTAGACCCTATGACCTACATTAAGCAATGATGATTAATAAAGACATTAAAGACATTTCAAAAGGGACATTGATTAGCACCGAAGAACTTGACAATGGGAGGTGTTGACTTTCCATAGAGAAAGATTCACCCTATAGTTCAACATGAGGTGTTGACTCCCCTATGAGGGATATTCATCCTATAGATTCCCATGAGATGAGGCTCCAATTTCCAAGTGGCATGTAGAGGGTTCATACATATCTCTTAGTTCTTGAACTGTGTTGCCCCCATAGGAAGACTAGCTAGTGGATCCACCTAGAAAGCTACGTTTATATTTGGTTTTACTTTGGCCGGTAGACCACCTTCCATCGGTGTAAGGTTTTACAACACCGGATTCCACACTTAGCTCTTGTGGTCTATACTAACATATAGAGTATTGAGGACTATAGACTACACACACTCACATTACATCAAAGGAGGAAAGTACATATTCAACTATAGAATATAAAATTCCTTGCATACTTTGATCACACATTCATATAGGGTTCATATGGGTAAGGGTCATGCTACAAGGATATTTATCACCATTAGCAATATAGACCACATCGAACCCTAACATGATCATCACACATATACAAATAACATCATCTCGACACCTACGTCAAACAAGTACTATAAAAGACTATACACATAACATCACATAATGTCAATTCACTTAGATATGATATTAGAATCAAGGCTAAATCCTTCAAATTCCTAACATAGAAATCATCATATCAATTCATATTGAATCTATTGCCTTCAAGGCCATGATCATAACACATAAACATGTACAAGAATGTAAACACCGCTACCATAAGTGGACCATATCAATCAACACAATTCAATGTACATTCTAGGATAATTAAAAGAAGTAGGTCAACTTACCAAATCTCCAAGCTAATAATCATATTTTATCATTCCTCCACAATTCATATTCAATTGATATAGAAAGTAATAGCAATAGGCAATTCAATATAATCTAATCGCAATTCTATAAACATCAAATCAAGATCACAAGACCCACATTATAGGCTAATTTAAGAAATTAGGAGGATCATGGGTTCTTCAAAAAATTGGATAGAAATTCATCATAATCAGTAAATAAACATATATTCATCATTAGAATTCTTTTGAAATCACCATGGCTAGATTGAAATATAGGATTTTTGACTTAGAACTCATGTTTAGAAAACCTTTGAAAGGACTCCATAGATGAATGGTTATCTATGGATAAAGGATAACCATACCTTATACATTAAAAATCCCATGAAATCTGAAAAGAAAGCTCCAAGAGTCCATCTCCATAGCTTGTTCTTGAGCTTGGTCTTCAATGGAGTTTTTGGGGTTTTTGAAGAGAAAACTTTAGGAATTTTAATTTCTTAATGGGAATTGGGGTTTCGGCTTGGGAAAGGGTTTATAAAGGTCTTAAAAACAGTTAATAAAATGTCCTCTAAGATACCAAAATACCCCCACACGAATTGGGGCACTTAGAAATGTCAAAATTGACTTAAAAACGACGCAACCAGATCTGTGAGTAGGCTGCCCGTTGGGGGGCAGACTCCCAATTCTGCCCCAAATAATTTTTGGCCCAGTGAGGTGCGTTCTAGGCGCACGTCGCGAGGGAAAGGTCTCATTCTTGCTCCTGCACGCTGCCTTGGGCAGCCTCTTGTACAAGGTTTGGGTCCTCCTTGGGGGCCTTCGGGTGGTCCCCGGGGAGTCGTACCCGGATGTTTTGACCCTTAACATATCTATTAAGGTACTAGGGTCAACTACACTGCTTCTGAACTCCAAACAACACATGAAATCAAGCCAAACATACAAGGACCCACTAGCACGTCTAAAGACCAACTTTCAAACGTCTTGGACGTTCTTGGACGTTTGACCTCCAAATGACTTCAAATAAAATATGTGTACTATAAAACACTTAATTAACATGTTATTAACCTTTTAGTCACACGTTAGGCTCTATCTACCTTAGTTCATTTTGAGGGCGTGTCAATACTCTTCCACATAGACAACATTCGTCCTCGAATGACACTAAAACATTTTAAACACTTTCATGGACTTAATGACTTCCATAACAGCTCATAACACTTCAACATGTTATCACATAAAAGTCAATGCACCAAACTTACAAGAAACACTAACTTAATTCTAGAATGCATTCAAAGCAACATAGTCAAGCATGGACTACTTCTATAATTCGTTTCATGCATACATACTTCTTCATATTCATTGCCATTTGGAGGAAATTCCTTCTCCAGCCTTAGGCATGTTCATTATTTCATCCCAAAGTTAAACATACTATGGATTCCAATTGCACACTTAGGCATAATCCACACTTCAACTCTTGAGAAAATTTGAACACTTCATATAGTTGCACAAGAATCATGAATAAGGTAAAGTAACTACAATCTTATAGTCTAGACATAATATCATCAAGGTGATACATGACATAACCATGCTTAGCTTTGTTCAAGGAGGAACTACTTTCTCCTAGTCACAACATATACACATGACATCATAGAGTTCATATTAGGAGCAATGCATAGAGGTTGATTCATATTAAGGAGGATTTCTTTATTCCAAAGCACATTATTCTTATACTTACTTCCTTATGAAATCAACATGGTAGATCACACCAATCACATTACAACATTAAGAAGTAAATTTACAAGTTTCTATTTCTAGCACGTCACTAGCTTTCATAAACATGTATCATTTAGGGAAATTTATCACATTTTATAAGCATACCAAAATACATAGTCTATACAAACCATCACTCCTCAAGAGTGAGCATATAATAACACTTCCCAAATCTCAAGAGTCGCAAATATTTCGAAGAGACTCATCTTATCTTATTTAAAGGAGACTCAACTTCTCATTGTGGGGCCAAAAATATCACATCATAAGTGACATCAAGCATGCTCATTAAGATATCTCATGAAATCAAATTGCACATTTATCATATAAGGATGCACAACAAAATGAGAAACATGTATATTTATAGACATTTCCTTTTTCCATGCAATAACGACCTTTCATAATATGCATAACATAACATCATTTAAGACATGCATATCATATGGTGAACATGCAACTTATCCTTTTATGCAAGACTCCTATCATGCACAATCTACTTAGGAACTCTTTGGTTTCAAGCTTGAGTAAGAATAGAAGGAAAAGATAGGGATATCTACAACCTTACTACTCAAATCATCCTCCCCCACTTAGGATAAACTCATTTAAGATGAACTCCTCTCAACTCTAGGGTAATCATGGATTACATTAACTAAGCACATCATCCCTCTCTTGGGATCTAAGCTTATGAATATCCTTCTCACCACACTTCAAGGTGATTTTCAACCTAGAGAAGTTCAAGGGAACTCATCATATGGATATTAAGGGCACTTAAAATCTCACCATCTATGCACATTATCCCCCACTTTGGGTAAGCCTAATCATATCATGTCCTCAAACATCAAGGTCAAGGCAAGTCAAGACCAAACTACAAGGGTTATCACTTTTGGTGGAACTTTCCAACCAACCATGCCTAGGTACAATCTAAGCACTTCCTCAATTGACCATATTTAAATTAAAGCTTAAAAGACAACTAACCACTTCAAAGTAGGTCAACCTCAATTATCTCTTTCTCTTTAAGAGCTAAGGGGTACATACAATACATCCCCCTAAGTCACCTTAGGGTAATCGTACTTCCAACTCATGGAATAAAACTCCTTTTTACCACTCGTAGAATAGTTTCATAGAAAGAATCATTTACTAGTCATAACGTTTATAACATTAACTAGCACACTTCACAATCACCTTACAAGGGTCAACACACTATCTCCCCTTCTTAGGATAAAGCCTATACAAAAGGTTCCAAATCCACACAAGGACAACTATGAAATATTTCACATATACAAAGACAACATTCATCTTTCTCACTATTCACCACATTCTCCAAGACTTTTCAAGCCTACACCATAACATCATGCTATCATCCTACCTAATCATAAGTCATTCTATCATTCCAAGGGGAACTCCAATGAACTATAACAACTACTAACAAGATATAACCATATCTTAATATAACTTCTTAACATAACATGTCATTCCCCATAAGCCACTTATAGCCATAAATGGCACCACATCCACATATACTAAATTCACCTTCACATATACTCACCAAACCATAAAACCAAGGTAAGTATCAAAAACTAACCTTTTCTCCCCCAAACATTGAGGCATCATCCCAATCCAAGCAATCACATCTGAAAGACCACCGAACAAGAAAATATAAGAGAGAGATCTTATAGAGTTAATTTCTACGGCACGATATTAAAATAGTAAAGAAGGGAAACTCTATCGTCATATATCCTCCAGTATCATTTGATGTGTCGCGACTTACCACCGATGAAACGAGACTCTACTAGACGTGGAAATACAAGACTTTGAAACCTAAAGGCAAAACACAATATATTATGCTCTGATACTAGGTTTGTTACGACCCGAGGGTATACCCTAGAAGTTATGGTATTCTCGAATCTTAACACGGCATCGTCGACCTCTCGGAGGTCTAAGAAAATCCCTCAGACATCTTTCATTGCATAATCGTAAAAATAGTGGAAAATTTAAAATTTTTCATACCACATCATATGCTAGAACATTACTACATACATATATATAAATACGTCATAATACATAGTTAGACTCTAGTGTCTCTTTTCCATCTTAAGACAAAATTCAATAGAATAGAATTGGGAAACGACTCTTCAAAATATAAAATATAAGCCTAAGCTAGTACATCAACTTAAAGAAACATTTTGACATAAGTAACCCTTGAATCATAAGGGTCCCTTTACTTTAACTTGGGAGATATATCCAAGCTCTTCACATAGGAGGCATCATCTAGCCATCACCACCTACACTTTGTGTAAAAAGATGAAGAAGAATGGTATTAGTACAAGAATGCACTAAGTATGGCAACCATGCAAAAACATGCATTTAAAGCGGACATGTAGTTAGAAATCATGCATCATGTCTTTTTAGTATACTTCATGAACATAGGAACATCTAAGCTCAATATAGTTCACATACATCATGTAGACATGGATTGTAACGTTCCGGAAAATCATATTTCTAATGAAGAGCCCAGTATGCCCTTAGGATAGCCTATTAGGGGTACATAAACACCCCAATGCCCATTATTGAGAAATCTTGGGCATAGTATAGAAAAATTGGCTAAGAGATATTAGCCAATTTATATACGAATATGAAATATACTTTTTGGGTTGTCATACCCCAATCCAAGATTGATGTTCAATAAATGTACCTGCAATGAAGACCCTAAGCGAATATACTTGGCACTATGTACATATAGACCCACAACCAACGTGTGAGGTATGAGGCATCCAAGTGTCAAGCCTATATACCATAGCACATGACCATTTAAAATGATCATGTAAATTAAGCAGTGCCCAAGGACATGGTGAGGGTCCTTGGGACAATACGTAAACATTCCCAAATGATCCATCAAAATAAATTAGTTAGGAAAATGCAACAAACCAATGTGCAAGCACATGGGCAACACACGTGAAAGAACCGGCCAAGGGGACCTCGGGACCACCCTAACCGAATTCTGTTAGGGCGGTTAGGCAAGACACGCACGGGCGGGTCCCTCCATGTGGGACCAGCCAACCTAACGAACTCTAAATCCTAACCAGCTATCCTAACTAGACAACTAACCTAGGACTAATCGAATTGGACCCCCTAATGCACCCGACAACCTAGGACTTGGTCGGGTGGCACCTAACTAACTTAGGGACAACCTAGTACCTAACCTAGGATGGTCCAAAGTTGTTAGTTGTGGCCCTAGTGACTTAGGGGTATTTTAGTAATTCCTTAAGTCCCATATTTAATTAAATTAAGCCTTGGTCAATCGAGACACTTAGTCAAAATTTCAATTGGCTAAGTCAATGGTCCTCCTATGTCTAGTCAACTTAGGAGGGGTATTTTAGTAATTAACTAATTAATTTATTAATTAACTTAATTAAGTCTTAACTTTTATAATTCAAGATCAGTTCCTAAACCTAGAATTCACGATCAAATATTGAGAACTCACGACGCTAAGGCAGTAGAACGCAAACCGCAAACCGTAAGAACGCTAGAGGCAATTCTTGGGCAATTTCAAAGTACTTTTCAAGAATTTCGTGTAAAGTGATCGTCGTATATTCAAATCTACATAAGGTATGGGTTTCTCTACTGGACTTCTTTCTCCAAGAGAACTTTCTTTTCAACGATTCAAAGATTTTGAAAACTAGGGTTGTTCCCGTGTTCTCGTCGAACTCCTTGTCCCTAGTATCCTTTTCGATTCCATGTTGAATAAGTTAGAGATCATGTTGTTGGTATGTGGTGCTGGCTGATTCTTAACATGTATTGTTCTTGAATGATGAATATCGAATGAACCTCTGAACTTGTAATCGCGTAAAGTTAATATTATCATATAAATTAAGAATTGACGATATGCTAAGTTACGTCCGTGATGTGTTAAGTAATTTATGTGTTTTGGCCGAATGTTGACTTGTTGTTGTTGTGAAGTTATGAAGATGCTAAAGCCATCAAATGTTAATATGATGATGTCCAATATGTCTTAAAAACCTTACCCTAAAGTCATGGAATAAGATTGGCTTAAAAGATCACTATGAAATCACATCTTGAATAAATTGACTATCTGATGCCAATAAAGTTGGCTAACACTACTTGGTCAAAACGAATGCATGCTAATGGCTAGGAGATTATGTAAATGATTGAAAGATTGGCTAAAGGTTCATACATATTCAATTTAAATATCAACATACGTAAAATTGGCTTATGCCAATAAAAATGATTTGCTAGTATAACATCCCAAATGTTGAGGCCAATACTAATCATATGCCAATCTTGTGTAGGTAGAATATCAAATGATATTATAAGGACTTCTAAATTAAGTCAATGAATCCATAACCAAGGGCATGCCATTCATTGGGACAACTCCCAATATGCTCTAAAAGAATGAACTATGAACATATGTAACTCATTGAATGAATTGCTCATCGTCCATAAACGATGATATGAAGCTACTACACTTAAGTAAAGAAGTAACGTGAGTTATAACATAATTAAAGGGGTCTAAATTAAGTAAGTGACCAGAATGGGGTGTTAAAGAAAGTGAGACAAGTCTTACTTACACCTAAGCTACTATGTTAAAAGAATACTCACGAATGAAGGTGTTAGAATGTATGAGACTAGTCTCATTAACACCTAAGGAGTATATGTAAGGACAATTCACATTTCATCAATGTAAAGCAAGGATGATATTTAAGGACAATTCACATTTCATCAATGTAAAGTAAGGATGAGATGTAAGGACAATGCACATCTCATCAATGTAAAGTAAGGATGATATGTAAGGACATTTCACATTTCATCAATGTAAAGTAAGGATGTTATGTAAGGACAATTCACATTTCATCAATGTAAAGTAAGGATGACAAGTCATCAAAAGAGTAAGTAAATCTCAATCTAGAAACAAGCTTTCACAATACTTGAGTCAACTCTAAAAGATAAAGAAGATAATGAAAGTGAGCACAACAGATAGACTAGTTATGAGATGTCTTGAAGGGCGTGTAATCTCATGAAGATGAGACTCCACCAAGGTGGGTAGTCTCATTAATCTCCTAGTCTTGAACTATGTCTAGCCAACATAGGAACTAGCCAGTGGTTTCCACCTAAGCGAGCTAGGCATGTTCGGTTTCACTTTGGGGTGATTCCACCCCTTTTCGGTGTGGGCAGACACTGGATTTCATGTTTAGCTCACATGATCTATGTCGGTTAATGCTCACGATATGTTCTTGGTTCACTATAGCCGTGAGCCACTCTTTTCGGTGTGGAGTGAACACTTGAGATGGATTCGCCTTAGCCGGGGATCACCTTTCCATGTGTGGGGCAGACACTGGATTCCATGAGTAGCTCACATGGTCTAGATTCATTTTAATCGGTGAATCACCCCTTTTCAGTGTGGGGAAGACACTTGATTTCATGTTAACTCGCATGATCTTATTCCCTATGATGTCTCTATGAAAGTGAGAATGAATGATGATGATGGAACGTATATTCAAAGTGAGCAATGATGAAGAGCTTAATAATGTCAATTGCCAATGTCACACTCATGAAAGTTTCAGCAAATAATGGACAAAGCCAAATAGGATTGGCTTATAATGACTTCTTATATGATGCCAAGAAGGGAAGTAGGAATATCTTGGTAATTAAATGACTTATAACTTTCCTAACATGATAGTAATGAAACAGATGGCATAGCCAATAAAATTGGCTTATGAAATGTTTATGAATACATAGAGTAAAGAATGACTCACTATAAGGTAGGGAAATCATTCCTTAGTCCTTGGATTACTTACATCGATTCATTGTGGGTATGGGACTGCAATGAATCATTGCACTTATAAGTAAAATATAGGACTAAAGGAATTATTGAACTACACAACAAGAAGAAGAAAGAGACTGAAAATAAAACTAAGTGTGAGAATGGGAGCTCTCGGGTTGGGTGTTGATCAAAATTTTAAATCTTCGCCCGAGTGGTTCTAAAATTATGTTGATGATACTAATGTCTTGTAATCATATAGAAAATGAGTTTTGTTCCTTGAATGCATTAAAATACATCATATTTATACCACAATTCACAACTAACGAATTAGGAAAGTCTAATGACTAGACTTTCCAGAAATGGCATGTTGCTAGGAAGAGCTTTCATTGATCATGCATAGCTTTATGTGTATGTGTGCATGCACCCATACTTAGTACAAGTGGTGTACTAACCCCCTACTATTTTCTTATTTTATAGGTGCAGGTCAGAGGGATGATTGACGTCACTTGCAGCGGTTTGGACTTTAGCGTTTTCTCCAGACCATTTGGTAGGTCCTCTTGATTTCGAGGATGCTACACGCATTAGTCTAGCCTTAGATATAGACATAGCTAGTGGATGTTGTCCCTAGCGTTTCTTTCATATTTCATTTCGAACCTTTTGATGTAAGGCCGTGTTTGGCAAACTATTTACAATATAGACATCTTCAGTTTCGAATTGATTCTCTAATGGTAGATGGTTGTCTATTGATGTGGAGCTTAGTATGTAATGTTTAATATGTAATGACTAAATGAAGTCTAAGTAAACATTCATACATATAAAAAGTTCTAAATTTTTCGCATATTTAACTAGATGAATGTGATGAATGCAAGATGAGGCTTGTCTGCGACCTCTGAGAGGTCAACGACGCCGGTGGCGATTTGGATTCCAGAATTTGGGTCGTTACAAACATGGTATCAGAGCATGAGGTTAAATTACCTAGGATCTAAAGCTCAACACAACCACGTTACGTTGTTTCTAGCTTATGGTTGTGAAGTGCGCCACAATCATGACTAAGAGACTACGCGATGATAGGAAATTCTCCTTCTTCTACTCTTTATCGTGCCATGTAGAGTTGTGACATTTTATGTCATTTTGAGGATCAAACTCTCTTTTTGTGTATACGTGTAGAAAATAAACACAAGGAGGAATGCTGCGAGGAGAGTTGAGGAAGCAGCTGCGGAAGGGAATCAAACTCCTCCTCAAGCCCCAGCTGCTGCTGAGCAAGTGCCTGTCAACCCAGATGGGCTGACAGATGGTTAAGTGAGGAATGCTTTGCTGCAGATGGCACAGGCCATCACGACTCAGGCTCAAGCCATCACGGCTCAAGCCGCGAGAGAGGGTGCTCCTAGAGAGAACGCGCATGCTAGTACCATGGCTAGCAGGCTGAGGGACTTCACCAGGATGAATCCCCCAGTGTACTATGGGTCCAAGGCCAGCGAGGATCCTCAGGAGTTCGTAGATGAGGTCCATAAGATTTTGTGTGCGATGGGAGTTGATGAGGAGGCAAAGGCTGAGTTGATTGCATATCAACTCAAGGATGTGGCACAGGTTTGGTACCGGATGTAGGCTGATGGCCGAGCTAGAGGAGATGTTCCCATCACTTGGGATGTTCTCAAGACTGCTTTTCTGGAGAGGTTCTTACCAAGGGAGCAGAGAGAAGCCAAGGTTGAAGAGTTCATCAACCTAAGACAAGGAGGTATGTCTGTCAAGGAGTATTCCTTGAAATTTGTGAAATTGTCAAAGTATGCTTCTTCTTTGGTGGCAAATAGCAGGGATGAGATAAGCAGATTCATTACTGGCGTATCTGAGGATCTGGTGGAAGATTGTCGGGCAGCCATGCTGCATGACAACATGGATCTGGGCAGGTTGATGGTACATGCTCAGCAAGTAGAGGAGAGCCGCCGCAAGAGGCGAATTCACGAAGGCAAGAAGCCTAAGGCTGCGGACCAGCCTAGTTCGAGCTCGGGTAGGGGCTCATTTAGAGTCCAAAATAGGCCTAACTTCAAGAGGCACTCAGGTAACTCTGCTCCTTCAGGTAATTCAAGAGCTAAGGTGAATACGTCTAGCCCCAGAAAGGGCAATAACCGTAACGTCCAGCGAACCAACAGGCCTTGTGGTAAGTGTGGGCGTTCGCATGGAGGTGCATGTTTGGTATGTACTAACACCTGTTTTGGGTGCGGCAAAAGTGGACACATGGTCTGAGACTATCCTCAAGTGAATAATCAAGACAAGGTAAATGCTCAGCCTCGGCCGAATGCAAATGCGATAGGTTCTATGCACTGAAAGGTAGAGAAGAGCAAGATAAGTCAGCTGATGTAGTCACGGGTACGCTGCATGTCTTTACTTTCCCTGTGTATGCCAGGATCCACTCTATCATTTGTCACTCCATTAATAGCTAGTAGATTTGATGTGCTTCCTAAAATCTTTCATGATCCAATTTTAGTAAGTACTCCCCATAGGGGACGGCATTAGAGCTGAGAAAGTGTACAAAAATTTCCCAATTCACCTCCTTGATATAGTCACTCACGCTGATCTAGTGGAGTTAGTCATGCTCGATTTTGACATAATCTTGGGTATGGATTGGCTTCACAAGTGTTATGCCACAATAGACTGTCGAAATAGGGTAGTGAGGTTCCAGTTTCCAAATGAGTTAGAACTGGAATGGGAAGGGCGTGGTTCAAGTCCAGTCTGCCAAATTGTTTCAAACTTAGAGGCCAATAAGATGATAGCTAAGGGGTATTTATACCACTTAGTTAGAGTCAATGACTTAGATCAAGAAGTCCCTTCCATAGATTCTGTGTCAATAGTGAATGAGTTCCCAGATGTCTTTCCGGAGGATTTACTAGGAGTATCTCCTGAACGTGAGATTGACTTTGGTGTTAATTTAGATCCCAACACCAAGCCAATTTCTATTCCCACGTATAGGATGGCATCAGCTGAACTCAAAGAGTTGAAGTTGCAGTTAAAAGATCTACTTGATAAGGGCTTCATCCAACCGAGCATATCCCCATGGGGTGCTCCAGTGTTGTTCATAAAGAAAAAGGATGGAACCCTTAGAATGTGCATCGATTATCGGCAACTCAACAAAGTCACTTTAAATAATAAGTACCCTCTTCCCAGAATCGACGATCTATTTGACAAACTCCAAGGTTCAAGTTTCTTTTCCAAGGTAGACCTTCGGTCAGGCTACCATCAGCTTAGAGTGAGGCGAGAAGACGTCCCTAAGACGACTTTTCATACTAGATATGGGCACTATGAGTTTCTGGTTGTGTCATTCGGTCTCACTAATGCACCAGCCGCATTTATGGACCTTTTTAATAGGGTCTTCTGTGAGTACCTTGATTCCTTTGTCATAGTATTCATAGATGACATTCTCATATACTCTAAGTCTAAAGAAGAGCATGAGGTACACTTAAGAAGGACATTGCAAGTACTCAGAGAACATCAGCTGTATGCAAAGTTCAGCAAATGTGAATTCTGGTTGAGATCAGTGACCTTTCTTAGTCATATTGTGACCGACCAAGGTGTTGAAGTTGATCCTAAGAAGGTTGAGGCGGTGAATAATTGGCCGAGACCCCTTACTCCTACAGATATTCGGAGCTTTTTTGGTTTAGCCAATTATTATCGCAGGTTTGTGGAAGGGTTTTCCACTATTGCTGCACCATTGACCGCGTTGACAAAGAAGAAGGCGAAGTTTGAGTGGTCCGAGAAATATGAAAAGAGTTTTCAAGAACTCAATGACCGACTCACTTTGGCCCAAGTATTGACGTTGCCGAGAAGTGGTGAGGGGTACGTGGTATATTGTGATGCTTCCCGAGTAGGTTTGGGATGTGTTCTCATGCAGAATGGTAAGTTGAATACGTACGCATCAAGACAATTGAAAATCCACGAAAAGAACTACTCTACTCACGATCTTGAACTAGTCGCGTTGTCTTTGCATTGAAGATGTGGAGACATTATTTATATGGTGTACATGTTGATGTGTATACTGACCATAAGAGTCTTCAGTATGTATTCACACAGAGGGAGTTGAATCTTCGTTAGAGGAGATGGCTAGAACTTCTCAAAGATTATGACATGAGTGTGTACTATCACCCAGGTAAGGCCAATGTGGTGGACGATGCATTGAGAAGACTGAGTATGGGCAGCGTTTCACATATTGATGACGAGAAGGAGCTGGTTAAAGAGGTTCACCAATTGGCAAGATTGGGTGTACGACTGACAGATGCACCAAGTTGGGGTGTTTCGGTTCACTCAAGTTCCGAATCCTCATTTGTTATAGACGTTAAAGCCAATCAACACCTTGACCCAGTACTCATGGAGTTGAAAGACTCAGTATTGAGTAAGTTGAATGAGTCATTCTCGTTAGGTGGAGATGGAGTACTCAGATATCAGAACAGATTATTGTGCCCAATGTGAATGATTTGAGGTCAAGTATTTTGGCAGAATCTCATGGTTCCCGATATTCCATCCATCCAGGTGCCACCAAAATGTACGAAGACCTTAAAGTGGTCTATTGGTGGGAAGGCATGAAGAGAGATATCTCTAAGTTGGTGGAGGAGTGTCTGAACTGCCAACAGGTTAAGGCCGAACACCTTAAGCATGGAGGTCTCACTCAGACAATTGAGATCCCAACGTGGAAGTGGGAGGCTATAAATATGGATTTTGTGGTTGGTCTGCCAAAGACTAGGAAACTACATGATTCCATTTGGGTTATTGTTGACAGAATGACCAAGTCCGCTCACTTCATACCTATGAAGTCTACCTTCAAGGCCGAAGATTTGCCAATCTTTATATAGATGAGATAGTGAGATGGCATGGGATTCCTCTATCTATTATTTCGGACAGAGGGGCTCAATTCACTTTTCATTTTTGGAAATCTTTCCAGAAAAGTTTGGGTACACAGGTGAAGCTTAGTACTGCTTTACATCCGCAGACAGATGGGCAAGCAGAGCGTACCATCCAGACCCTTGAATACATGTTGAGAGCATGTGTTATTAACTTCAATGGGAGTTGGGATGATCACTTGTCGCTGATAGAGTTCTCTTACAATAATAGCTACCATTCCAGTATTGGAATGGCACCTTTCGAAGCATTATATGGCCGAAGATGTAGATCTCCAATTGGCTGGTTCGAGGTAGGAGAATTGGCCATCCTTGGTCTCGAGATCGTGCATGAGGCAGTGGAGAAGGTGAAGATGATTAGGGATAGATTGGTTACTGTTTACAGTCGTCAGAAATCCTATGCAGATAACCGAAAGAGAGCTCTTGAGTTTGAGGTGGGTGATCAAGTCTACCTGAAGATATCACCCATGAAAGGGGTGATGAGGTTTGGTAAAAAAAGGCAAGTTGAGTCCGAGGTATATAGGTCCTTATGAGATCTTACAGCGAGTGGGAAATGTTGCATACGAGCTGAAATTACCTCAAGACTTGGCTTCTGTTCATCCAGTGTTTCACGTTTCTATGCTTAAGAATTGTCTAGGCGATCCAGCATCCATCCTGCCTGTTGAGGGGTTAGGAGTTGATGAGAACCTTTCTTATGAAGAGGTTCCAGTCAAAAGTTTAGATCGCCAAGTGAAGCGGCTGAGGAACAAAGAGGTTGCTACCGTGAAGGTCCTATGGTGAAACCATCTTATTGAGGTATCAACGTTGGAGGACGAGGCCGATATGAGATCCCGCTACCCTTATTTGTTCAGTTCTTAAAGTTAGATATTCTCTTCCTAAGTCTGGTTTATGTTTAAGAAAACTCTAAGTATGAGTGCTTTAGTCGATTAGGTGTGATAGGCCACTAATTGTATGTCCTATAATAGCACTATGTGAGTTAAAATTAAGTCATGTTTGCATTTCATGTTGATATTTTGTGTAGCATAGATATGATTTTTGTATTGCATGAGTTGTGATGTGCATTAAGTTAAGTGTGATTGAGAAGGAAATTCCTCAATCTCAAATATGAAGCTTCAGATAAGCTTGAATGTTATGCATCATCCAAATAAATGTGAATTAGATTTTCACAAAAGAGAAAAGATAAACATGATGAAGTAACTTTCGAAAATTACCCTCTTTGTTTAAATAATGTGTAAGTGTCATTCGGGTACGAATGTTCCTAAGGGGGGATAATGTAACGTTTCAGAAAATCATATGTCTAATGAAGAGCCCAGTATGCCCTTAGGATAGCCTATTAGGGGTACATAGGCACCCCAATGCCCAATATTCAGAAAAATTGGGCATAGTATAGAAAAATTGGCTAAGAGATATTAGCCAATTTTATATATACGAATATGAAATATACTTTTTGGGTTGTCATACCCCAATCCAAGATTGATGTTCAATAAATGTAACTCCAATGAAGACCCTAAGCTAATATAATTGGCACTATGTACATATAGACCCACAACCAACGTGTGAGGTATGAGGCATCCAAGTGTCAAGCCTAGATACCATAGCACATGACCATTTAAAATGATCATATAAATTAAGCAGTGCCCAAGGACATGGTGAGGGTCCTTGGGACAATAAGTAAACATTGCCAAATGATCCATCAAGATAAATTAGTTAGGAAAGTGCAACAAACCCATGTGCAAGCACATGGGCAACACACGTGAAAGAACCAGCCAAGGGGACCACGGAACCACCCTAACCGAATTCGGTTAGGGCGGTTAGGCAAGACACACACGGGCGGGTCCCTCCATGTCGGACCAGCCAACCTAACTAATTGTAAGTCCTAACCAACTATTCTAACTAGACAACTAACGTAGGACTAACCGAATTGGCCCCCCTAATGCACCCGACAACCTAGGACTTGGTCAGGTGGCACCTAACTAACTTAGGGACAACCTAGTACCTAACCTAGGATGGTCCAAAGTTGTTAGTTTTGGCCCTAGTGACTTAGGGGTACTTTAGTAATTCCCTTAAGTCCCATATTTGATTAAATTAAGCCTTGGTCAGCCGAGACACTTAGTCAAAATTGCAATTGGCTAAGTCAATGGTCCTTCTATGTCTAGTCAACTTAGGAGGGGTATTTTAGTAATTAACTAATTAATTTATTAGTTAAGTTAATTAAGTCTTAAGTTTTATAATTCAAGATCAGTTCCTAAACCTAGAATTCACGATCAAATATTGAGAACTCATGACGGTAAGGCAGTAGAACGCAAACCGCAAACCGTAAGAACGCTAGAGGCAATTCTTTGGCGATTTCAAAGTACTTTTCAAGGATTTCTTGTAGAGTGATCGTCGTAGATTCGAATTTACATAAGGTATGGGTTTCTCTCCTGGACTTCTTTCTCCAAGAGAACTTTCTTTCCAACGATTCAAAGATCTTGAAAACTAAGGTTGTTCCCGTGTTCTCGTCGAACTCCTTGTCCCTAGTATCCTTTTCGATTCCATATTGAATAGGTTAGAGATCATGTTGTTGGTATGTGGTGCTGGCTGATTCTTAACATGTATTGTTCTTGAATGATGAATATCGAATGAACCTCTGAACTTGTAATCGCGTAAAGTTAATATTATCATGTAAATTAAGCATCGATGATATGTTAAGTTACGTCCGTGATGTGTTAAGTAATTTATGTGTTTTGGACGAATGTTGCCTTGTTGTTGTTGTGACATTATGAAGATGGTAAAGTCATCAAATGTTAATATGATGATGCCCAATATGTCTTAAGAACGTTACCCTAAAGTCATGAAATAAGATTGGCTTAAAAGATCACTATGAAATCACATCTTGAATGAATTGACTATCTGATGCCAATAAAGTTGGCTAACACTACTTGGTCAAAACGAATGCATGCTAATGGCTAGGAGATTATGTAAATGATTGAAAGATTGGCTAAAGGTTCATACATATTCAATTTAAATAAGAACATACGTAAAATTGGCTTATGCCAATAAAAATGATTTGCTAGTATAACATCCCAAATGTTGAGGCCAATACTAATCATATGCAAATCTTGTGTAGTTAGAATATCAAATGATATTATAAGAACTTCTAAAGTAAGTCAATGAATCCATAACCAAGGGAATACTATTCATTGGGACAACTCCCAACATGCTCTAAAAGAATGAACTATGAACATATGTAACTCATTGAATGAATTGCTCATCGTCCATAAACGATGATATGAAGCTACTACACTAAAGTAAAGAAGTAACGTGAGTTATAACATAATTAAAGGGGTCTAAATTAAGTAAGTGACCAAAATGGGGTGTTAAAGCGAGTGAGACAAGTCTTACTTACACCTAAGCTACTATGTTAAAAGAATACTCATGAATGAAGGTGTTAGAATGTATGAGACTAGTCTCATTAACACCTAAGGATGATATATAAGGACAATTCACATTTCATCAATATAAAATAAGGATAATATTTAAGGACAATTCACATTTCATCAATGTAAAGTAAGGATGAGATGTAAGGACAATTAACATCTCATCAATGTAAAGTAAGGATGATATGTGAGGACAATTCACATTTCATCAATGTAAAGTAAGGATGTTATGTAAGGACAATTCACATTTCATCAATGTAAAGTAAGTATGACAAGTCATCAAAAGAGTAAGTGTCACGACCGGGGTCTAGAATCTAGCCGAAACCGGCGTCGTTGACCTATCAGAGGTCGCAGATAAGCCTACATACGTCATCATTACATCATATAGGTTAATTTTAGCGGAAAATTTAAAACTTTTGTTTGCTTTGAAGTATACATAGACTTCATAGTAAGATACAATACATGCGTATAATATTTGCATTATATCACATCAGTTCACAACAACCATCTAATAATAAGATATTCAAATGAAGGAAATAGTTCATAACTACATTAATATAAAGTTGCCAAAATGGCACCAATACGACGTCTGAAAATAAGTAAGAAAGAAATGCTAGTGGAACACCCTCCACTAGCTTATGTCTACTTCTCGGCTAGAATATAAAAAATAAGCATCCTCAAAAGTATGAGGGACTACCAAGTCCGGATGAATGCTCCACGTCCGGATAGCTTCAACGTAGTCTCGTAAGCTCTAGCGTCCATCTGCACCTGTACCTAAAAGTAGAGGGTTGTATGGAATTAGTACACATTTGTACTAAGTGTGGGTGTATCCAAGTACACACCAAGGACATGCATGATTAAGAAGAGCTCTCTCCTAAAGATATGAGTTATGGAAAGCCAAGTCAGTTGGACTTGCCAAATCAGATTAGGAAAGTCATGCTATGAGAGTGACATGCATCATCATTCTTTTCATATTGCACACAGCACATAACATATTTCATGTAGCACATACATATATTACATATCATTCTTTCATATGCCATGAGACCTTGGAATCACGGACTTAACATTAGGACTTCCCAAATGAGGGCTCAACATATGGGACCTCTACTAGGGAGCCTTCTTTAGCAAACACAGAGTCTGCTTCATTCATTCATACGTACTTCATTTTTCATTCATTTATATACCTAGGATGTTGTTTAGGACTATCTTCGGGTTCACTGTGCAATGACCAAGAATGACCTAGTGTCATTACTTGAGTCTAGTTCACCTTTTGATTATCCTATCCAAACACCTTTGGTATCATTCATTTCATTGTGTGCATTACATGAGGCTGGCCTCATTCTTTCTTTGGGAACTTTAACTTAACCGACATAGATCATATGAGCTCATAAAATCTAGTGTCTACCCCACACTAAAAAGAGGTGGAATCACTGGCCAAAGTGAAACCAAAACATGCTTGCGTGTATAGGGATGAACCCTGCTAGAACCCTATGCTGGAAGCATAGGTTCAAAGACTACGAGATATAAGGAGACCCATACCCGCGTAAATGGACAGTCTCATCTCATGAGGTTTACACGAACCTCTGCCTTCCCGAAAGAATGAATCGCGACTCATAGCTAGCCTATCGGTGCTCCGTATAAAGTTCCATTACATTCATCTCACACATCATAGAAGCTGGCTTCTAGCATGAGGGCATCATTTCTCATTAGATGATTTCTCATCTCATCATTAGTATTATGTGTGTATTAATCTTAATACTTTCATTAGAGTGTTTCTTAGAGACTGATCTCTTTATTAGTTTTACACTCTCATAGGTGAGTACGGTTTTTGGTAACACTTATTAGGCTCATTTGAGATTTGATCTCGTCTGTCATATTAGCCTCTTATCATGTTGTCACCACATTCATTAACTTTAGAATTTTAGCTCTTCATAATTACTCACCCTATTACGTGAATGTTCATTTCATCATATGCCAATGCACTTGGCTTTTTAGTGTGTTTCACACTCTTACTTAACCCTCCTGGGGTCACATCATTTCATCATATATATCTTAGGTTCACTTACTTTTAAACGTACGCTGGACTTATGAACCCATACGTACAAGCCATGAGGCCTCGTTCATAATTCGTCTAAGTGACTTATACTTACCCAAGATTATATGGTACAAGACTTATGCATCTTGTAAGTATGCCAAGGTCTCGAGTTTGATTCCTATAGGCAGCTTTCAATAAATATTTATTCACGTAAGACTTATGCATCAATACGGAATTGGGCAAGGGAACCCGATTTGGAATCCCTTGAGCAACACTTAGTCTTATATTAAATTTTGATTTAAAATTTCAGCTTGGGGACCCGAGATCGAATCCCAATGCCTACATTTCTTTTCTTTCTTTTCTCTCCTTGACTTTTCTATTTTTGACCGAGAGGATGTGGGATCGATCCCCCACAACCTCATTTTATTTTTCTTTAATTGGTTCTCCTAGTTTCCTCACCTATCCGAGAGGTTGTGGGTTCGATCCCCACACACCCCATTTTATTTAGTTTTATTCTCGCATGGACTCGTCTTAATTTTGGCGAAGGACACACGGGTTCGAATCTCATGTACCTCATTTCTTTTAATTAATTTTCTCGGTTCTCTTACTCGACTAAGACCCGAGTTCGATTCCCCCTAACCTCACATTTGTTATTAAATTTTCAGTAGCTTGCATATGGTGAGGTCTCGGGTTCAATCCCTCATGACCTCACAAATTTTAAAAAAAAATTGAAACCCAAAAACCTTCAAACGGCTTAGCCATGACCAAATTTCCAGAATATGTTAGATTTTAGGACAATTCATTGGACATTTCGTATGTTATTTTTGTGCATTTTCGTAGTTACATTTTTGTCAAGAGTTTTCACTGAATTCAGCAACATCACACCTCTTATGAACATCACGATTTCTACAAGTAATTGCATATAAAACACAAGGATTTAACATGCCATTTTCACACTCCGATCCATGACCAAGAGTCACGGTATACACGTTGCACACATACTTGGCACATAGTTTCGGAAACCATAATTAATAACCACATAAATCCGAACATACATACATGAACATAATTATCACGAAAACACATTATATCCCTAAATTCTACCAGCAAACATACCCAACCTACAACAATCGATGGGAGCTAGTGTAAGGGACATGCAACGGGGAAACATTCCTAGTTTTCGAATTAGGATACGACTGAATCCTAGGGGTCTCTTGGGAACGGGACCAAGAGTAAGAAACCCATATCTTTTCTGTCGTTCAACACTGTTTCAAAACTGATCCAATGCACTGCCAACTCCCACGAAATCAATGCCTCACCACCGAAACTTCAAGCACAACCCGTCGAGAAATTTGCTTTTTGCTTTTCATTTTTAGACTAGTTTTTTTTTTAGCTTTAGCGTTCAAGTTCTTCAAGAGTGATGAACTATTATTTTCTGTTCTTTTACTGATAAAATAACGTGAGAAAGAGAGTGGAGAAACGTGAGAGAGTGGAGAAATGTGAGAGTAAGTTTAGTAGTAGGAGTTTTAGGTGAAGACTTAGTCAAACTAGGACTCCTTGTCATTTAAATTAAAAATCTGATTTTCTAAGGCTTAAGTGAGAGGACTAACCTGCCCTTACTTAAATCATATAATTAAATACCAATTAATTCAACTTAATATTGCTTCCACCAAGGATCGAACCCGGGTGAAGCCTAACTCGCGAAATGGGTCAATCCGGGTCGAGCCGACCCAAACCATCCACTAATTACATTAATTAATTACTTAATTAAATACTTAGGGTAATTACGATATTACCCTTAGCCTGGAAAGGACCATTTTACCCCTAGACCTTCCAAACCTAAGATTACCCCTTTCAAGTCCGGTTAAGACTCATCCGGGTAAATCATAATATTCGGGGGCCCTACATGGCTGGACCCAACCCTGTCTAGCTCAACTAACTCACCAAGTTGGTTGGCTTGGCTGGTGCATAGGTTCAGAGGTCTGGTTCCACGCACATCAATCCGTGTGAAACCCGGTCTAATCTAGGCATTCTAGGTACGTTTAGGCATTACTTCGCATAGTCATTTTCAGGTTGTTACATTATCACCCGTTAGGAACATTCATTCGCGAATGACACTTCTAATTATCTAGCACAATGCCAGTCATATCATATCATAAGTACTTTACACAGTCAAGCAATAACAACAAAGAATAGAGAAGATAAGCAAACTTAGACTTAAGAGTAGGAAGTCTAACCTCAAGAGCTGAAAAGATGAGGATAGCGGGATCTCATATCGGCCTCGGCCTCCCACGTAGCACCCTCAACAAGATGGTTCCTCCACAATACCTTCACTATGGCAACCTCCTTGTTTCTCAGCCGCTTCACCTGCCGGTCGAAAATCTCAACAGGAACCTCCTCATAGGACAAGTCTTCATCAACCCCCAAACCTTCAACAGGCAGAATCGATGCTGGATCACCAAGGAACTCAATTAACATAGAGACATGAAAGACTGGATGAACAGAAGCTAGCTCCGCAGGCAACGCCAACTCATAGGCCACCTCACCCACACACTGTAGAATCTCGTATGGCCCAACGTACCTCAGACTCAACTTCCCCTTCCTGCCAAACCTCATCACCCCCTTCATGGGTGATATCTTCAAGTAGACCTAGTCGCCAACATCAAACTCTAAGGGCCGCTTCCTTTTATCTGCATAAGACTTCTGCCGACTGTAAGCAGTAGTCAACCTGTCCCTAATCACCCTGCCTTCTCTAAGGCCTTATGAATGATCTCTAGACCCAAAATGGATGACTCTCCAACCTCGAACCACCCAACTGGAGACCTACACCTCCTACCATACAGTTCCTCAAATGGTGCTATCCCAATGCTGGAGTGATAACTGTTATTATACGAGAACTCTATCAATGGCAAATGGTCGTCCCAACTACCCCTGAAGTCAATCACACACGCTCTCAAATGTCCTCCAATGTTGAATGGTGCGCTCTGCCTGCCCATCTGTCTGAGGATGAAAGGCAGTACTGAGCTTTACCTGCGTGCCTAAGCTCTTCTGGAAGGATCTCCCGAAATGCGAAGTGAACTAAGCTCCTCTATCCGAAATGATAGACAAAGGAATCCCATCCCACCTCACAATCTCATCAATGTAGAGTCTCGCATAATCCTCGGACCTGTAATTAGACTTCACAGAGATAAAGTGGGCAGACTTAGTCATCGTGTCCACAATAACCCATATGGAGTCATGATGTATCCTAGTCCTCGGAAGACCAACCACGAAGTCCATGTTAATGGCCTCCCACTTACAAGTCGGAACCTCAATAATCTGAGTGAGACCACCAAGCTTAAGGTGCTTCGCCTTAACCTGTTGACAATTAGGACACCTGGACGCATACTCAGCAATGTCCTTCTTCATGCCATCCCACCAATAGATCTGCTTGAGGTCATGATACATCTTGGTGGAATCTGGATATATCGAATACCTGGAACCATGGGCCTCTGCAACAATCTTTGTTTGCAAATCATCCACGTCTGGTACACACAGCCTGTCCTGGTACCTAAGTATGCCGTCACCTCCCAAAGCAAAGGACTCATTCATCTTTATCAGCACTGAATCCTTCAACTCCATCAACACAGGATCAAGATGCTGACCCTTCTTGACTTCAACTACCAATGATGATTCAGAACTAGGATGAACTGAAACACCCCCACTAGTAGAGTCAATCAACCGCACACCCAGTCTATCCAGTCTGTGTACATCCTTCACTAACTCCTTCTTCCCATCATCAACGTGGGTTGTACTCCCCATGCTCAACCTGCTCAAAGCATCAGCTACAAGATTTGCTTTCCCTGGATGGTAGTGGACACTCATGTCATAGTCCTTCAACAGCTCCAACCATCTCCGCTGACATAGATTCAGCTCCCTCTGTGTGAACACGTACTGGAGACTCTTGTGGTCTGTGAACACATCCACATGCACCCCGTACAAGTAATGCCTCCACAGCTTCAATGCAAACACCACAGCTGCCAACTCCAGGTCATGAGTGGGATAATTCTTCTCATGAACCTTGAGTTGTCTTGACTCATAGGCTATCACCTTACCACTCTGCATAAGAACACAACCTAAACCAACCCTAGATGCGTCACAATAAATAGTGTAACTCTCACCACATTTAGGCAACGTAAGCAATGGGGCTAAAGTGAGTCTGTCCTCGAGCTCCTGGAAAATCTTTTCACAAGTCTCCGCCCATTCGAACTTGGCTTTCTTCTTAGTCAAAGCTGTCAGTGGGGCAGCAATGGAAGAAAAACCCTCCACGAACCTGCGGTAGTAACCAGCCAATCCTAGAAAGCTACGGATATCGGTGGGAGTAAGAGGTCTTGGCCAGTTCTTAACAGCCTCAGTCTTTCTGGGGTCCACCTCCACACCCTGATCAGACACAACATGACCTAGGAAGGTCACTGATCTAAGCCAAAATTCACACTTGCTGAATTTGGCATACAACTGATGTTTTCTAAGTACCTGCAAGGTTAGTCTCAAATGTTGTTCATGCTCTTCCTTGGTCTTAGAGTAGATGAGGATGTCATCAATGAATACTATGACGAAAGAATCAAGGTATTCACGGAAGACTCGGTTCATGAGGTCCATAAATGCAGCTGGTGCATTAGTGAGACCAAATGACATGACTAGGAACTCATAATGACCATAACGGGTACGAAAGGATGTCTTTGGGATATCTTCATCCCTAACCCTAAGCTGATAATACCCGGAACGAAGATCACTCTTCGAGAAGAAACAAGACCCTTGGAGCTGATTGAATAAGTCATCTATTCTGGGAAGTGGATACTTGTTCTTTATAGTGACTTTTTTGAGCTGCCGATAATCGATACACATCCTAAGGGTTCCCTCTTTCTTTTTCACAAATAGCACTGGAGCGCCCCAAGGGGATATGCTCGGCTGGATGAAACCCTTATCAGTGATATCTTTTAACTGCAGCTTCAACTCTTTGAGTTCAGCTGGAGCCATTTTGTAGGGAGGGATTGAAATCGGTTTGGTATCGGGATCTAGGTCGATACCAAAATCAATCTCTCGAGGGGGAGGCACTCCAGGTAAATCATCGGGGAAAACATCTTGGAACTCACTCACCACAGGCACAGAGTCTATGGAAGGAATGTCATGATCTAGATCATTGACACTCACAAGATGGCATAACAATCCCTTGGACATCATTTTATTAGATTTTAGGTTCGAAATCAAGGGACTTGAACGACTCGAATTGTACCCGTCCCACACCAGCTCTACTTCATTAGGGAAAGAATCTCACAACCCTACTACGGCAATCCATGAAGGCATAACATTTATGGAGCCAGTCCATACCAAGTATAATATCAAAGTCATTCATGGGTAACTCAACAAGGTATGCACACATAGTCTTACCACATACTACTATTGGGCAGTCTTTATGAACCCTATCAGCTCTTACATTTTCTCCTAAGGGAGTACTAACTACGATAGGATCATGCAAAACCTCAGGTAGTGTTTCAAAAGTAAGAGCAAGCAAGGGGGTGACAAAAGAAAGCGTAGACCCTTGATCAAGTAAAGCATAAGCAGAGGTTGAGAAGACTTGCATCATACCTGTGACCACATCAGCAGACTTCTCCTGCTCCTCCATGCCCTTCAAGGCGTATAATCTGTTCCTCTTAGGAGGATCGGCTGCAGTAGCATTCTGGGGATTAGGCCTAGGCTGAGCCTTACCTCCAGCCTGACCCCTATTCTGTGGAAAGTCCCTGACCATGTGTCCGCTCTTTCTGCAACCGAAGCAGGCATTTGTGCCTAGTCTGCACTCTCCATTGTGAATACGGCCACACTTGCCACATTTTTTTCTGAGACGCTGCACATCACCTCCATTGCCCTTCTTGGGCTCGGGTCTGCCTCCTCTGGGTGCTGCACTCCTCTGAGAGTTAGAGTTCCCTGAACTCTGATGCCCCTTCTTAAATCTGGGCTGATCACGAACTCCGAAAGTGCTCCTGCCACCACCACTGCTGGACCTGTCTGGTCAGAAGGTTAGGCCTCCTGACCTCACGGACTCTCCTCTTCTTCCTGCTGTCCTCAACCTGCTGGACATGCACCATCAGCCTGGACAAGTCCATGCTGTCATGGAGCATCGCAGCCCGACACTCCTCCTCCAAGTCCTCTGAGATTCCTGTAAGGAACCTGCTCATCTCGTCCCTGCTGTTCGACACAAGGGAAGTGGCATACCTGGACAATTTACGAATTTCAGGGAATACTCCCTGACAGTCATCGAGCCCTGCTTAAGGTTGATGAACTCCTCAACCTTAGCCTCTTCATCTCTCTGGGGAAGAACCTCTCCAGAAAGGCTGTCTTAAACAGCTCCCATGTGATCGGACCTCCGCCCAACGCCCTGCTATCCTGCCGCTTAATGGTGGAAATCTGCGGTGTCATGAAGCGCTTACAGGCCTAGAGTGAGAACGAAACATAGGGTTTCTAAAGGTGGCGTTCACTGAAGCTAGGTAATCCTATGGCGGCGGAAGCAGTAGTTCAGAACTAGGAGTAGGGGTATCGCGTCGTTCATCACCGGATGGTGGTAAGAGCTGGGACTGGGCATCTCATGGAATCGCCTCGGGATGACATAGTCCCAAAAACAAGGGAAGTTAAATGCACAGTGGGGCACTGCTAAGAGTGAACGCTTGTTCCTCTCCTTGGGAAAGCGTCAATGCACCTCCCATTGGTCAGTTAAGCTCGGTGGTTTGAAGCTAAGTGTGCCCTGTTGTGATGTGGAAGGATGGCGGTTTAGGTCTTGATTACGGAGATGACTGAAACTTAGTGTAGGGTTCATGGGTCCGCTGAGACCTTGGTATGATTATGCATCATGGATCTCATGTAAGGAATTGGCGATGAAGAAGATAAGTCGCCTTGTCTCACAATGTAAGGTGTAGGAGTGAGGTTCAACGGACCTTTGTTCATCATATCACATCACAAGTAGGAGACATTAATACACGATCAACCATGCGCTGTATTACATGGTAGCTAGCGCCTAAGAAACCTCACCAACCGAAGCATAGACATTCCGCAATACAATAATTCATATCCATCGCTATGCACACCTAGAACAAGATATACGGCAAGGATGCAAACAGTCACATAGGACTTGATGCACAATTGAACGCAATGTGGAAGGGTAAGGAATAGGATGGATCAAGGAGCTTACGCGAGGAAAGCACTCGCTCCATAGGTTCATGCATCGGGAGGGGCTTAGCCATCAATGCGTCCCAGGCAATTCCAAGCGCCTAAGGTTTGAGATGTCGGGATGCCACGAAAAATATAGATCTATATAACCAACATGATGAATAAGTAGGAAGAGGTCACTAGATGAACATAATTCAAATCACTAACCAAGAGCTTGAAAACCTTGAGTGTCTTAAGTTTAGATTCAATTGCTTAACCTAGATCAAATATTGGTCAAGAATTGAGGCATGAAAGACTACAATTTGATGCACAATGAGTTTCATGATCATGTAAGTAACCAACAATTAAGGAAGAGTTTAAACGCAATAATAACAGTCAAGGTTGACATCAAACACGCTAACATATTCATTATCAAGATCAAACCTAGGGTTAAGGGTTAAGGGTCAAATAATTGCTACAATTCGTAGACCAAACTGCATCTGCATTCATTGCGCAACATTAAGTTACATATAGCAGTGATAATCTACACATTATAGTCGGCTAGAAGGAACAGTCAATAAATGTCAACCCCTCAAGACACGCCATTAAAG
>CM040624.1:33123475-33169550 GCA_022817965.1 Solanum lycopersicoides
AAGACGGACAGGAACCCGATGCCCTAAAGGCCCGAGAGAACCAACCTGCAACCTGTTCTTACTGAGCATATCCTATAACAATTGAGACAATTTAACTTTGGATGCAGCGATACAAACCAACGTAAGTAGGTCCAAACGTTATATACCAGACTTGGCCGTTTAGGCCACAACTCCTTAAGACACAACTGAACCATGTACATACGTCTACAAAGCCTCTCAAAGATAGAAGACTAGAGTAGGTCGGGACAGACCCGCCTTACCCTTAACTACGATACAATACCAAACGAATTTACCAAGGACTTAATAAAGCTCCGAATCAACTTGGAGCTCACCAAAAGTAGCAGAATTTCGAGTGCTCCTACTGAGGAGGTCTACTAGCTGGAGTACCTGAGCCTGCAGCATGAAATGCAGCGTCCCCAATACGGGACGTCAGTACGAAAAATGTACTGAATATGTAAGGCAAAAAGTATATGTAATACAAGGCTCAAATGAATTCAAGTAGCAACATATGAGTGCATAGATTAGGAGAGAAGACCACCTTTGCTTACTCTTGTGGAATCAAGTAAGCTACATTCTTTTCTTTACCTTTTTATATATTATAATCTTTGTTGGACATGTGATACAAGTGACCAGCTGATCAGTGGTAGAAGAGGATGACCCATGCTAGGCGTATTAACCCCTGGGATGCGGTCCTCATAATTACACAACTTGGGATCGGCCCATGCTAGGCTTTTGCCCCTGAGCTGCCACCCTTCTATACCAATAGGGATCGGCCCATGCTAGGCTTTTGCCCCTGAGCTGCCACCCTTAATTAAATAGATTTCATCACTTAGATTCTTAATCTTTGAGATTATTGTTAATCAGTTCATAACTCTTTTGAGACGTTATTTTGGATAATCATAACACTTTGAGATGTTGATTTGGTGGTCATAATCATCTTGGAGATATGAAATTACGGAACAGTAGTGGAATACATGAAAACAATACTTTGAGGCAGTAACAATGACATAAGGAGCTATGAAACATCAACACCTTACTTTAAGACCTTAATGGCACAATTGACTTCAATTGGCTTAGGAGAAGGATTCATCAAACTTTCTTTTGCAAATACCATTTCTATAACAGCACAAGGGAAAATTACACAAGTATAGAGTAGTGAACATATAATGAAGTAGTTCCATGTGCTTAGAATGGGGAAAGAAATATTGTTAGCTATTTGGAGATAGTACGCTGCCAATATGCTTCCTTTTCTAGAAATAGAACTTATGGGAATCACTTCATTGATATTAATTGCAGGTGGCAGATTTCATGCCAAAAGGATATAAAATCGAATAGCCTTACATACCTTATTTTTCTGACCAATACCACTATCACGATTCAGCCTTCCTTATTGGGTGCTAATCTACAACATAAGTCATGATTAAGCTAACATCAGCAGCTAATCACAATAAGGTCCTCCAAAACAGTAGCTAAAATATTTGATGGAAATCAGGCCCAAACAACCCTTACATAAATGGTGAACCACCACACCCTTCTATACACATTAATACAACTTCATACATCATCTCCCAAGCTACCCAAACAGCCCTCAACAACAATATTCATAAGGCAGCCACTATCAATCTCAAATCTTTCAGCATAATAGGAGAATATTGACTCAAAGATTTATCACAATCCATGAATTCTTGATAAACATATACAAAATTCTCCACTCCAAACATTATCAAAGAGAGGAAAACAAATGGGTTGAAGTCTTACCTTAATTCTGAAAATTTATCCTCTACACTTGTACTTCAAGAATTCAAACTCTCCTTCAAACTCTTACTTGAAAAATTAGACAGCACTCAAGAACTCTAAGGTGTTTTAGGGCTGCTAATTGAAGCCAAGAGAGACCAAGAAAGAACTTAGGAAATCTGAAACTTTTGCAAGTTCAAAATGGAGAATAAGACTTGATCCTTATCCTTTGAAAAAGGAGGTGTTATGGCCGACACTCTTGACCAATTTTGGGCCATATAATGTCAAGTAGGTGCCCCACCTGCTTGTCCTTTTAACTTGGGCCTTTTTGGACTTAATATTATTGGACCTTGGCTGTCCATTTTCCCTTTGTTCTTTTATTCAACTTGGGACAGATTAATGCAAGTAGGTGGTACACACTTGGCCCAATAACATGGTAAAACAAAACTTAGGAGGTCATGCACTTACCTAGTTTCACTTGGGCTTTATCCATAATGGGCCAATTGGCAGATTTGGCTGTTGGGCCTTCTTTCATTCACATTTTTCTTTAATAGGTTTGGGCTTCAAATGAGCCCTAAATATAAGCCTAAATCTGGTCAATCAAACTTGGGCCCTTTAACTATAATATAGATCAAGTAGGTGATGCAGCTGCTAGCTCAATTACCATCTTACTATAATTACTTAAATACTTTCCATCGGAGTTAACTTGCAATACATATGCTAAAACGTGCAAGGCATTACATCACCTTCCAAGCTAGTTTAAACCAACACTAATCACATAAGAAACATGATCCCTCACCTACACTATAAGTCTATGTCAAGTATAACATGAATAGAACTACCACATACAAAAATACAGGCCGTTACATCCTTCCCCCCTTGGAACATTCGTCCTCGAATGTTAGCATGGTTGTCCGGCCTAAAAGTTCAAGCCTAAGTTAGTACTACTATTAATCACATTGAACATATAGACTTATACTTACTTGTCAATGCCTCCACTAACATTTTGATCATTCCCACCAGTGTGAAAGAGGTGAGGATACTTCAATTTCATTGCTTCTTCTGCTTCCCATGTAACTTCTTCTACTTGTTGGTTTCTCCATAGAACTTTTACAGAAGCTACTTCTTTATTTCTTAACTTCCTAACTTGTCGATCCAGAATAGCAATGGGTACTTCTTCATAAGTGAGATCTCCTGTAACCTGTACGTCTTCAGTAGGAGTAATACGAAATGGGTCACCTACGCATTTCCGTAGCATTGAGACATGGAACACCGGATGAACTGATGAAAGCTCTTGTGGTAGCTCTAACTCATAGGCTACTTGGCCAAATTTTGGATAATCTTATATGGCCCTATATAGCGTGGACTCAGCTTTCCCTTTTTACCAAACCTCATTACCCCTTTCATCGGAGACACCTTCAAGAACACCCAATCCCCTATAGAAAATTCTAGTCCTCTCCTTCTAATATCTGCATATGATTTATGTCGACTTTGAGCTGTTTCTAGCCGCTGCTGTATCACTTTGACTTTTTCCATAGCTTGATGAACAAGATCTGGCCCAAATAACGCAGTTTCACCTATTTCGAACCAGCCAATTGGTGATCTACACTTTCGACCATATAAAGCTTCATAAGGTGCCATTTTAATGCTCGAATGATAGCTATTGTTATAAGCAAATTCAATAAGTGGTAGGTGATCATCCCAGCTACCCTTGAAATCTAATATACAAGCTCGCAGCATATCCTCAAGTGTCTGAATTGTACGTTCTGCCTGACCATCCGTTTGAGGATGAAAGGCTGTACTTAAATTCACTTGTGTTCCCAAACTCTTTTGAAATGACTTCCAAAAATTTGCTGTGAATTGAGCTCCTCTATCAGATATTATAGAGATTGGCACTCCATGTAGTCGAACTATCTCTTTAATGTACAACCTCGCATACTCTTCAGCTGTATAGGTAGTCTTCACCGGCAAGAAGTGTGCTGCTTTGGTAAGTCTATCAACTATTACCCATATGGAGTCAAATTTCCGGAGTGAGCGAGGCAAACCAGTAATGAAATCCATGTTGATCATGTCCCATTTCCAAATTGGAAGTTCTATACGCTGCATGTAACCTCCGGGCTTTTGGTGTTCTACTTTTACCTGTTGACAATTTGGACACTGAGCCACGAATTCTGCAATGTTCTTCTTCATGTTACCCCACCAATACATTTCTTTCAAGTCATGATACATTTTAGTTGACCCCGGATGAACAGAGTATCTTGAATTATGTGCTTCCATCATGATCCTCTTTCTTAGTTCATCTACATTAGGTACACACAATCTGTTTTGACATCGAAGTACTCCGTCTTGCTTAAGCTCAAATGCCTTTGTCATACCATGTAGTACATTCTCTTTAAGTTGTAAAAGAATTGGATCAGTGTACTGCTTCTCTTTCACTTCCACTATTAACGAGGATTCTGCCGCATTTTGCACAATAACCCCTTCGTCTTGAGATTCAAGAAGGCGAACGCCCAAGTTCGCTAGTTGGGACAGATCCTTAGTCATTCCTTGTCTTTCCGTAGACTTCCCATAAGTGGTTGCCATTATTTTACGGCTTAAAGCATCAGCTACTACATTAGCTTTACCGGGATGATATAAGATGTCAATGTCATAATCTTTTAATAGCTCCAGCCACCTTCGCTGCCTCAGATTTAAGTCTTTTTGCTTAAAAATATATTGCAAGCTTTTGTGATCAGTGTATATGTCAACATGAACTCCATACAAGTAGTGGCGCCATATCTTCAAAGCGAACACAACTGCTGCTAGCTCTAGATCATGGGTTGGATAATTTTTCTCATGTGGCCGCAGTTGCCTTGATCCATAAGCTATAACTTTACCATGCTGCTTCAATACACAACCTAAGCCCACTCCCGAAGCATCACAGTACACTACATAGCCTTCTGTACCTTCTGGAAGTACCAACACAGGTGTAGAAGTTAATTTACTCTTCAGCTCTTGGAAGCTTCTTTCACACTCATCGCTCCACTGAAACTTGGTTCCTTTGTGTGTTAGCTTTGTTAAGGGTGCAGCCATGGAAGAGAATCCTTCAACAAACCTTCTGTAATAACCTGCCAATCCAAGAAAACTACGGATCTCCGTAGGCGTTGTAGGTCTTGGCCATTTTTCACGGCTTCTATTTTCTGGCTTATTCCTTCCTCGGATACGATATGACCTAGGAATGCCACAGATTTCAACCAAACTCACATTTAGAGAACTTTGCATACAATTTACGATCACGGAGAATTTGTAAAACCTGCCGCAAGTGATTAGCATGATCCTCTTCCGATCTTGAATACACCAAAATGTCATCTATGAACACTATCACAAACACATCTAAGAATGGCTTGAACACCCTATTCATCAAATCCATAAAAGCTGCTGGTGCATTTGTTAGCCCGAATGACATGACTAAGAACTCAAAATGACCATACCGTGTTCGGAAAGCTGTCTTGGGTATATCTTTGTCCTTGACCCTCACTTGGTGATAACCTGACCTCAGGTCGATCTTTGAAAAACACCTAGCACCTTGTAATTGATCAAACAGATCATCAATTCTAGGGAGGGGATATTTGTTCTTAATTGTTACCTTATTCAACTGCCGGTAGTCGATACACATTCTTAATGAGCCATCTTTTTTTGCGTACAAATAAAACTGGTGCTCCCCATGGGGACACACTAGGCCTTATGAATCCTTTTTGTAATAAGTCTTTTAACTGCTCCTTCAACTCTCGTAATTCTGCTGGAGCCATTCTATACGGAGGAATTGAGATAGGTTGAGTATCTGAAAGCACATCAATACCGAACTCTACTTCTCGTTCTGGAGGCAAACCTGGAAGATCTTCAGGAAACACATCTAGAAATTCATTTACCACCGGAATGGATTGAAGGGTTGGTGGCTCTGCATCTACATTTTTCACTCTAACCAGATGGCATATGTATCCTTTGGAAATCATCTTCTTTGCCTTAAGATAAGAAATAAATTTACCTCTTGGCATCCCAATATTACCTTTCCATTCGAGGACTACCTCTTTTGGAAACTGGAAATGCACTATCTTAGTTCGGCAATCTACCGTGGCATAACAAGAAGCTAACCAATCCATACCCATTATAACATCAAAATCTACCATGTCTAGCTCAACAAGATCAGCCAATGTATCGCGATCACAAACAGTTACAATGCAATTACGATAAACTCTCCTAGCTATAACAGATTCACCAATCGGTGTAGACACTTCAAATGGCTTCGCTAATAATTCTGGTGTTTTTGAACTTTCCAGCAATCAATGGTGTAACATATGATAGTGTAGACCCCGGATCGATTAATGCATATACAATATGTGAAAAGATGGACAATGTACCTGTAACCACATCCGGTGAGGCTTCTAAATTTTGTCGATCCCTAGTGCATATGTGCGATTCTGACCTCCACTAGAACTAGCTGCTCCCCTAGCTCCTCTACCACGACCTGTAGGCATATGTAGTCCCCTGCCTAAAGAAGGGGTTGATGAGGTCGACGCAACAACTGATCTAGTTGGTTGAACAACGCCACCCACTCCCCTATGAGGACAGTTTCTCATCATATGCCCTGGTGTGCCACACCAAAAACAAACATCCGTCCCAAACCTGCATGCACCTAGATGATTCCTCCCACACTGTTTACAAGGCTGTCGTGGAGGCCTTGATTGGCTCGTACTTCCTTGCTCTTGATGACTGCCTTGGCTTTCACTTCTTTGCCCAAACTGATTGCCCCTAAACCCTTGGAACCGTGGTGGAGCACTAGCTGTAGAGTAGAAAGCTGATGGCCTAGGTGGTCTGTTAGAGAACCGAGGCCTAAACTCACCTTGGGATGGTGTAAACTGCCCCATGGATCTGGCCCTCTTAGAATGCCCTGTTTCCAACTCTTGTGTTCTTCTTCTTTGCCTTTGATCCTCCAATTTTTGTGCAAAAGCCTGCATCCTTGCTATATCCATATCTTTATTTAATGAAGCAATTGTACAGTCTCTAACCAGATATGAATCTAATCTATCCACAAAACGATGAACTCTATCCTCCATAGTAGCTACTACATTAGGAGCATACCTGGCCAAGGAATTAAATTTGAGACTATACTCCCTCACACTCATATTTCCTTGGTGGAGATTTAAGAACTGATCCGCACGGGCCTCTCGGATCTCCAATGGCAGATAATGATCAAGGAATGCCTTTTTGAACTCTTTCCACATAGCTGAAGGTGCATTTGTTCCCCTAGATTGCTTCCAAGCTTCATACCACAATAAAGCCACACCCTTTAATCTGTATGCAGCTAGCTCAAGTGCTTCTTTACCACTTACATGCATAATATCCAAAGTGCGTTGGATTTGATCTATAAAGTCTTGGGGATCTTCATTAGGATCTGACCCGGTAAATGATGGAGGGTCCAAGTTAAGAAAATCACGTATCCGTGTTCCAGCTGATCTAACTACACCACTAGTACCTGCAACTGGACCTTCTTGCCTTTGGCCATGACCAGCAACTATACGAGTCAATAATTGGACTGCATTCCTCAAATCCTTCTCGGTAGCATTAATAGGGGTTTCCTGAGGTTCATCTTCCCTCCTTAGTTCTTCAGGAGATGGAGGCGTCAAGGAAGTCTGCGATAGAGACTCATCTTGAGCCCCACTTTGAACAACTTGACTTGGTGGTGGTTGGCTGGTCCCTTCTTGGGCAGCCACATCTACTCGTTTACCAGTACTTTTACTCCTTCTCGTAATCGGCATCTTTGCTATAATAAAACAATTGAGGAATTAGATATGATTCACCTACAGCACTGATTCTATCACACGATCTAAGAAATGAAAGAAATGAGACAACTCCTATATGTCCCGTAGCCTCCTGTTTATAAATGTGGTGCACAACACATCCATAAGCAAGACTCTACACAGACACGACTTTGTAGACTCCCTAGGATGACCTGCTCTGATACCACTTTTGTCACGCCTCAAAACCCATTAAGACGGACTGGCACCCGATGCCCTAAAGGCCCGAGAGAACCAACCTGCAACCTGATCTTACTGAGCATATACTATAACAATTGAGACAAGTTAACTTTGGATGCAGCGATATAAACCAACGTAAGTAGGTGCAAAAGTTATATACAAGACTTGTCCGTTTAGACCACAACTCCTTAAGACACAACAGAACCATGTACAAACGTCTACAAAGCCTCTAAAAGATAGAAGACTAGAGTAGGTCGGGACAGACCCCGCCTTACCCTTAACTACGATACAATACCAAACGAATTTAACAAGGACTTAATAAAGCTCTGTATCAACTTGGAGCTCACCAAAAGTAGCAGAATTTTGAGTGCTCCTACGGAGGAGGTCTACAAGCTGGAGTACCTGAGCCTGCAGCATGAAATGCAGCGTCCCCAATGCAGGACGTCAGTACGAAAAATGTACTGAATATGTAAGGCAAATAGTATATGTAATACAAGGCTCAAATGAAATCAAGTAGCAACATAAGGGTGCATAGATTAGGAGAGAAGACCACCTTTGCTTACTCTTATGGGATCAAGTAAGCTACATTCTTTTCTTTACCTTATTGTATGTTATAATCTTTGTTGGGCATGTGATACAAGTGACCAGCTGATCAGTGGTAGAAGAGGATGACCCATGCTAGGCGTATTAACCCCTGGGATGCGGTCCTCATAATTACACAACTTGGGATCGGCCCATGCTAGGCTTTCGCCCCTGAGCTGCCACCCTTCTATACCAATAGGGATCGGCCCATGCTAGGCTTTCGCCCCTGAGCTGCCACCCTTAATTATACCAATAGAGATCGGCCCATGCTAGGCTTTCGCTCCTGAGCTGCCACCCTTAATTATATAGATTTCTTCACTTAGATTCTTTAATCTTTGAGATTATTGTTAATCAGTTCATAACTCTTTTGAGATGTTATTTTGGATAATCGTAACACTTTGAGATGTTGATTTGGTGGTCATAATCATCTTGGAGATATGAAAATACGGAACAGTAGTGGAATACATGAAAACAATACTTTGAGGCAGTAACAATGACATAAGGAGCTATGAAACATCAACACCTTACTTTAAGACCTTAATGGCACAATTAACTTCAATTGGCTTAGGAGAAGGATTCATCAAACTTTCTTTTGCAAATACCATTTCTATAACAGCACAAGGGGAAATTACACAAGTATAGAGTAGTGAACATATAATGAAGTAGTTCCATGTGCTTAGAATGGGGAAAGAAATATTGTTAGCTATTTGGAGATAGTACGCTGCCAATATGCTTCCTTTTCTAGAAATAGAACTTATGGGAATCACTTCATTGATATTAATTGCAGATGACAGATTTCATGCCAAAAGGATATAAAATCGAATAGCCTTACATACCTTATTTTTCTGACCAATACCACTATCAGGATTCAGCCTTCCTTATTGGGTGCTAATCTACAACATAAGTCATGATTAAGCTAACATCAGCAGCTAATCACAATAAGGTCCTCCAAAACAGTAGCTAAAATATTTGATGGAAATCAGGCCCAAACAACCCTTACATAAATGGTGAACCACCACACCCTTCCTCTACACATTAATACAACTTCATACATCATCTCCCAAGCTACCCAAACAGCCCTCAACAACAATATTCGTAAGGCAGCCACTATCAATCTCAAATCTTTCAGCATAATAGGAGAATATTGACTCAAAGATTTATCACAATCCATGAATTCTTGATAAACATATACAAAATTCTCCACTCCAAACATTATCAAAGAGAGGAAAACAAATGGGTTGAAGTCTTACCTTAATTCTGAAAATTTATCCTCTACACTTGTACTTCAAGAATTCAAACTCTCCTTGAAACTCTTACTTGAAAAATTAGACAGCACTCAAGAACTCTAAGGTGTCTTAGGGCTGCTAATTGAAGCCAAGAGAGACCAAGAAAGAACTTAGGAAATCTGAAACTTTTGCAAGTTCAAAATGGAGAATAAGACTTGATTCTTATCCTTTGAAAAAGGAGGTGTTATGGCCGACACTCTTGACCAATTTTGGGCCATATAATGTCAAGTAGGTGCCCCACCTGCTTGTCCTTTTAACTTGGGCCTTTTTGGACTTAATATTATTGGACATTGGCTGTCCATTTTCCCTTTGTTCTTTTATTCCACTTGGGACAGATTAATGCAAGTAGGTGGTACACACTTGGCCCAATAACATGGTAAAACAAATCTTAGGAGGTCATGCACTTACCTAGTTTCACTTGAGCTTTATCCATAATGGGCCAATTGGCAGATTTGGCTGCTGGGCCTTCTTTCATTCACAATTTTCTTTAATAGGTTTGGGCTTCAAATGAGCCCCTAAATATAAGCCTAAATCTGGTCAATCAAACTTGGGCCCTTTAACTATAATATAGATCAAGTAGGTGATGCAGCTGCTAGCTCAATTACCATCTTACTTTAATTACTTAAATACTTTCCATCGGAGTTAACTTGCAATACATATGCTAAAACGTGCAAGGCATTACATCACCTTCCAAGCTAGTTTAAACCAACACTAATCACATAAGAAACATGATCCCTCACCTACACTATAAGTCTATGTCAAGTATAACATGAATAGAACTACCACATACAAAAATACAGGCCGTTACATATTTACCCATGGTTCCCACAACCCTAGTTATGGAGTTTAGTTACCCATGCTAGTAATCACACAATTCATACTGATAATATAAGAATTCATGCACTTTACTTTTATGAGAATGAAGAAAATCCAGAAATTCACTTGAATAAATCACAAAAACACTAACAATCGATTCCAGAAACGTATGATATAATCCCAAAATCAAGAGTTCAATACTTAAACAATAAAACTGAAAAATATCCAAAGGTCTAACCCCCAAAATAGGTTTTTCGAACTATTTATCATAAACAAAACCTAATAAAAGAGGGAAATCTATTTAAGGAAAATCTGCCCAAAACGCGTCTGAGTCGACGACCCTTATGACGGACCGTCATGGCCACGACAGACCGTCGTGGCCTTCGTTGTTCCATACTTAGCACAAATCTCTGTTGCTTTCTTCATCAACTCTCTGTTACCCTCGACGGACAGGTATGACGGAACGTTGTAAGCACGACAGTCCATCGAGGGGTTCCGTTCCACGACACTTAGAATCTTCTGAAGTTGGGTACTGGACTAGTCTCTGTTAGTATTGACGAATGTGCAGGACGGACCGTCGTGGCTATGACGATATGTCGTGAGCTTTCATAGTCCCACACTTGGTCAAAATTCCCCAACTTCCTTCAGCAGCCATTTTCTTCTCACGACGGGTGCCACCTACAGACTGTCACAGTCACGACGGACCGTTGTGGGCTCCGTAGGTGTTCACTTCTGCAATTTCAGCTCAAATTCTCCGCGTTCTCCCTTGGACAGATTTCGTGGAAATAAAGAGAAAACTTACATAAAAAATCGATACAAAAAGACTTTAGACACACACTAAACTTAAGGAAAAAACATTGAAAGTACCGTGAAATTATGGTACATCACCAACCACCTTCTTTGTCGGAGATTCAACTCCTTTTGAGTAAACACATCTTGAAGAATCTTTTGGTCGGTATACACATCAACATGAACACCATATAGGTAATGTCTCCATATTTTCAAAGCAAACACTACGACCTCTAATTCAAGGTAATGAGTTGGATAGTTCTTCTCATGCACCTTGAGTTGCCTGAAAGAATAAGCTATCACCTTACCCTGTTCATAAGGACACAACCCAAACCTACTCGGAAAGCATCACAGTACACAACAATACATTCATTACCCTCAAATAAGTTCAACACTGGAGTGGAGGTAAGCTTTTCTTTCAACTCTTGGAAGCCTCTTTCACAAGCTTTCGACCACTGAAACTTAACCTTCTTTTGCGTAAAAGTTGTCAAGGGAGAAGCAATGGATGAATATCCATCGACAAACCTTCTATAGTACCCGGCTAGACCCAAGACTAATTATTCTGATTTTAATATCTTTAATGGATGAATTTCGATCTTTAATGATCTCTATCTGAAAGACTAATTATTCTGATTTTAATATCTCAACTAGACATTAATCAAATGGATTTAGATATGCCCTTGCTAAAGCCTTTGGTTTTAACATACAAATATAGAAACATCAAGGTAATCTGGGAACACTCTATTCATTAGGTCCTTAAATGCCGCTGGGGCATTTTTTAACTCAAAAGACATGACTCGGAACTCATACTGACCATACCTAGTTTGGAAAGCCATTTTAGAAATGTCTTCACCTCTTACTCTAAGTTTGCGATATCCCGACCTCAAATAAATTTTCGAAAAGTTATTCACACCTTGGAGTTGATCAAACAAATCATCAATCTTAGGAAGAGGATAATTGTTCTTTATGGTGTCTTTATTAAGTTGATGGTAACCAATGCACATCCTAAGTGAACCATCCTTCTTTTTCACAAACAACACCAGAGCACCCGATGAATAAATACTAGGTTGAATAAAGCCTTTGTCTAGTAAATCTTTGAGTTGAGCCTTGAAATCTTTCAATTCGGCCGGAGCCATCCGATAAGGATGAATTGAAATGGGATTAGTATCCTGTAATAAGTCAATACCAAAGTCAATTTCCTGTTCGGGAGGAATTCTGTGAAGATCATTAGGAAAGACCTCCGAAAATTTCCTCACTACAGTGACAAACTCAATGGGGGAATCTCGGACTCTAAATCTTTGAACCTCACCACATGGTAAATACAAACCTTGGCTATCATCTTGCTAGCCTTTAAACACGAAACAATTCGAATTTTAGAAATAGAACTTCCCCCTTCAACTCTACAAAGGCTCATTTGGAAAATTGAACTTGACTACCCTTATTCTACAATCTATGGTAGCAAAACAAGCACGCAACCAATCCATTCCCAAAATGACATCTAAATCAAACATGTCAAGTTCTATGAAATAAACAAGAGTAACTCTATTGGAAAACATTATAGGACAATCCCTATATACTCTTTTTGCAACTACTGAATCACCCACCGAGGTAGACACCACATAAGGTTGATTTAAGATATCGGGCAATACATAAAACTTTCTAGATACCAAAGGAGTAACAAAAGACAAGGTAGCACCGGGATCAAGTAAAGTATAAACATTAATAGATAAGACTTGTAACATACCGGTCACCACATCGGGAGAACTCTCTTGTTCAACCCTCGCCTTGATTACATAAAAGTGGCTCCTTTTTGGAGCTTCGGAGGTAGGACCAGTTGATTGAGCTTGGCCACTTCCCTTCTCCTGAACCTTCACATTAGGACAATTTCTAACTTTGTGGCCTTTCTTTCCACAACTAAAGCAATTATCTGATCCCACAAGACATTCACCCCAATGTTTCTTACCACACTTTTAACAAGTTGATTTCTCACTTGGTTAATCAACACCACTTCCCTTTTTAGCTTTAGGTTTAGACACCCTTTCATTGTGAGTCTTGGGGAACTTATAGGGAACTTGATTAGAAAATCTCTTTTTGAAGCTAGGCTTGTCTTGAATTTAAAGCCTACCTTTAAAAGAACCACCTTCAAAAGACCGTAAGCTCTAGCGTCCATCTGCACCTGCACCTAAAAGTAGAGGGTTGTATGGAATTAGTACACACTTGTACTAAGTGTGGGTGTATCCAAGTACACACCAAGGACATGCATGATTAAGAAGAGCTCTCTCCTAACGATATGAGTTATGGAAAGCCAAGTAAGTTGGACTTGCCAAATCAGATTAGGAAAGTCATGCTATGAGAGTGACATGCATCATCATTCTTTTCATATTGCACACAGCACATAACATATTTCATGTAGCACATACATATATTACATATCATTCGTTCATATGCCGTGAGACCTTGGAATCACGGACTTAACATTAGGACTTCCCAAATGAGGGCTCAACATATGGGACCTCTACTAGGGAGCCTTCTTTAGCAAACACAGAGTCTGCTTCATTCATTTATACGTACTTCATTTTTCATTCATTTATATACCTAGTGTCATTACTTGAGTCTAGTTCACCTTTTGATTATCCTATCCAAACACCTTTGGTATCATTCATTTCATTGTGTGCATTACATGAGGCTGGCCTCATTCTTTCTTTGGGAACTTTAGCTTAACCGACATAGATCATATGAGCTCATAAAATCTAGTGTCTACCCCACACTAAAAAGAGGTGGAATCACCGGCCAAAGTGAAACCAAAACATGCTTGCGTGTATAGGGATGAACCCTGCTAGAACCCTATGCTGGAAGCATAGGTTCAAAGACTACGAGATATAAGGATACCCATACCCGCGTAAACGGACAGTCTCATCTCATGAGGTTTACACGAACCTCTGCCTTCCCGAAAGAATGAATCGCGACTCATAGCTAGCCTATCGGTGCTCCGTATAAAGTTCCATTACATTCATCTCACACATCATAGAAGCTGGCTTCTAGCATGAGGGCATCATTTCTCATTAGATGATTTCTCATCTCATCATTAGTATTAAGTGTGTATTAATCTTAATACTTTCATTAGAGTGTTTCTTAGAGACTGATCTCTTTATTAGTTTTACACTCTCATAGGTGAGTACGGTTTTTGGTAACACTTATCAGGCTCATTTGAGATTTGATCTCGTCTGTCATATTAACCTCTTATCATGTTGTCACCATATTCATTAACTTTAGAATTTTAGCTCTTCATAATTACTCACCCTATTACGTGAATGTTCATTTCATCATATGCCAATGCACTTGGCTTTTTAGTGTGTTTCACACTCTTACTTAACCCTCCTGGGGTCACATCATTTCATCATATATATCTTAGGTTCACTTACTTTTAAACGTACGCTGGACTTATGAACCCATACGTACAAGCCATGAGGCCTCGTTCATAATTCGTCTAAGTGACTTATACTTACCCAAGATTATATGGTACAAGACTTATGCATCTTGTAAGTATGCCAAGGTCTCGAGTTTGATTCCTATAGGCATCTTTCATTAAATATTTATTCACGTAAGACTTATGCATCAATACGGAATTGGGCAAGGGAACCCGATTTGGAATCCCTTGAGCAACACTTAGTCTTATATTAAATTTTGATTTAAAATTTCAGCTTGGGGACCCGAGATAGAATCCCAACGCCTACATTTCTTTTCTTTCTTTTCTTTCTTTTCTCTCCTTGACTTTTCTATTTTTAACCGAGAGGATGTGGGATCGATCCCCCACAACCTCATTTTATTTTTCTTTAATTGGTTCTCCTAGTTTCCTCACCTATCCGAGAGGTTGTGGGTTCGATCCCCACACACCCCATTATATTTAGTTTTATTCTCGCATGGACTTGTCTTAATTTTGGCGAAGGACACACGGGTTCGAATCTCATGTACCTCATTTCTTTTAATTAATTTTCTCGGTTCTCTTACTCGACTAAGACCCGAGTTCGATTCCCCCTAACCTCACATTTGTTATTAAATTTTTAGTAGCTTGCATATGGTGAGGTCTCGGGTTCAATCCCTCCTGACCTCACAAATTTTTAAAAAAAATTGAAACCCAAAAACCTTCAAACGACTTAGCCATGACCAAATTTCCAGAATATGTTAGATTTTAGGACAATTCATTGGACATTTCGTATGTTATTTTTGTGCATTTTCGTAGTTACATTTTTGTCAAGAGTTTTCACTGAATTCAGCAACATCACACCTCTTATGAACATCACGATTTCTACAAGTAATTGCATATAAAACACAAGGATTTAACATGCCATTTTCACACTCCGATCCATGACCAAGAGTCACGGTATACACGTTGCACACATACTTGGCACATAGTTTTGGAAACCATAATTAATAACCACATAAATCCGAACATACATACATGAACATAATTATCACGAAAACACATTATATCCCTAAATTCTACCAGCAAACATACCCAACCTACAACAATCGATGGGAGCTAGTGTCATGGACATGCAACGGGGAAACATTCCTAGTTTTCGGATTAGGATACGACTGAATCCTAGGGGTCTCTTGGGAACGGGACCAAGAGTAAGAAACCCATATCTTTTCTGTCGTTCAACACTGTTTCAAAACTGATCCAATGCACTGACAACTCCTACGAAATCAATGCCTCACCACCGAAACCTCAAGCACAACCCGTCGAGAAATTTGCTTTTTGCTTTTCGTTTTTAGACTAGTTTTTTTTTTAGCTTTAGCGTTCAAGTTCTTCAAGAGTGATGAACTATTATTTTCTGTTCTTTTACTGATAAAATAACGTGAGAAAGAGAGTGGAGAAACGTGAGAGAGTGGAGAAATGTGAGAGTAAGTTTAGGAGTAGGAGTTTTAGGTGAAGACTTAGTCAAACTAGGACTCCTTGTCATTTAAATTAAAAATTTGATTTTCTAAGTCTTAAGTGAGATGACTAACCTGCCCTTACTTAAACCATATAATTAAGTACCAATTAATTCAACTTAATATTGCTTCCACCAAGGATCGAACCCGGGTGAAGCCTAACTTGCGAAATGGGTCAATCCGGGTCGACCCGACCCAAACCATCCACTAATTACATTAATTAATTGCTTAATTAAATACTTAGGGTAATTACGATACTACCCTTAGCCTGGAAAGGACCATTTTACCCCTAGACCTTCCAAACCTAAGATTACCCCTTTCAAGTCCGGTTAAGACTCATCCGGGTAAATCATAATATTTGGGGGGCCTACATGGCTGGACCCAACCCTGTCTAGCTCAACTAACTCACCAAGTTGGTTGGCTTGGCTGGTGCATAGGTTCAGAGGTCTGGTTCCACTCACATCAATCCGTGTGAAACCCGGTCTAATCTAGGCATTCTAGGTACGTTTAGGCATTACTTCGCATAGTCATTTTCAGGTTGTTACATTATCACCCGTTAGGAACATTCATTCGCGAATGACACTTCTAATTATCTAGCACAATGCCAGTCATATCATATCATAAGTACTTTACACAGTCAAGCAATAACAACAAAGAATAGAGGAGATAAGCAAACTTAGACTTAAGAGTAGGAAGTCTAACCTCAAGAGCTGAAAAGATGAGGATAGCGGGATCTCATATCGGCCTCGGCCTCCCACGTAGCACCCTCAACAAGATGGTTCCTCCACAATACCTTCACTATGGCAACCTCCTTGTTTCTCAGCCGCTTCACCTGCCGGTCGAAAATCTCAACAGGAACCTCCTCATAGGACAAGTCTTCATCAACCCCCAAACCTTCAATAGGCAGAATCGATGCTGGATCACCAAGGAACTCAATTAACATAGAGACATGAAAGACTGGATGAACAGAAGCTAGCTCCGCAGGCAACGCCAACTCATAGGCCACCTCACCCACACACTGTAGAATCTCGTATGGCCCAACGTACCTCAGACTCAACTTCCCCTTCCTGCCAAACCTCATCACCCCCTTCATGGGTGATATCTTCAAGTAGACCTGGTCGCCAACATCAAACTCTAAGGGCCGCTTCCTTTTATCTGCATAAGACTTCTGCCGACTGTAAGCAGTAGTCAACCTGTCCCTAATCACCCTGACCTTTTCTAAGGCCTTATGAATGATCTCTAGACCCAAAATGGATGACTCTCCAACCTCGAACCACCCAACTGGAGACCTACACCTCCTACCATACAATTCCTCAAATGGTGCCATCCCAATGCTGGAGTGATAACTGTTATTATACGAGAACTCTATCAATGGCAAATGGTCGTCCCAACTACCCCTGAAGTCAATCACACACGCTCTCAAAATGTCCTCCAATGTTTGAATGGTGCGCTCTGCCTGCCCATCTGTCTGAGGATGAAAGGCAGTACTGAGCTTTACCTGCGTGCCTAAGCTCTTCTGGAAGGATCTCCCGAAATGCGAAGTGAACTAAGCTCCTCTATCCGAAATGATAGACAAAGGAATCCCATGCCACCTCACAATCTCATCAATGTAGAGTCTCGCATAATCCTTGGACCTGTAAGTAGACTTCACAGAGATAAAGTGGGCAGACTTAGTCATCCTATCCACAATAACCCATATGGAGTCATGATGTCTCCTAGTCCTCGGAAGCCCAACCACGAAGTCCATGTTAATGGCCTCCCACTTCCAAGTCGGAACCTCAATCATCTGAGTGAGACCACCAAGCTTAAGGTGCTTCGCCTTAACCTGTTGACAATTAGGACACCTGGACGCATACTCAGCAATGTCCTTCTTCATGCCATCCCACCAATAGATCTGCTTGAGGTCATGATACATCTTGGTGGAATCTGGATATATCGAATACCTGGAACCATGGGCCTCTGCAACAATCTTTGTTTGCAAATCATCCATGTCTGGTACACACAGCCTGTCCTGGTACCTAAGTATGCCGTCACCTCCCAAAGCAAAGGACTCATTCATCTTTATCAGCACTGAATCCTTCAACTCCATCAACACAGGATCAAGATGCTGACCCTTCTTGACTTCAACTACCAATGATGATTCAGAACTAGGATGAACTGAAACACCCCCACTAGTACAGTCAATCAACCGCACACCCAGTCTATCCAGTCTGTGTACATCCTTCACTAACTCCTTCTTACCATCATCAACGTGGGTTGTACTCCCCATGCTCAACCTGCTCAAAGCATCAACTACAAGATTTGCTTTCCCTGGATGGTAGTGGACACTCATGTTATAGTCCTTCAACAGCTCCAACCATCTCCGCTGACGTAGATTCAGCTCCCTTTGTGTGAACACGTACTGGAGACTCTTGTGGTCTGTGAACACATCCACATGCACCCCGTACAAGTAATGCCTCCACAGCTTCAACGCAAACACCACAGCTGCCAACTCCAGGTCATGAGTGGGATAATTCTTCTCATGAACCTTGAGTTATCTGGACGCATAGGCTCTCACCTTACCACTCTGCATAAGAACACAACCTAAACCAACCCTAAATGCGTCACAATAAATAGTGTAACTTTCACCACATTTAGGCAACGTAAGCACTGGGGCTAAAGTGAGTCTGTCCTCGAGCTCCTGGAAAATCTTTTCACAAGTCTCCGCCCATTCGAACTTGGCTTTCTTCTTAGTCAAAGCTGTCAGTGGGGCAGCAATGGAAGAAAAACCCTCCACGAACCTGCGGTAGTAACCAGCCAATCCTAGAAAGCTACGGATATCAGTGGGAGTAAGAGGTCTTGGCCAGTTCTTAACAGCCTCAGTCTTCCTGGGGTCCACCTCCACACCCTGATCAGACACAACATGACCCAGGAAGGTCACTGATCTAAGCCAAAATTCACACTTGCTGAATTTGGCATACAACTGATGTTTTCTAAGTACCTGCAAGGTTAGTCTCAAATGTTGTTCATGCTCTTCCTTGGTCTTAGAGTAGATGAGGATGTCATCAATGAATACTATGACGAAAGAATCAAGGTATTCACGGAAGACTCGGTTCATGAGGTCCATAAATGCAGCTGGTGCATTAGTGAGACCAAATGACATGACTAGGAACTCATAATGACCATAACGGGTACGAAAAGATGTCTTTGGGATATCTTCATCCCTAACCCTAAGCTGATAATACCCGAAACGAAGATCACTCTTCGAGAAGAAACAAGACCCTTGGAGCTGATCGAATAAGTCATCTATTCTGGGAAGTGGATACTTGTTCTTTATAGTGACTTTTTTGAGCTGCCGATAATCGATACACATCCTAAGGGTTCCATCTTTCATTTTCACAAATAGCACTGGAACGCCCCAAGGGGATATGCTCGGCTGGATGAAACCCTTATCAGTGATATCTTTTAACTGCAGCTTCAACTCTTTGAGTTCAGCTGGAGCCATTTTGTAGGGAGGGATTGAAATCGGTTTGGTATCGGGATCTAGGTCGATACCAAAATCAATCTCTCGAGGGGGAGGGACTCCAGGTAAATCATCGGGGAAAACATCTTGGAACTCACTCACCACAGGCACAGAGTCTATGGAAGGAATGTCATGATCTAGATCATTGACACTCACAAGATGGCATAACAATCCCTTGGACATCATTTTATTAGCTTTTAGGTTCGAAATCAAGGGACTTGAACGACTCGAATTGTACCCCTCCCAGACCAGCTCTACTTCATTAGGAAAATGAAATCTCACAACCCTACTACGGGAATCCATGAAGGCATAACATTTATGGAGCCAGTCCATACCAAGTATAATATCAAAGTCATTCATGGGTAACTCAACAAGGTATGCACACATAGTCTTACCACATACTACTATTGGGCAGTCTTTATGAACCCTATCAGCTCTTACATTTTCTCCTAAGGGAGTACTAACTACGATAGGATCATGCAAAACCTCAGGTAGTGTTTCAAAAGTAAGAGCAAGCAAGGGGGTCACAAAAGAAAGCGTAGACCCTTGATCAAGTAAAGCATAAACAGAGGTTGAGAAGACTTGCATCATACCTGTGACCACATCAGCAGACTTCTCCTGCTCCTCCATGCCCTTCAAGGCGTAGAATCTGTTCCTCTTAGGAGGCTCGGCTGCAGTAGCATTCTGGGGATTAGGCCTAGGCTGAGCATTACCTCCAGCCTGACCCCTATTCTGTGGAAAGTCCCTGACCATGTGTCCGCTCTTTCTGCAACCGAAGCAGGCATTTGTGCCTAGTCTGCACTCTCCATTGTGAATACGGCCACACTTGCCACATTTTTTTCTGAGACGCTGCACATCACCTCCATTGCCCTTCTTGGGCTCGGGTCTGCCTCCTTTGGGTGTTGCACTCCTCTGAGAGTTAGAGTTCCCTGAACTCTGATGCCCCTTCTTAAATCTGGGCTGATCATGAACTCCGAAAGTGCTCCTGCCACCACCACTGCTGGGACCTGCCTGGTCAGAAGGTTTAGGCCTCTTGACCTCACGGACTCTCCTCTTCTTCCTGCTGTCCTCAACCTGCTGGACATGTACCATCAGCCTGGACAAGTCCATGCTGTCATGGAGCATCGCAGCCCGACACTCCTCCTTCAAGTCCACTGAGATTCCTGTAAGGAACCTGCTCATCTCGTCCCTGCTGTTCGACACAAGGGAAGTGGCATACCTGGACAATATTACGAATTTTAGGGAATACTCCCTGACAGTCATCGAGCCCTGCTTAAGGTTGATGAACTCCTCAACCTTAGCCTCTTTCATCTCTCTGGGGAAGAACCTCTCTAGAAAGTCTGTCTTAAACAGCTCCCATGTGATCGTGCCTCCGCCCAACGCCCTGCTATCCTGCCATATCTTGCACCAAGCCTGTGCAACATCCTTCAGCTGCTACGAGGCCAGCTCAACTTTCTCAATCTCCGTGGCCCCCATCGCCACCAGAATCTTCTGGACCTCCTCCTCGAACTCCTGAGGATCCTCTGCAGTCTTAGATCCTATAAAGATTGGAGGATTCATCCTCGTAAAATCCCGCAACCTGTTCGCCATGTTGTGGGCTGGTGGGTTCTCCCACTGAACCTCCTGTCTGTTGGCCTGGGCCGTCATAGCCTGGGCCTTCACAGTGATGGCTTGAGCCATCTGCGCCAAAGCGGTCCGCACCTCCGCATTAGTCAACCCAGCTGGGTTAATTGGCATGGCCACTCCTGCAGCTGGAGCCTGGGGTGGAACTTGGTTGCCCCCAGCAGCTGCTTCTCCTCTTCCCCGACCAGCGTTCCCCCTGGTGTTCATTTTCTGAAAAAAATAAGAATTGATGTTAGATGCTCATAACACCAAGAAATCAGACATTAAGAAAGCACGATAAGATCAGAAGAAGGGAAATTTTCCTACGCATCATGCAGTCTCTAATTCATGATAGTGGTGCACTTCACTACCATAACTTAGAAACTACCCGATGTGGTTGATGTGAGTTTATTATCCTTGGAATTAANCGAAGTACTCCGTCTTGCTTAAGCTCAAACGCCTTTGTCATACCATGTAGTACATTCTCTTTAAGTTGTAAAAGAATTGGATCAGTGTACTGCTTCTCTTTCACTTCCACTATTAACGAGGATTCTGCCGCATTTTGCACAATTACCCCTTCGTCTTGAGATTCAAGAAGGCGAACGCCCAAGTTAGCTAGTTGGAAAAGATCCTTAGTCATTCCTTGTCTTTCCATAGACTTTCCATAAGTGGTTACCATTATTTTACGGCTTAAAGCATCAGCTACTACATTAGTTTTACCGGGATGATATAAGATGTTAATGTCATAATCTTTTAATAGCTCCAGCCACCTTCGCTGCCTCAGATTTAAGTCTTTTGCCTTAAAAATATATTGCAAGCTTTTGTGATCAGTGTATATGTCAACATGAACTCCATACAAGTAGTGGCGCCATATCTTCAAAGCAAACACAACTGCTGCTAGCTCTAGATCATGGGTTGGATAAGTTTTCTCATGTGGCCGCAGTTGCCTTGATCCATAAGCTATAACTTTACCATGTTGCATCAATACACAACCTAATCCCACTCCCAAAGCATCACAGTACACTACATAGCCTTATGTACCTTCTGGAAGTACCAACACAGGTGTAGAAGTTAATTTACTCTTCAGCTCTTGGAAGCTTCTTTCACACTCATCGTTCTACTGAAACTTGGTTCCTTTGTGTGTTAGCTTTGTTAAGGGTGCAGCCATGGAAGAGAATCCTTCAACAAACCTTCTGTAATAACCTGCCAATCCAAGAAAACTACGGATCTCCGTAGGCGTTGTAGGTCTTGGCCATCTTTTCACGGCTTCTATTTTCTGGTTATCAACCCTTATTCCTTCCTCGGATACGATATGACCTAGGAATGCCACAGATTTCAACCAGAACTCACATTTAGAGAAATTTGCATACAATTTACGATCACGGAGAATTTGTAAAACCTGCCGCAAGTGATTAGCATGATCCTCTTCCGATCTTGAATACACCAAAATGTCATCTATGAACACTATCACAAACACATCTAAGAATGGTTTGAACACCCTATTCATCAAATCCATAAAAGCTGCTGGTGCATTTGTTAGCCCGAATGACATGACTAAGAACTCAAAATGACCATACCGTGTTCGGAAAGCTGTCTTGGGTATATCTTTGTCCTTGACCCTCACTTGGTGATAACCTGACCTCAGGTCGATCTTTGAAAAACACCTAGCACCTTGTAATTGATCAAACAGATCATCAATTCTAGGGAGGGGATATTTGTTCTTAATTGTTACCTTATTCAACTGCCGGTAGTCGATACACATTCTTAATGAGCCATCCTTTTTGCGTACAAATAAAACTGGTGCTCCCCATGGCGACACACTAGGCCTTATGAATCCTTTCTGTAATAAGTCTTTTAACTGCTCTTTCAACTCTCGTAATTCTGCCGGAGCCATTCTATATGGAGGAATTGAGATAGGTTGAGTATCTGAAAGAACATCAATACCGAACTCTACTTCTCGTTCTGGAGGCAAACTGGGAAGATCTTCAGGAAACACATCTGGAAATTCATTTACCACCAGAACGGATTGAAGGGTTGGTGGCTCTGCATCTACATTTTTCACTCTAACCAGATGGCATATGTATCCTTTGGAAATCATCTTCTTTGCCTTAAGATAAGAAATAAATTTACCTCTTGGCATCCCAATATTACCTTTCCATTCGAGGACTATCTCTTTTGGAAATTGGAAATGCACTATCTTAGTTCGGCAAACTACTGTGGCATAACAAGAAGCTAACCAATCCATACCCATTATAACATCAAAATCTACCATGTCTAGCTCAACAAGGTCAGCCAATGTATCGCGATCACAAACAGTTACAATGCAATTACGATAAACTCTCCTAGCTATAATAGATTCACCAATCGGTGTAGACACATCAAATGGCTTCGCTAATAATTCTGGTGTTGTTTTGAACTTTCCAGCAATCAATGGTGTAACATATGATAGTGTAGACCCCGGATCTATTAATGCATATACAATATGTGAAAAGATGGACAAAGTACCTGTAACCACATCCGGCGACGCTTTTAAATTTTGTCGATCCCCTAGTGCATATGTGCGATTCTGACCTCTACTAGAACTAGCTGCTCCCCTAGATCCTCTACCACGACCTGTAGGCATATGTAGTCCCCTACCTAAAGAAGGGGTTGATGAGGTCGACGCAACAACTGATCTAGTTGGTTGAACAATGCCACCCACTCCCCTATGAGGGCAGTTTCTCATCATATGCCCTGGTGTGCCACACCAAAAACAAACATCCGTCCCAAACCTGCATGCACCTAGATGATTCCTCCCACACTGTTTACAAGGCTGTCGTGGAGGCCTCCCACTTTTGTCACGCCTCAAAACCCATTAAGACGGACAGACACCCGATGCCCTAAAGGCCCGAGAGAACCAACCTACAACCTGTTCTTACTGAGCATATACTATAACAATTGAGACAAGATAACTTTGGATGCAGCGATACAAACCAACGTAAGTAGATTCAAAAGTTATATACAAGACTTGGCCGTTTAGGCCACAACTCCTTAAGACACAACTGAACCATGTACATACGTCTACAAAGCCTCTAAAAGATAGAAGACTAGAGTAGGTCGGGACAGACACCGCCTTACCCTTAATTACGATACAATACCAAACGAATTTACCAAGGACTTAATAAAGCTCCGAATCAACTTGGAGCTCACCAAAAGTAGCAGAATTTCGAGTGCTCCTACTGAGGAGGTCTACTAGCTGGAGTACCTGAGCCTGCAACATGAAATGCAGCGTCCCCAATACAGGACGTCAGTACGAAAAATGTACTGAATATGTAAGGCAAAAAGTATATGTAATACAAGGCACAAATGAAATCAAGTAGCAACATATGAGTGCATAGATTAGGAGAGAAGACCACCTTTTCTTACTCTTGTGGAATCAAGTAAGCTACATTCTTTTCTTTACCTTCTTTGTATGTTATAATCTTTGTTGGGCATGTGATACAAGTGACCAGCTGGTCAGTGGTAGAAGAGGATGACCCATGCTAGGTGTATTAACCCCTGGGATGCGGTCCTCATAATTACACAACTTGGGATCGACCCATGCTAGGCTTTCGCCCCTGAGCTGCCACCCTTCTATACCAATAGGGATCGGCCCATGCTAGGCTTTCGCCCCTGAGCTGCCACCCTTAATTATATATATTTCTTCACTTAGATTCTTAATCTTTGAGATTATAGTTAATCAGTTCATAACTCTTTTGAGATGTTATTTTGGATAATCGTAACACTTTGAGATGTTGATTTGGTGGTCATAATCATTTTGGAGACATGCAATTATGGAACAGTAGTGGAATACATGAAAACAATACTTTGAGGCAGTAACAATGACATAAGGAGCTATGAAACATCAACACCTTACTTTAAGACCTTAATGGCACAATTGACTTCAATTGGCTTAGGAGAAGGATTCATCAAACTTTCTATTGCAAATACCATTTCTATAACAGCACAAGGGGAAATTACACAAGTATAGAGTAGTGAACATATAATGAAGTAGTTCCATGTGCTTAGAATGGGAAAAGAAATATTGTTAGCTATTTGGAGATAGTACGCTGCCAATATGCTTCCTTTTCTAGAAATAGAACTTATGGGAATCACTTCATTGATATTAATTGCAGATGGCAGATTTCATGCCAAAAGGATATAAAATCGAATAGCCTGACATACCTTATTTTTCTGACCAATACCACTATCACGATTCAGCCTTCCTTATTGGGTGCTAATCTACAACATAAGTCATGATTAAGCTAACATCAGCAGCTAATCACAATAAGGTCCTCCAAAACAGTAGCTAAAATATTTGATGGAAATCAGGCCCAAACAACCCTTACATAAATGGTGAACCACCACACCCTTCCTCTACACATTAATACAACTTCATACATCATCTCCCAAGCTACCCAAACATCCCTCAACAACAATATTCATAAGGCAGCCACTATCAATCTCAAATCTTTCAGCATAATAGGAGAATATTGACTCAAAGATTTATCACAATCCATGAATTCTTGATAAGCATATACAAAATTCTCCACTCCAAACATTATCAAAGAGAGGAAAACAAATGGGGTAAGTCTTACCTTAATTCTGAAAATTTATCCTCTAAACTTGTACTTCAAGAATTCAAACTCTCCTTCAAACTCTTACTTGAAAAATTAGACAACACACAAGAACTCTAAGGTGTCTTAGGGCTGCTAATTGAAGCCAAGAGAGACTAAGAAAGAACTTAGGAAATCTGAAACTTTTGCAAGTTCAAAATGGAGAATAAGACTTTATCCTTATCCTTTGAAAAAGGAGGTGTTATGGCCGACACTCTTGACCAATTTTGGGACAGATAATGTCAAGTAGGTGCCCCACCTGCTTGTCCTTTTAACTTGGGCCCTTTTGGACTTAATATTATTGGACCTTGGCTGTCCATTTTTCCTTTGTTCTTTTAATCAGCTTGGGACAAATTAGTGCAAGTAGGTGGTACACACTTGGCCCAATAACATGGTAAAACAAATCTTAGGAGGTCATGTACTTACTTAGTTTCACTTGGGCTTTATCCATAATGGCCAATTGGCAGATTTGGCTGTTGGACCTTCTTTCATTCACATTTTGTTTAATAGGTTTGGGCTTCAAATGAGCCCCTAAATATAAGCCTAAATCTGGTCAATAAAACTTGGGACCTTTAACTATAATATAGATCAAGTAGGTGATGCAGCTGCTAGCTCAATTACCACCTTACTATAATTACTTAAATACTTTCCATCGGAGTTAACTTGCAATACATATGCTAAAATGTGCAAGGCATTACATCACCTTCCAAGCTAGTTTAAACCAACACTAATCATGTAAGAAACATGATCCCTCACCTACACTATAAGTATATGTCAAGTATAACATGAATAGAACTACCACATACAAAAATACAGGCCGTTACAGGAAGTAGGAATATCATGGTAATTAAATGACTTATAACTTCCCTAACATAATAGTAATCAAACAGATGGCATAGCCAATAAAATTGGCTTATGAAATGTTTATGAATACATAGAGTAAAGAATGACTCACTATAAGGTAGGAAAATCATTCCTTAGTCATTGGATTACTTACATCGATTCATTGTGGGTATGGGACTACAATGAATCATTGCACTTGTAAGTAAAACGCAGGACTAAAGGAATTATTGAACTACACAACAACAAGAAGAAAAAGACTGAAAATAAAACTAAGTGTGAGAATGGGAGCTCTCGGGTTGGGGGTTGATCAAATTTTCAAAATCTTCGCCCGAGTGGTTCTAAAATTATGTTGATGATACTAATGTCTTGTAATCATATATAAAATGAGTTATGTGCCTTGAATGCATTAAAATACATCATATTCATAACACAATTCACAACTAACGAATTAGGAAAGTCTAATGACTAGACGTTCCAGAAATGGCATGTTGCTTAGGAAGAGCTTTCATTGATCATGCATAGCTTTATGTCTATGTGTGCATACACCCATAATTAGTACAAGTGGTGTACTAACCCCCTACTATTTACTATTTTTATAGGTGCAGGTCAGAGGGCAGATTGACGTCACTTGCAGCGGTTTGGACATCAGCGTTTTCTCCAGACCATTGGTAGGTCCTCTTGATTTCGAGGATGCTACACGCATTAGTCTAGCCTTAGATATAGACATAGCTAGTGGATGTTGTTACTAGCATTTCTTTCATATTTCATTTTGAACCCTTTGATGTAAGGCCGTGTTTGGCAAACTATTTACGATATATTCATCTTCAGTTTCGAATTGATTCTCTAATGGTAGATGATTGTCTATTGATGTTGAGCTTAGTATATAATGTTTAATACGTAATGACTATATGAAGTCCAAGTAAACTTCATACATATAAAAAGTTTTAAATTTTTCGCAAATTTAACTAGATGAATGTGATGAATGCAAGATGAGGCTTGTCTGCGACCTCTGAGAGGTCAACGACGCCGGTGGCGATTCGAATTCCAGAATCCGGGTCGTTACATGGATAATACTCGTAATAGCACATAAAGCCATTTATCATACTTATAAGCATATTCAATACACAACATACATTGCCTCTATTTTATTTTACTTATTTTATTAAGTAACCCTAAAGTGTACCTAGTGCAATGTATCACCTTGAGGTAACCTTACTAGTCTTTCATAATATGATTCATAATACAAGCACATATATTCATATGTCATAAACATCTCATAGACATTAACTTCACATAAGAACCATCATCTAAGACAACTCCTACGTCACACTAGTGCAATGTGTAGGTAGAATCCCATAATATATTATTTCCACCAAGTGTACCTAAGAAGTCACCCTAGACTAGGCATAACATATTCAAAGAGTCATAACATATTCATTTACAATGAGAATTAAAGTCATATACTTCATATCATCATATAAGGACTCTTTCCTTTACTACAACCTTAGTCATAAATCAGTTAGTTCATATCATAGGTAAACTACCCTCATAACCCCTTCACAAGCTTACTTGTGCAATGTACACATGGAGTCCCATACTCCCTCATATTCTAAGTAAACCCATTTAGAAGCCATAAGTGATTTCACATGCATAGACATAATTCATATCTTAACATGACAAGGTCACTTAACATGCATTCATACAAGTCATGGATAACATAAGTCTTTACTTCATAAGGGTCTCCAATCCTATCCTTTCTTGAAGTCATCTAGTGCAATGTATAGGTATGGTCCATAGTCCTCCTATACCAAGTACACTTCTCAAGGAATTTAGATTAGAGTTCATATTATTATCTTAGTTAATTATTAACCTTCGGGAGACATATCCATAGCCGACATTGACCATGTGAGCTACATGGAATCCGGTTTTCTACTCCCACACTGAAAAGAGAGGGTTAACACTTGCCGAAGGTGCAACCATTCGTACATAGCATATCTAGGTGGATACCACAAGCAATAACCTACGGGGGAACGTAGTTATGGAACATGGAAATTGATTTTAGAACCTTGACTTATAAGCGTAGAGGTTTCCATCTCATGAGTCAACATCTAGTTAGGAACCAGACTTGCTAACGTGAAGGTTCTCTTTGTGGGAAGCTGGACTTACTAACGTGAAGCTCCCACTCTCATTTATCATGTTCACTCGGTGCTAGTCTCTAACTCCATTTCTAATATATATATATATATTGTTAAGCCTTTAGATAACATTAGTTAATAAATATTAGGTTGTAGGGACTTGTTCCCTCATACATCATATAGCTCAAAGGTATCTATGATGAGAATGTCCTTTCATCATAGAACCTACATCATGTGAGAATGTCCTTTCACATAATAATAAATTCATACATCATGTGTGTGTGTGCATACCATGTGAGATCTACCTTCACATAACACCTCTAATCACACATGTTCATAACTTCATTAATCATATAGATCACATGCATAGAAATAGTTAATGATACATAGGAGAACTATCCTTTCTTTAATCATCATGAATCAATCCTACTCATAGATATGCATGAAGTGTGTGTGTACATTAGTCAACATGATCTCGTAATGGCTATCATATAGTATTGAGGAAGCCACCCTCTAAAGACCACAACACATGTACAACATTCTTCAAGTCTCAAGTCATACTAACATATAGAGTATTGAGGACTATAGACTTCACACACTCACATTACACCAAAGGAGGCAAGTACATATACAACAATAGAATATAACACTCCTAACATACTTTGATCACACATTCATATAGGGTTCATATGGGTAGGGGTCATGCTGCAAGGATATTTATCACCATTAGCCATATAGACCACACCTAACCCTAACATGATCAGCACACATATACATATAACATCATCTCCACACCTAGGTCAAACAATTAGTGTAGAAGACTATACACATAACACCACATAACATCAATTCACTTAGATATGATATTAGAATCAAGGCTAAATCCTTCAACTTCCTTACATAGAAATCATCATATCAATTCATATTGAATCTAATGCCTTCAAGGCAATGATCATAACACATAAACATGTACAAGAATGTAAACACCGCCACCATAAGTGGACCATACCAATAAACACAATTCAATGTACATTCTAGGCTAATTAGAAGAAGAGGTCAACTTAGCAAATCTCCAAGCTAATGATAATCTTTTATCATTCCTCCACAATTCATATTCAATTGATATATAAATTAATAGCAATAGGCAATTCAATACAATCTAATCGCAATTCTATAAACATCAAATCAAGATCACAAGACCCACATTATAAGCTAATTTGAGAAATTAGAAGGATCATGGGTTCTTCACAAAATTGACTAGAAATTCATCATAAAATCAGTAAATAAACATATATTCAAGATTAGAATGCTTTTGAAATAACTTTAACAATTAACCCATGGCTAGATTGAAATATAGGATTTTTGACTTATAACTCATGTTTAGAAAACCTTTGAAAGGACTCCATATACAAATGGTTATCTATGTATGAAGGATCCCCATATATACATTAAAAAGCCCATGAAAATCTGAGAAGAAAGCTCTAACAATCCAACTACATAGCTTGTTCTTGAGCTTGGTGTTCAGTGGAGGTTTTGGGGTTTTGAAGAGAAGAGAACTTTGGGAATTTAGAGTTTTTTAATGGGTATTGGGGTTTTGTCTTGGCAAAGGGTTTTAAAATGTCTTTAAAACAGTTAATAAAACGTCCCCTAAGTTACCAAAACACCCCCACATGAATTGGAGCTCTTACACATGTAAAAATTCACTTAAAAATGATGCAAACGAATATGGGAGTGGGCTGCGTGTCACGGGGTAACCTCCCAATTCTGTCCCAAATAATTTTTGAGGCACTGAGGTGCGTGCTAGGCGCTCGTCGCGAGGGCAAGTTCTCATTCTTTCTCCTGCACGCTGCATTGGGCAGCTTGTTGTCCAAGGTTTGGGTCATCCTTGGGGGACATTCGAGTGGTCCCCGGGGAGTCGTACCCGGACGTTTTGACCTTTAAGATATCTATTAAAGTAATAGGGTCAACTACACTGCTTCTCAACTCCAAAAAACACATAAAATCATGGCATACATAGAAGGACTTACTAGCACATCTAAAGACCAACTTTCGAACGTATTGGACGTTCTTGGATGTTTGAACTCCAAATGACTTCAAATAAATATGCGTAGTATAAAAAACTTAATTAACATGTTATTAACCTTTTTAGTCACATGTTAGGCTATAGCTACCTTATTTCATTTTGAGGGTGTGTCATATTGGTTGCACACTTGTTATGCTTTTATTGATTATAGAACTTGGGTAGTAAGATTTCATTTTCCAAATGAGCCTATCCTAGATTGGAAAGGGGAGAATTATATATGTAAGAGTCAGTTTATCTCTTGTCTTAAATCAAGAAAGATGATTTCTAAGGGGTTATTTGTACCATCTAGTTAGGCTGAGGGATATGTATTCCGAAACACCTAGTTTGGAGTCGGTCCCCTTTGTGAATGAGTTTTTGGAAGTGTTCTCAGATGATCTAAATGGCATTTCTCCTGAAAGGGAAGTAGATTTTGGTCAACCTTCTCATAGATACGCAACCTATCTCTAGGATAGATGATTTATTTGACCAAATTTAAGGGGCAAGTTATTTCTCTAAGATTGATCTGTCGTGGTATCACCAATTGAGGGTGAAAGAAGAAGATATTTTGAAAATGGCTTTTGTAACCCGATATGGTCATTATGAGTTTACAGTAATGTCATTTGGTTTGACTAATGCTCTGGCAGCGTTTATGGACTTTATACATCGAGTGTTTAGAAAGTATTTTAACATGTTTGTGATTGTGTTTATCGATAATATTTTGATCTATTCAAGAACTCAAAATGAGAATATTGATAATTTGAGGATCCTATTTCAAATCCTCAAGGCCCAACAACTTTTTGTAAAGTTTAGAAAATGTTAATTTTTTTTAAGGTCTGTGGCTTTCATAGGCTATATTGTTTCAAACAAGGTTTTTGAGGTAGATCCGATTAAGACGGATGCGTTCAAGAGTTGTCCTTGACATCGATCACCAACAATATTCAAAGTTTCTTGGGATTGGCCGATTATTATAGAAGGTTTGTTGCAGGTTTCTCTTAAATTACCTCTCCTTTGATGGCTTGGCTCAAAATAAGGCCATGTTTATATGGTCCGATGCTTGTGAGAAAAGTTTCCAAGAGTTGAAGGATGGACTCACTTTCACTCCGGTGTTGACCTACTGGAAGGTAGTGATGGCTTTATGGTATATTGTGATGCCTCTAGAGTTGTGTTGGGATGTATGTTTATGCAAAATGGAATGGTGATTTCCTATGATTCAAGGCAACATAAAGTTCATGAGAAGAACTATCCTACCCACGACCTTGAATTAGCGGGTGGTATTTGGCTTGCAGATTTTGAGGCTTTATTTGTATGGAGTTTATGCTGATGTTTTCAATGACCACAAGAGTTTTCATGATGTGTTTAGTAAAAAAATATTTGAATCTTCACCAAAAGGTTGATTAATTTATTGAATGATTATTACATGAGTATTCTTTATCACCCCGGCAAAGCAAATATAGTAGCCGATGCTCTTATTCGACTATCAATGGGTAGTGTTTCACATAATGATGAGGATAGAAAAGAGTTAGCATGGGATGTCCATAATATGGACTTTATAATTTGTTTTCTTTGCACCTGATGAAAACATGACTCTATTGTGGTGGTGGCAGATAGGATGACAAAATTGGCACATTTAGGCTATTGCAAGTTATATTTGAAAGATATAGTAACACTACATAGAGTGCGTTTTCCATTATTTTTATCGTGGTACCCAATTTACTTCTATGTTTTGGAAGTCATTGCAGAAGAGGACAAACCAATGGGCAAGTGAACCGTACCATCCACACACTGAAGGATGTGTTAAGGCCTTGCGTGATAGACTTTAAGAGAGATTGAGATGACCATTGCCATTCATAGAATTTGACTATAATAATTAGTATCTCTCAAGTACTGGTATGGCTCCATATGAGTATAGTTATGGTAGGAGGTGTATATATCCTATCGGATGGTTTGAGGAGAGTGAGGTTGCCTTGAGAGGGCCCGAGTTAGTTCATAAGACTATAGTGAAAGTCCGACTTATTAGAGATAGGTTAAGAACCACCAAAGTCAAAAAAAGTCTTATGCCGATGTGAGGCGAAGGGATCTAGAATTCAAAATTAATGATTGGGTCTACTTTAAAATATCACCCATGAAGAGTGTGATGAGGTTTGGCAAAAGAGGGAAGCTTAGTCCCCGTTTTGTAGGACCATATCAAATTGTGAGACGTATTGGTAAGGTTGCTTATGAGATAGATCTTCCATATGAGTTGCAAACCTTGCATCCCATTTTTCATATCTCTATGCTTAAGAAATGTGTCGGAGACCCCATTTCCATAGTTTCCCTAGAAGTTGGGAGTTGATGAGAATGTTTCATATGAGGATGTTCCGATTGAGATTTTGGACCGGCAAGTTATGAAATTGAGTAACAAGGAAACAACTTCCGTAAAGATTTTATGGAGGAATCAATTAGTTGAGGGTGCTACTTGGGAGGCTTAGGCGGACATAAAGTGCTCATATTTTTCCTTCTCTAGCTTGACGTAATGAATATCCTTTTGGTTTGTGCTATGAATTGAAGCTATGTGGGTTTTATGTGTTTCCATGAATTCCTCATATGCATATTAAGGAAAAAGCATAGGTGTTGAACGAAAATGGCTTTTATGATTATTTTCCTCATGTTATTTTTGTGCATTTAATATGAGTTGCCTATAGACTTCATGAGATGAATTGTTGAACATGACTTGACTTGGAGTGGAGATTTCCTCCATGAATATGTGCTTTGTGTATAATATGCATTTAGGCTCCATGAGATTGTTTAGAGAATTTGTTTTGAGTTTGGAGATGATAGTTCCTCCTTGAACATGAGAAATGTTAAGATTTCATTCATGTTGCATTGTTAGATTTATTTCATACATCTATATGCTACATTGAATATCTTTAACTTGGAGTTGATGAATTAAATTTGTGCATTTAGATGTGTTGCAGGCATGATGGGTTGCTAGTCTTGAGTCGTCTCCATAAAGAAGTGCCTAAAATGCCATTCGAGGACGAATGTTCCCAAGGGGGAGATATTGTGACACCCTGAATTTAAGTAGAAGGCATAACATGTTAAAAACTACAAGATGTAACCTGCCAGGCACTAATCACGGCTTGTGGGTGGACACCATGTGAATAGACTAAGGCAGGACCATGCTAGGACCCATGCCATGTGGATGGGTCCATGGTCCGTCGTTAGGGGTGCCTATGCTTCAAGTCATCATAAAGTTCATGAGAAGAACTATCCTACCCATGACCTTGAATTGCAGTGGTATTTACCTCGTGATTTGGAGGCTTTATTTGTATGGAGTTAATGTTTATGTTTTCAGCGACCAAAAGAGTTTGTAGTATATGTTTAGTCAAAAATATTTGAATCTTCACCAAAAAAGGTTACTTGAGTTATTGAATTATTATGACATGAGTATTCTTTATCACCCTGACAAACCTAATGTAGTAACTGATGCTCTTAGTCGACTATCAATGGGTAGTGTTGCACATAATAATAAAGATAGAAAATTATTAACATGGGATGTCCATAGATTATCCCGATTGTGTGTTAGATTCATGGATTCCACAAAAGGTAGTGTTATGGTTAACAATGGTTCCGAAGGATCCTTTTTGGCGGATGTGAAAGACAAACAAGGACATGATCCGACTTTGGTAAAATTGAAAGAAGCAGTGCTTAAGAAATCCGTAGAGGCTTTCTCTTATTAAGGAGATGAGTTACTTAGATACCAAGGTCATTTATGTGTTCCAAATGTGGATGGCTTGAGGGAATATATCTTGGCAGAAGCTCATAGTTTTGGGTATTCCATTCACCCAGGATCTATCAAGATGTGCCGTGATTTATGAGAAGTCTATTAGTTGAATAAGATAAAGAAGGATATTGTGGTATGTGTTGCCAAATGTCTAAATTGCCAACAAGTAAAGGTTGATCATCATAAACCGGGAGGTTTAACTAAAGATATTAGCATTCCTACATGGAAGTGGGAAGACTTTAATATTGAATTTATATTTGGTTTGAGTCGCACCCTACGACAACATGACTCTATTTGAGTAATGGTAGATTGAATGAGAAAATCGACATAGTTCCTTCTTGTATAGTTTTCATATTTTGCAAATGACTGTGCCAAGTTGTATTTGAGCGATATGGTAAGGCTATATGGAGTGCGTTTGTCCATTATTGCCGAACTTGGTACCCAATTTGCTTTTCAATTTTTGAATTCATTGAAAAAAGGGATTGGAACTAAGGTTAAGCTTAGCAAAAACTTTCATCCACAAATTGATGGGCAACTGGAGCATACCATCAAAACTCCAAAAGGATATGTTAAGAGCTTGATTGATAGACTTCAAGAGATATTGGGATGACCGTTTGCTTTTGATAGAATTTGCCTCTAATAATAACTATCACTCAAGTATTGTTATGGCTCCATATGAAGATCTTTATGGTAGGAGGTGTTGGTCTCCCGTTGGATGGTTTGAGGAGGGTGAGGTTTCCTTGTGAGGGTCTGAGTTAGTTTATGAGGCTAGTGAGAAGGTCTGACTTACTAGGGATAGGTTAACAACCACCGAAAGTTGACAAAAGTCTTATTCCGATGTGGGGAGAAGAGATCTACTGTTCGAAGTTAATAATTGGGTCTACTCGAAAATCTCACCCATGAAGGGTGTGATGAGGTTTGGCAAAAGAGAGAAGCTTTTTCTCCGTTTTGTAGGCCCATATCAAATTGTGAGACGTATTAGTAAGGTTGATTATGAGTTAGATTTGCCATATGAGTTGACAACCATGCATCCCATTTTACATGTCTCGATGCTTAAGAAGTGTGTCCGATACCCCACATCCATAGATACCCTAGAAGGGTTGGGAATTGATGAGAATCTTTCATATGAGGATGTTCTTTATGAGATTTTGGACCGGCAAGTTAAGAAATTTTTCAACAAGGAAACAACTTCCATAAATATTTTGTGGAGGAATCAACTATTTTAGGGTGCTATTGTTACGCCCCAAAATTAATTAGGGCAAGATATAGCCTAAAATAAGTTTTCATTAAATTATAAGGTCTTAAAATGACAAATTATAGTGTCAAGATCCAGTATATTGAGTTTGGAAGAGTTTAGAAGTGAAACATCAAAGAACGACAAGACGTCCGGGAACTAGTCGAAGTTGAACTAGTGTGTCATAGTGTTTTTCAGAGGATCTTTGGAGTATAGCATGAGAATGAAATTGTGTATCGAGGGTTCCTACACATAGACTGACATGTAAAGGGTCGAAACGTCCGATAACGACTCCCCAAGAACCAGCAAAAGCGTCCTTGAAGAGGACCCAAACATGGGCCAATGAAACTGCCAGGCAACCTAGATGTGGAGGCTTCTGCACGACGCGCAGCCATCACTCAAAGAGAAAAATTTGCCCTGAGACGAGAGGACATCGTTAACCATTCTGGATCAAATTAATTTACAGAACCAAGAAGTGAAAATGCCTCCGCGATGCGTAGTGAGTTGCCTGATTTTGGACTCATCATTTTTAAGTCAAATTATAATTGGTTAAATGGTCCAATAGTTGCAGGGGTCTTTTGGGTACTTTAGGGGTTAATTATTGTCGGTTATATTAGCGGTTTGGAGGGTATTTTAAGCAGTAAAATAGCCATTTAGACTCTACACTCCAAAACAAAACCTTTTTCTCCCAAAATTCTTCCAAAACCACCATTGAAGAAGAAGAGAAATTGGAAACAGTTCTAGGAGGAATTTACCAAGGAATCAAGATGGATTTAATTCTCTAATATAAGGTATGTGAAGCTTATTCATCCATGGATTTTTCCATCCATGGAGTCCCCCTAGTTTCCCTCAATTGTGAATCTAAAGAACCCCAATCTAGAGAGGGTTGTGATTACATTGTGGGTAAGACTTGAATGAGATCCCAATCTAGTGGATAACATTCAATTATGTTCATATGATGATTATGTACTGTTTTCATGAGGTGTTCATGGTGAATTTTAGTATTTGATGTTGATGGTGATCATGGTGATTTAGGACATCTAGATGAAGGTTCTATGTTGATCTTCTTAATTCAATTGTATTCTATACTATTTGATCAATATTCAATCACCTAGAGATTAATTGAACTTGGTCTAATTTATTGAAGATTATCTTGACTTGTAAAGTGTAAATTGGACCTATGTGATCAATAATGACTAGAATTACCTTCTAATGATCTAATTGAATGGATTAACATGTAATTGTATGAATCATGATGGATTAAATGTAGTAATCGATTGTAGGGCTTATATTCCATTCTTGCTAAGGCTTAGGGGGTGAAGTCATTATGAGGAGATTGTATTGATGTTTTCTTTATCTTTTACATTTAGACATGAACAAGCTAGGGGAAGTAAGTTCTCTCACATAGATGAATCCTAGGTTAACCTAAGAACCTAAAATGAATTAAGACTTGATGAATTAGAATAGCTTGAAGTTGTATTGAATAGCCTCTTCTTGTGTAGTAGACTTGGTGAGACAATACCAAGGCATAGTATCTTGAGATGGTGGATCACATGATCGCTTGAGATGGTAGATCTCAAGGTTATCTTGACATAGTTAATCTCAAGGAGGCTTGAGTCGAAATACTCGTGGTAGATTGAGATGTTGAATCTCATGGGAGCTTGGGTTTAATTACTCATGGTATCTTGACGTGATAAACTTCATAGTATCTTGGGATGGAAGAAGTAATCTCTACCATGATTAGCTTGGTAGTGCGTTGATAGGATGCTTAATCATGGTGGCTTAACTTGGTTTGGCCAAAACCATTTCATGGTATCTTTAGGATGAAGGCCTATACTCTGAAAAGGGTAGCTTGATATGCATCTAAGGTGTATTTCATGGAATAGCTTGATATTAGTTTCTCATGGTAGCTTAGGGTTTATGATTCATTCTCCCCTATGGATTAACTTTCATCTATATGATTGGTTGCATGGTGGTTAGGATGGTTATATCCTTCCATTGTTAGCTTTGTTAGTATGATGTGATGTTTTCCATTGTAGTAGGTCTATTATGATAGTATGTTGAGCAGAATAGACAAGGTTTCAAGATAAGTTAGCATTGATTAGGTTAGTCTAGAGAAGTACTTAGTATGGATTACTGGGATACCATCTATACATGGGACAAGTATGACTTGAAGCTAGCTATGACATGACTCCTACATGATGTATGTTTAGCTTGGATAGTGACTTTGGTTGCATTCCATGATATGGTTGACTTAAGATGATAGTTCCTTGGCAATATGAAGTCGATTTACTAGAGACTCCTAAGATGACATGAAACAAGATAGGGTGTCTTTAAGAAATGTTTAGTGTTTGAGGTAGAATGGGATACTTCACATGAATGTCACAAGTTTTCTTTGAGGTGGACTAGGGGCATGGTGATCATATGTTATGGTGAACTTAGGTCTTAATTAGGAAAGTTGATTATGATCAAGAACGACCAAAGAGTGGTACTTTTCTTTTGTACTAGTATGATTGTACAAGTATACTTGGAGGTGTCTTGTGATGTAGTTCATTTGAGTATGAAGGACAATGAGTTAAGTATGAACTCTAATGTGTTTTATGTTGCTTAAATATTCTAATGATATTCATTTTATGCTTATGTATTTATCTATTATGATTATGTTTATGATTGACCAACCCTTTGAGATATCTTATGTTTGGTATGATAGTTTCCATACTTAGTACAATTCGTATTAATGTATGTTTTTGCTTACATTATAATCCAATGTAGGGTCTTGAAGAGATTGAGTTGCTTGAAGATTAGAGTCTCCTAAGGCCAAGAAGTGAAGATTGGTGAGTCCTCATAGCATCCTAGGACACCACCACTATGTTCTTTTATGTTCTTTTTTATGTTAGAATTTTATGGGTTGTGACCTAAGACATTTGTAATCATGTTGTCCTAGATGGTTTTGAGACATATGTTTAGAAGTTTTATGAAATGATTTCGCATTATGTTTTTGAGAAAAAGTTTGAATTCCGCACTAATTTTATTATATATGCAATGAACGATGTCTAAGGGCTTGTACAAGACCTCCGAGAGGTCAATTACGCTGTGTGGCGACTCAAGGATGCCCTAACTTCTACGGTGTACTTGCGGGTCGTTAAAAACATGGTATCAGAGCATAAGATTATAAAATGGTCTTAGGATGTCTCAAAAAAACACGTACAATAGAGTCTTATTTATTGGTGTGAGTCGCAACACACCCATGAGTAGGAGGCTATGAGATGCTTAGGAAAGTTTCACTTCTTCATTCTTCAAGTCGTGCCATAAATCTATAAGCTCTCTCTCTAATCCCTTATCCGATGGTCTTTATGATGTGACTATTAGAAGGGTTATGCTACAACGAATGAGGGAGGAAGGTGGGCTGAAATGCCAATTATAGCTATGTGACTTAATAGAGTTGAGATGGGTTATGATGTTGTTTTTAGTATGATTGGGTTGCTGTATGTTTATATTGATGTTGGTAGAAGTCCATGATGTGTTTTGATGTATTTTGATTGAATTGGTGGAATAGAGTATTTGAGTACTACCTAGAAGGGTTAAGTTAATGGACTTCTCTAAGTAGGGTAGAAGTGTAATTCACAATGGTGTAAGAGGTACCTTGGGTGAAGGATGTGAAATCTTAGTGACGTTAAAAAAGGAGTTAGCATAGAATTACTCCAAATGGGTGAATGAGGTTGTAAGTATTCTTGATGTGCATAAGCTAGGAGTGCTAGAGATTGTCACCTTGAGTGGTGTAGTTACTATGAAAAGCATAGTCCCGGTTGCTAGGCTCATGAGAGATTATGAATGGTACCTAGTAAGATTGCCCTAAGGCTAGGGTTACAATAAGAGAAGGCAAGGAAATTTCCACTAGTAATGTCGAATGTATTGCTAAAGCAAAGAATAGGTTCTATCCACTCCAATCCAAGGTTGATCAAGCATGATCTCCTTATGCCCCTTTTCGGTATTTGTCTCTTTATTGATTTATGAAATTTCTAGAATCTCTATGATTATGATATTCCTTGTGATTTCTCTGTTTCCTTATGATGAGGAATTGATGCTAGAAAGACATGTGTAGCTTTTTCCCAATTGGTGTATAAGGATACTTTTTATGAGGACTTTATATGGTCATTTGTAGTTATGTTTAGCTTAAAATTGATTTTTTCCTTGATTTGGGTATGTGCATTTAGGTATAATTCATGTACGATGGGATTCTAGTCTAGAGTTAGTCATTTAAAGAAGTGTTTAGAAAGGTGTTATTCGAGGACGAATGTTTCCCAAGTGGGGGATATTGTTACGCCCCAAATTGAATTTGGGCAAGATAGAGCGTAAAATGAGTGTTTCATGAGCTGATAAGTTCTTAAAATGACTAATTATAGTGTTAAGATTCATTATGTTGAGTTTGGAAGAGAAAAGTCCAAGAACGTCCAAGACGTCCGGGAACTAGTTAAAGTTGAACTTGTGTGTCGTAGTGTTTTTTCAGAAGGTTTTAGATTATAGAATGAGGGTGAAATTGAGTATTGAGGGTTCCTACACATAGAGTGACAAGTAAAGGGTCGAAAACTCTAAGAATGACACCCCAAAGACCAGAAAAAGAGTCCTTGAGGAGGACCTAAACATGGGCCAATGAAGCTGCCAGGAATCCTAGTTGTGGAGGCTGTTGCGCGACGTGCAACCATAACTTAAAGGGAAAAATTTGCCCTGCGATGCGGGTACGTCGCGAACCATTCTGGATCAAATTAATTTCCAAAACCAAGTAGTGAAAATGCCTCCGCGACGCGCAGTGAGTTTCCAGATTTGGTCGTGTCGTTTTTAAGTCAAATTAGAATTGGATAAATGGTCCAATAGTTGCAGGGGTATTTCGGGTACTTTAGGGATTAATTATGACAGTTATTTTCGTGGATTGAAGGGTATTTAAGTAGTACAATATCCATTTAGACTCTAGACTCCAAAACAAAACCTTTCTCTCCCAAAATTCTCACAAAACCACCATTGAAGAAGAAGAGAAATTGGAGGAAGTTCTAGGACGAATTCACCAAGGAATAAAGCTGGGTTTGAAGCTCTAATCTAAGGCATTTGAAGATTATTCATCCATGGATTCTTGCATCCATGATGCCCACCTAGTTTTCCTCAATTGTGAATCCAAAGAACCCCAATCTAGAGAGGGTTGTGATTGCATTGTGGGTAAGGCTTGATTGTGATCCCAATCTAGTGGTTAGTATTCAATTATGTTCATATGATGATTATGTATTGTTTTCATGAGGTCTTCATGGTGAATTATAGTATTTTATGTTGACGGATGTCATGGTGATTTAGGCCATTAGAGGCTAGATGAAGGTTCTATGTTGATCTTCTTAACTCAATTGTATTCTATACTATTTGATCATGATTGAATCACCTAGATATGAATTGAACTACGTCTAATTGATTGAACATGATCTTGACTTGGAATGTTTGAATTGGACCTATGTGATCAAGCATGACTAGAGTTACCTTCTAATGATCTAATTTAATTTATTAACATGTAATTGAGTATGAATCATGATAGATTAAAGGTAGTAATCGATTATAGGTCATATATGCCATTGTTGCAAGGGCTTTGGGGGTGAAATCATTATGAGGAAATTGTATTGATATTTTCTTTCTCTTTTTACATTTAGACATGAACAAGATAGGGGAAGTAAGTTCTCTCACATAGACGAGTCCTAGGTTGACCTAAGAACCTAAAATAAATCAAGGCATTATGAATTAGAATATCTTGAAGTTGTATTGAATAGCCTCTTTTTGTGTAGTAGACTTGGTGAGACAAGACCAAGGCATGATAGCTTGAGATGGTGGATTTCATGATCGATTGAGATGGTAGATCAGAAGGGTAGCTTGAGATAGTAAATCTCAAGGAGGCTTGAGCTGAAATACTCCTGTAAGTTTGAGATGTTGAATCTCATGAAAGCTTGGGTTGAATTACTCATGGGAGCAGTAGGTGATGAACTTCATGGTAGCTTGAGATAAAGGAAGTAAGTTCTCCCACGACCAGCTTGGTCTTTTGTTTCTAGGATGCTTGATCATGGAAGCTTGACTTTGTTTGGGTAAAACCATTTCATGATAACTTTAGGAGAAAGGCCTATAATCTCCAAATGTAGCTTGATTTGCATGTAAGGTCTATTTCATGGAATAGCTTGAGATAAGTTTCTCATGGTAGTTTAGGGTTGAGGATGCATGCTCCCCCTATGTATTATCTTGCATCTACATGATTGGTTGCATGGTCGTTAGGATTGTTGTATCCTTTCTTTGTTACGTTGGTTAGTATGATGAGATGGTTTCCATCGTAGTTGGTCTAATATGATATATGTTGAGTGTAATAGACAATGTTTCAAGACAAGTTAGCGTTGATTAGGTTAGTCTAGAGAAGTACTTAATATGGATGGTAGTATGGGTTGCCATCTATACAGGGCACACGTATGACTTGAATCTACCTATTACATGACCCCTACATGATGTATGTTTAGCTTGGATAGTGACTATGGTTGCATTTCATGAAATGGTTGACTTAAGATGATATTTCTTTGGCAATATGAAGTAGGTCTACTAGAGACCTTTAAGATGACATGAAACAAGATAGGGTGATTTCAAGATATGTTTATTGTGTGATTCACATACATTGCAATAGTGTGCTTTTAGGTGGCCTAGGGGTAAGGTGCTCATATGTTATGGTGAACTTAGGTCTTAATTATATAAGTTGATTATGATAAAAAATGACTAAACAGAGGTACTTAGCATTTGTAGTAGTATGTGATGCTACCTCAGCCTTGCACAAGTATACTTGGAGGTGTCTTGTGATGTAGTTAATTTTAGTAAGAAGGACAATGAGTTAAGTATGGACTCTTGTATGTTTTGTGATGCTTTAATATGCTTATGATATTCATGTTATGCTTATGTCTTTATCTTATGATTATGTGATTATTGACTAACCCTTTGAGATATCTTATGTTTGGTATGATAGTTTCCATACTTGGTACAAATGCATGCAAGCCTACATTCTAATCTAATGTAGGGTCTTAAAGAGATTGAGTTGCTTGAAGAGTAGAGTTTCCAAGGCTTGTCAAGAAGTAAAGATTGGTGAGTCCTCATAGCCTCCGAGGATACCATCACTATGTTCTTTTATGTTATTTTTCATGTTAGACTTTTATGGGATGTGACCCAAGACTTTTGTAATCATATTGTCATAGATGGTTTTGAGACAGATGTTTAGAAGTTTTATAAATTGATTTCGTATTATGTTTTGAGAAAAAAGTTTTAATTCTGTGCTAATTTTCGTATATATGCAATGAATGATGTCTAAGGGATTGTACAAGACTTCTGATAGGTCAAGTACGCCATGTGGCGATTCAAACATGCCCTAAATTCTATGGTGTACCTGCGATTCAGACAAACTTGGTATTAGAGGATAAGGTTATGAAATGGTCTTAGGATATCTCAAAAAAACAAATATAATAGAGTCTTATTCATATGGGTTGGAATGTCGCTGATCACATCCTTAGTATAGACTTATTGATATTCTTAGAAAAGTTTCACTATTCACTCTTCAAGTAATCATAGATCTAAACCTCCTGTCTAAGCCTCTATACATGTCTTTAGGATTGGACTATAGATGTTATCTACAAACATGATATGAGTAAGTGTCAAATCCAATTATCTATTGTACTTAAGGAGGTAGATGTATATGTGTTTAATTAGTGGGTTACTAGTTTTTAAGAGTTGTGAATCCATAGTGTTCATGTATGTATTAAAGTTGAATAGGGTATTTTGATACTACCTACAACTGATTATATATCTCTATATAGGTAGAAGTTTAATTCTCATTGTTTCAGATAACTTGGTAAGATGGAAGCTATATTTAGAAAAGTTAGATAACTCTGCCCAAATGGGTAATTGAAGTTTAAGTATCCTTGATGCTAAAGCAGGATTCTAGAGATTGTCACTTGAGTGTTGTATACTAAAAGTTTAGTCTCCTTATTCTTAGCTCTATAATATTAGCTATTCCAGGTAAAAATTTCCAAGCTAGTTTACCAAGAAAGAAGCAAAATGCACTAAATGGATGCATTGCTAAAGCGAAGAATATTTACTTCTCTCACAAAGGATCATGCATTCTCCTTAAGCCATCGGGTATGGTCTCTTAAATATGAAATTCCAGAATATCTTTGTATATATATCTCTATGGTTCTTCTATGATGAGAATTTATCTATTAAAACATTTAGCTTATTCCTAATTGGATTAATGAGGTATTAAAGAGCATTTTATGAGACTTTATAGGTCATGTGTAGTTATGTTTAGCTTAGAATTAATGTTCTTATTTGTATTTGCATTTAGTTAGAATACCATACAAGGTTGCAGTCTATATATCCTATATATATATTATAATTGTCATCGAGACAATGTTCCCTATGGATATTGTTACCCCTAAAAATTAGGAATATGGGGATATGTAAAATGAGGTGTGTCATATCTTTATAAGTTCGAATGAGACTAGTGTGTCGTAGTTTTTCTGTAAGAGGTTGATTTAGATGATGGGCGAATGGATTATCCAGGTTCCACATCATAGGATACATGAAAGGTAAAAGCTTAAGAAAGCGCCCAATGAACAGGAAAATAGTCCTGAGGAGTACCCAAAAAATGGTCCAATTTAAGCTTGCCAGCAGCTATTATGCGAAGGCTGCTTTTCGACGTGCAACAATAACTTAAGGGTAAAATTTTTCCCTTCACCTTCGACTCCGAACCATTCTGTTAAATAATTTCAAACCAAGAAGTCAAGCCTCCGTATCTCTCTATTTCCCATATCCGTCATTTTAAGTCAAATAAATGTTTTAATGGGTCCAATAGTGATATAGGGTCTTCGGGGGTACTTTGGGAAATTAATTCGGTATTACGTCTGTAAGGTTAGTTAATGTACAATATCCATTAGACTCTAGACTCCTATAACAAAAACCTTTCTCTCAAAAAATTCTCCGGAAAACCACCATTGGGGAAGAAAGAGAAAATTGGAGGATCTAGAGATTCACCAAGATAATAAGGTGTGAAGATATAAATCTAATGTTATGTAAGCATTCATCCTATGGATTTCTTCCATTCCGATATCCCCTGTTTACTCAATGTGAATCCAAAAGAACCCCAATCTAGATAGGTTCTGATCAATTATGGTAAGCTGATGTGATCCCAATCTAGGGTAGATTTAATATTTCATATGATGATATTCTTATTATGACGTTTTCTTAGTGTGAATTGTTGTTATTTTGACTAGATCCATGGTATTTATGCCAGTTAGAGGCTAGGATCATAGTTCTATGTGATCTTCTTAACTCAATTTATTCATTCTACTTATTGTGAGCATATTTGAATAACATATAGATATTGAATTGAACTAGCCTCTGATGATGAATATCTGACTTCTAATTTCAATACCTATTGATTCAACTTTGATGACTTGAGAATTACTCTTTCTTAATATTCTGGATTTAGATTCCGATTAATTACATGATGAGTATAATCTAGATAATTAAGTTGTAGTTAATTTATTGGATTGAGTCTTATGTATGTCATTTGCTAACTTTTGGTGTAATTCATATGAGATATAATTGCTATTGATTTTCTTCCTTTTACTTTTAGGACTGTATTGACCAATCAGAGGTAGAGGGTAATACTCTTCAGCTTAGATCGATCCTTGTTGACCTAAAATCCTAAAAATGAATAAAGCACATTTAGAATTAAATTAGTTTATAGTGTAGGAATAGCTCCTCTTTTTATGTCAGAGACTTGTAGACTAAGAGCAATGCTTATATAAGCTGATGTGAACTCAGATAGCTTTGAATATTAATCACAAGGGTACTTAATAGAAATCTCCAAGGAGGTTGAGGGTTGAAATTACTCATTTGTTATTCATATATACTCAGAGATCTGGCTTGAGTTTACTGGAGCTGTTAAGCTGGATAGGAATAACTCTCCCTAAGCTTTCTGGTTCTAGAGCTTGATCATGGTACTTGACGGTTTGGCAAACCATCAGTACTTTAGAAAAGTCTATACTCTCCTAATATAGCTGATCTATTAAGTTATTCATTAATAGCTGAA
>CM040624.1:33169575-33194542 GCA_022817965.1 Solanum lycopersicoides
AGTATGATGGACCATTCGAGGTGTTGAAGCGAGTGGGCGAAGTTGCCTATAAATTGAAGTTGCCTGAAAGGTTGAAGATACATCCCACTTTCCATGTGAGTTTTCTAAAACCTTACTTTGCAGATGTCAGTGATCCGGATAGAAATAGATCAAAGAGGGCTCCTCCATCAGTGCCTACACAATTTGAGGCTGAGATTGAAAGGATCCTTGATCACCGGGTGCTGGGCACAAGTAAGAAAAACACTAAGACTGAATTCTTAGTTCACTGGAAGGGCAAGAGTGTGGCTGACGCAGTCTGGGAGAAGGCAAAGGACCTTTGGCAATTTGATGCTCAAATCGACGACTATCTGAAAACAGCTCGATGAGGACATCGAGTTCAAGTGGTGTGGGTGGTCTGTTAGACCCGTGAACTACTTGATCTAACCACGTGCAGGCATGACAAGGACTGGGGCATTGGTCTTGACATGATTGGTGGCAAAGCAGTGCAAGGCAGGTTCGAGGTGCTTGAATGTTGGCAAGGCAACCTGAAAGTGCAAGGTCGACGTGCGGCTGGGGTCTTTGGCAAGACAGCACGTTGGCTTAACAAGGAAAGGCTGTGAATACTTGACGATGGCTAAGACAAGGGCATTCACAAGGATTGCTGAAATAAACTAAGTGTTGAAGAGCAGCTGAAAATATTCTAAGTGTGGAAGCTGGCTGAATATTCTAAGTGTTAGAATGAAGTCAGAAAATATTCTAAGTGTTAGGATATTTGTATTTCGTTTGGATAAGGATTAAATTTGAATTTAATTCTATCTGTTAGAATTATAGTTGTTAGAACATTAGTTTTGAATCCTGTGGTGACAAGTGTCTGACAGGTGTCAAATGTAACTGCCGCATGTAACTGCCGAATGTAACTGCCATTGTGCAGAAACTTTATAAGGTGGAAATTCGTCTAAGGCAGAGGTATTCAGAGAGAGAATAATTCTGGCCTTAGACAAATTCGTGAAGCCTTCTTTTTGTATTAATTTGAGATTAATAGAAAGTTGGGAAGAGTTCCCGTACATTTTGTGTGTTGTTTAATTCTGCTGCATAAGTGTTTTTATACTTAGGGCTTTGACAGATTTGTTGAAGAAGGATACGAAATGGGTTTGGTCTGAACGGTGTGGTGAAGCTTTTCAGAATTTGAAGGAAGCTATTGCATCTGAACCAATACTCAAATTGCCTGATTTTGAGTTACCATTTGAAGTTCACACTGATGCGTCGGACAAAGCTATTGGTGGCGTGTTAGTGCAGGAAGGTCATCCTGTGGCCTTTGAAAGCAGGAAACTGAATGATGCTGAACAAAGATACTCTACTCATGAAAAAGAAATGGTTGCTGTTATTCACTGCTTGCAGGTTTGGAGAGTTTATCTCCTAGGTACGCGATTTGTCGTGAGAACAGATAATGTAGCTAATACATTTTTCAAGACACAAAAGAAGTTGAGTCCCAAACAAGCACGGTGGCAGGAGTTTCTGGCTGAGTATGATTTCTTGTGGGAACATAAGCCAGGAAAACATAACCAAGTTGCTGACGCGTTGAGTAGAAAGGAAGCATTTGTTGCAGTATATTCGATTTCTAAACTTGAGACTGATTTCTATGATAGGATCAGAATGTGTGCCGCAAATGATTCATTATATGTTAGATGGATGGATCAAGTTCGTGATGGCACAATGAGACGGTATTGGATCGAGGACGATCTGCTCTATTTCAAAGGGGGGAGAATCGTTGTACCAAACCAAGGAGGACTGCGCAAAGATTTAATGAAAGAGGCGCACGACTCTGTGTGGGCTGGACATCCTGGTGTTGAAAGGATGATGGCCCTACTGTCTTTTGTTTACTTTTGGCCGAAGATGGAAGACGATATTGAGGCATACGTTAAGACTTGTCATGTGTGTCAAGTTGACAAGACCGAACGTAAGAAGGAAGACGGTTTGCTGCAACCTTTGCCTATTCCTGAAAGGCCATGTCTATCTGTAAGTATGGACTTCATTTCTGGTTTCCCAAAGGTAGATGGTAAAGCATCGATAATGGTGGTAGTTGACAGATTTTCGAAGTATTCCGTTTTTATTGCTGCACCTGAGTTATGCTCATCAGAAGTTGCTGCTGATCTATTCTATAAATATGTGGTAAAGTATTTTGGTATTCCGGCTGATATTGTGAGTGATAGGGATACAAGGTTCACAGGCAGATTTTGGACAGCATTGTTCAATATGATGGGGACCGAGTTAAAATTCTCTACAGCAAATCACCCACAAACTGATGGACAGACGGAAAGAATAAACCACTTATTAGAAGAATACTTGAGGCATTATGTTACAGCAAGTCAGCGGAATTGAGTTGCGTTGCTAGACAGTGCGCAGTTTTGTTACAATCTGCACAAGTCATCTGCAACAGAGATGAGCCCATTCAAAATTGTCTTAGGCAGACAGCCTATGACTCCACTAGACGTTGCTAAATCCAAGAACCAGGGAAAGTGTCCAGCAGCTTACAGAGTTGCAAGGGAAAGACTTGAGATGTTCTCCGAAGCACAAGATAGTTTGCGCAAGGCTCAGCGGCGCATGAAGAAATATGCTGACCAACATCGTCGCTCTGTTGAGTTCAACGTGGGTGACAAAGTTTTGTTGAAGCTGACTCCACAAATCTGGAAACAGATTGTGAGTAAGACTAGGCACCGGGGTTTGATTCCCAAGTATGATGGACCATTCGAGGTGTTGAAGCGAGTGGGCGAAGTTGCCTATAAATTGAAGTTGCCTGAAAGGTTGAAGATACATCCCACTTTCCATGTGAGTTTTCTAAAACCTTACTTTGCAGATGTCAGTGATCCGGATAGAAATAGATCAAAGAGGGCTCCTCCATCAGTGCCTACACAATTTGAGGCTGAGATTGAAAGGATCCTTGATCACCGGGTGCTGGGCACAAGTAAGAAAAACACTAAGACTGAATTCTTAGTTCACTGGAAGGGCAAGAGTGTGGCTGACGCAGTCTGGGAGAAGGCAAAGGACCTTTGGCAATTTGATGCTCAAATCGACGACTATCTGAAAACAGTCTCGATGAGGACATCGAGTTCAAGTGGTGTGGGTGGTCTGTTAGACCCGTGAACTACTTGATCTAACCACGTGCAGGCATGACAAGGACTGGGGCATTGGTCTTGACATGATTGGTGGCAAAGCAGTGCAAGGCAGGTTCGAGGTGCTTGAATGTTGGCAAGGCAACCTGAAAGTGCAAGGTCGACGTGCGGCTGGGGTCTTTGGCAAGACAGCACGTTGGCTTAACAAGGCAAGGCTGTGAAGACTTGACGATGGCTAAGACAAGGGCATTCACAAGGATTGCTGAAATAAACTAAGTGTTGAAGAGCAGCTGAAAATATTCTAAGTGTGGAAGCTGGCTGAATATTCTAAGTGTTAGAATGAAGTCAGAAAATATTCTAAGTGTTAGGATATTTGTATTTCGTTTGGATAAGGATTAAATTTGAATTTAATTCTATCTGTTAGAATTATAGTTGTTAGAACATTAGTTTTGAATCCTGTGGTGACAAGTGTCTGACAGGTGTCAAATGTAACTGCCGCATGTAACTGCCGAATGTACATGCCATTGTGCAGAAACTTTATAAGGTGGAAATTCGTCTAAGGCAGAGGTATTCAGAGAGAGAATAATTCTGGCCTTAGACAAATTCGTGAAGCCTTCTTTTTGTATTAATTTGAGATTAATAGAAAGTTGGGAAGAGTTCCCGTACATTTTGTGTGTTGTTTAATTCTGCTGCATAAGTACTTTTATACTTAGGGCTTTGATAGATTTGTTGAAGAAGGATACGAAATGGGTTTGGTCTGAACGGTGTGGTGAAGCTTTTCAGAATTTGAAGAAAGCTATTGCATCTGAACCAATACTCAAATTGCCTGATTTTGAGTTACCATTTGAAGTTCACACTGATGCGTCGGACAAAGCTATTGGTGGCGTGTTAGTGCAGGAAGGTCATCCTGTGGCCTTTGAAAGCAGGAAACTGAATGATGCTGAACAAAGATACTCTACTCATGAAAAAGAAATGGTTGCTGTTATTCACTGCTTGCAGGTTTGGAGAGTTTATCTCCTAGGTACGCGATTTGTCGTGAGAACAGATAATGTAGCTAATACATTTTTCAAGACACAAAAGAAGTTGAGTCCCAAACAAGCACGGTGGCAGGAGTTTCTGGCTGAGTATGATTTCTTGTGGGAACATAAGCCAGGAAAACATAACCAAGTTGCTGACGCGTTGAGTAGAAAGGAAGCTTTTGTTGCAGTATATTTGATTTCTAAACTTGAGACTGATTTCTATGATAGGATCAGAATGTGTGCCGCAAATGATTCATTATATGTTAGATGTATGGATCAAGTTCGTGATGGCACAATGAGACGGTATTGGATCGAGGACGATCTGCTCTATTTCAAAGGGGGGAGAATCGTTGTACCAAACCAAGGAGGACTGCGCAGAGATTTAATGAAAGAGGCGCACGACTCTGTGTGGGCTGGACATCCTGGTGTTGAAAGGATGATGGCCCTACTGTCTTGTGTTTACTTTTGGACGAAGATGGAAGACGATATTGAGGCATACGTTAAGACTTGTCATGTGTGTCAAGTTGACAAGACCGAACGTAAGAAGGAAGACGGTTTGCTGCAACCTTTGCCTATTCCTGAAAGGCCATGTCTATCTGTAAGTATGGACTTCATTTCTGGTTTCCCAAAGGTAGATGGTAAAGCATCGATAATGGTGGTAGTTGACAGATTTTCGAAGTATTCCGTTTTTATTGCTGCACCTGAGTTATGCTCATCAGAAGTTGCTGCTGATCTATTCTATAAATATGTGGTAAAGTATTTTGGTATTCCGGCTGATATTGTGAGTGATAGGGATACAAGGTTCACAGGCAGATTTTGGACAGCATTGTTCAATATGATGGGGACCGAGTTAAAATTCTCTACAGCAAATCACCACAAACTGATGGACAGACGGAAAGAATAAACCACTTATTAGAAGAATACTTGAGGCATTATGTTACAGCAAGTCAGCGGAATTGAGTTGCGTTGCTAGACAGTGCGCAGTTTTGTTACAATCTGCACAAGTCATCTGCAACAGAGATGAGCCCATTCAAAATTGTCTTAGGCAGACAGCCTATGACTCCACTAGACGTTGCTAAATCCAAGAACCAGGGAAAGTGTCCAGCAGCTTACAGAGTTGCAAGGGAAAGACTTGAGATGTTCTCCGAAGCACAAGATAGTTTGCGCAAGGCTCAGCGGCGCATGAAGAAATATGCTGACCAACATCGTCGCTCTGTTGAGTTCAACGTGGGTGACAAAGTTTTGTTGAAGCTGACTCCACAAATCTGGAAACAGATTGTGAGTAAGACTAGGCACCGGGGTTTGATTCCCAAGTATGATGGACCATTCGAGGTGTTGAAGCGAGTGGGCGAAGTTGCCTATAAATTGAAGTTGCCTGAAAGGTTGAAGATACATCCCACTTTCCATGTGAGTTTTCTAAAACCTTACTTTGCAGATGTCAGTGATCCGGATAGAAATAGATCAAAGAGGGCTCCTCCATCAGTGCCTACACAATTTGAGGCTGAGATTGAAAGGATCCTTGATCACCGGGTGCTGGGCACAAGTAAGAAAAACACTAAGACTGAATTCTTAGTTCACTGGAAGGGCAAGAGTGTGGCTGACGCAGTCTGGGAGAAGGCAAAGGACCTTTGGCAATTTGATGCTCAAATCGACGACTATCTGAAAACAGTCTCGATGAGGACATCGAGTTCAAGTGGTGTGGGTGGTCTGTTAGACCCGTGAACTACTTGATCTAACCACGTGCAGGCATGACAAGGACTGGGGCATTGGTCTTGACATGATTGGTGGCAAAGCAGTGCAAGGCAGGTTCGAGGTGCTTGAATGTTGGCAAGGCAACCTGAAAGTGCAAGGTCGACGTGCGGCTGGGGTCTTTGGCAAGACAGCACGTTGGCTTAACAAGGCAAGGCTGTGAAGACTTGACGATGGCTAAGACAAGGGCATTCACAAGGATTGCTGAAATAAACTAAGTGTTGAAGAGCAGCTGAAAATATTCTAAGTGTGGAAGCTGGCTGAATATTCTAAGTGTTAGAATGAAGTCAGAAAATATTCTAAGTGTTAGGATATTTGTATTTCGTTTGGATAAGGATTAAATTTGAATTTAATTCTATCTGTTAGAATTATAGTTGTTAGAACATTAGTTTTGAATCCTGTGGTGACAAGTGTCTGACAGGTGTCAAATGTAACTGCCGAATGTAACTGCCATTGTGCAGAAACTTTATAAGGTGGAAATTCGTCTAAGGCAGAGGTATTCAGAGAGAGAATAATTCTGGCCTTAGACAAATTCGTGAAGCCTTCTTTTTGTATTAATTTGAGATTAATAGAAAGTTGGGAAGAGTTCCCGTACATTTTGTGTGTTGTTTAATTCTGCTGCATAAGTGTTTTTATACTTAGGGCTTTGACAGATTTGTTGAAGAAGGATACGAAATGGGTTTGGTCTGAACGGTGTGGTGAAGCTTTTCAGAATTTGAAGGAAGCTATTGCATCTGAACCAATACTCAAATTGCCTGATTTTGAGTTACCATTTGAAGTTCACACTGATGCGTCGGACAAAGCTATTGGTGGCGTGTTAGTGCAGGAAGGTCATCCTGTGGCCTTTGAAAGCAGGAAACTGAATGATGCTGAACAAAGATACTCTACTCATGAAAAAGAAATGGTTGCTGTTATTCACTGCTTGCAGGTTTGGAGAGTTTATCTCCTAGGTACGCGATTTGTCGTGAGAACAGATAATGTAGCTAATACATTTTTCAAGACACAAAAGAAGTTGAGTCCCAAACAAGCACGGTGGCAGGAGTTTCTGGCTGAGTATGATTTCTTGTGGGAACATAAGCCAGGAAAACATAACCAAGTTGCTGACGCGTTGAGTAGAAAGGAAGCATTTGTTGCAGTATATTCGATTTCTAAACTTGAGACTGATTTCTATGATAGGATCAGAATGTGTGCCGCAAATGATTCATTATATGTTAGATGGATGGATCAAGTTCGTGATGGCACAATGAGACGGTATTGGATCGAGGACGATCTGCTCTATTTCAAAGGGGGGAGAATCGTTGTACCAAACCAAGGAGGACTGCGCAGAGATTTAATGAAAGAGGCGCACGACTCTGTGTGGGCTGGACATCCTGGTGTTGAAAGGATGATGGCCCTACTGTCTTGTGTTTACTTTTGGCCGAAGATGGAAGACGATATTGAGGCATACGTTAAGACTTGTCATGTGTGTCAAGTTGACAAGACCGAACGTAAGAAGGAAGACGGTTTGCTGCAACCTTTGCCTATTCCTGAAAGGCCATGTCTATCTGTAAGTATGGACTTCATTTCTGGTTTCCCAAAGGTAGATGGTAAAGCATCGATAATGGTGGTAGTTGACAGATTTTCGAAGTATTCCGTTTTTATTGCTGCACCTGAGTTATGCTCATCAGAAGTTGCTGCTGATCTATTCTATAAATATGTGGTAAAGTATTTTGGTATTCCGGCTGATATTGTGAGTGATAGGGATACAAGGTTCACAGGCAGATTTTGGACAGCATTGTTCAATATGATGGGGACCGAGTTAAAATTCTCTACAGCAAATCACCCACAAACTGATGGACAGACGTAAAGAATAAACCACTTATTAGAAGAATACTTGAGGCATTATGTTACAGCAAGTCAGCGGAATTGAGTTGCGTTGCTAGACAGTGCGCAGTTTTGTTACAATCTGCACAAGTCATCTGCAACAGAGATGAGCCCATTCAAAATTGTCTTAGGCAGACAGCCTATGACTCCACTAGACGTTGCTAAATCCAAGAACCAGGGAAAGTGTCCAGCAGCTTACAGAGTTGCAAGGGAAAGACTTGAGATGTTCTCCGAAGCACAAGATAGTTTGCGCAAGGCTCAGCGGCGCATGAAGAAATATGCTGACCAACATCGTCGCTCTGTTGAGTTCAACGTGGGTGACAAAGTTTTGTTGAAGCTGACTATACAAATCTGGAAACAGATTGTGAGTAAGACTAGGCACCGGGGTTTGATTCCCAAGTATGATGGACCATTCGAGGTGTTGAAGCGAGTGGGCGAAGTTGCCTATAAATTGAAGTTGCCTGAAAGGTTGAAGATACATCCCACTTTCCATGTGAGTTTTCTAAAACCTTACTTTGCAAATGTCAGTGATCCGGATAGAAATAGATCAAAGAGGGCTCCTCCATCAGTGCCTACACAATTTGAGGCTGAGATTGAAAGGATCCTTGATCACCGGGTGCTGGGCACAAGTAAGAAAAACACTAAGACTGAATTCTTAGTTCACTGGAAGGGCAAGAGTGTGGCTGACGCAGTCTGGGAGAACGCAAAGGACCTTTGGCAATTTGATGCTCAAATCGACGACTATCTGAAAACAGTCTCGATGAGGACATCGAGTTCAAGTGGTGTGGGTGGTCTGTTAGACCCGTGAACTACTTGATCTAACCACGTGCAGGCATGACAAGGACTGGGGCATTGGTCTTGACATGATTGGTGGCAAAGCAGTGCAAGGCAGGTTCGAGGTGCTTGAATGTTGGCAAGGCAACCTGAAAGTGCAAGGTCGACGTGCGGCTGGGGTCTTTGGCAAGACAGCACGTTGGCTTAACAAGGCAAGGCTGTGAAGACTTGACGATGGCTAAGACAAGGGCATTCACAAGGATTGCTGAAATAAACTAAGTGTTGAAGAGCAGCTGAAAATATTCTAAGTGTGGAAGCTGGCTGAATATTCTAAGTGTTAGAATGAAGTCAGAAAATATTCTAAGTGTTAGGATATTTGTATTTCGTTTGGATAAGGATTAAATTTGAATTTAAATCTATCTGTTAGAATTATAGTTGTTAGAACATTAGTTTTGAATCCTGTGGTGACAAGTGTCTGACAGGTGTCAAATGTAACTGCCGCATGTAACTGCCGAATGTAACTGCCATTGTGCAGAAACTTTATAAGGTGGAAATTCGTCTAAGGCAGAGGTATTCAGAGAGAGAATAATTCTGGCCTTAGACAAATTCGTGAAGCCTTCTTTTTGTATTAATTTGAGATTAATAGAAAGTTGGGAAGAGTTCCCGTACATTTTGTGTGTTGTTTAATTCTGCTGCATAAGTGTTTTTATACTTAGGGCTTTGACAGATTTGTTGAAGAAGGATACGAAATGGGTTTGGTCTGAACGGTGTGGTGAAGCTTTTCAGAATTTGAAGGAAGCTATTGCATCTGAACCAATACTCAAATTGCCTGATTTTGAGTTACCATTTGAAGTTCACACTGATGCGTCGGACAAAGCTATTGGTGGCGTGTTAGTGCAGGAAGGTCATCCTGTGGCCTTTGAAAGCAGGAAACTGAATGATGCTGAACAAAGATACTCTACTCATGAAAAAGAAATGGTTGTTGTTATTCACTGCTTGCAGGTTTGGAGAGTTTATCTCCTAGGTACGCGATTTGTCGTGAGAAAAGATAATGTAGCTAATACATTTTTCAAGACACAAAAGAAGTTGAGTCCCAAACAAGCACGGTGGCAGGAGTTTCTGGCTGAGTATGATTTCTTGTGGGAACATAAGCCAGGAAAACATAACCAAGTTGCTGACGCGTTGAGTAGAAAGGAAGCATTTGTTGCAGTATATTCGATTTCTAAACTTGAGACTGATTTCTATGATAGGATCAGAATGTGTGCCGCAAATGATTCATTATATGTTAGATGGATGGATCAAGTTTGTCATGGCACAATGTGACGGTATTGGATCGAGGACGATCTGCTCTATTTCAAAGGGGGGAGAATCGTTGTACCAAACCAAGGAGGACTGCGCAGAGATTTAATGAAAGAGGCGCACGACTCTGTGTGGGCTGGACATCCTGGTGTTGAAAGGATGATGGCCCTACTGTCTTGTGTTTACTTTTGGCCAAAGATGGAAGACGATATTGAGGCATACGTTAAGACTTGTCATGTGTGTCAAGTTGACAAGACCAAACGTAAGAAGGAAGACGGTTTGCTGCAACCTTTGCCTATTCCTGAAAGGCCATGTCTATCTGTAAGTATGGACTTCATTTCTGGTTTCCCAAAGGTAGATGGTAAAGCATCGATAATGGTGGTAGTTGACAGATTTTCGAAGTATTCCGTTTTTATTGCTGCACCTGAGTTATGCTCATCAGAAGTTGCTGCTGATCTATTCTATAAATATGTGGTAAAGTATTTTGGTATTCCGGCTGATATTGTGAGTGATAGGGATACAAGGTTCACAGGCAGATTTTGGACAGCATTGTTCAATATGATGGGGACCGAGTTAAAATTCTCTACAGCAAATCACCCACAAACTGATGGACAGACGGAAAGAATAAACCACTTATTAGAAGAATACTTGAGGCATTATGTTACAGCAAGTCAGCGGAATTGAGTTGCGTTGCTAGACAGTGCGCAGTTTTGTTACAATCTGCACAAGTCATCTGCAACAGAGATGAGACCATTCAAAATTGTCTTAGGCAGACAGCCTATGACTCCACTAGACGTTGCTAAATCCAAGAACCAGGGAAAGTATCCAGCAGCTTACAGAGTTGCAAGGGAAAGACTTGAGATGTTCTCCGAAGCACAAGATAGTTTGCGCAAGGCTCAGCGGCGCATGAAGAAATATGCTGACCAACATCGTCGCTCTGTTGAGTTCAACGTGGGTGAAAAAGTTTTGTTGAAGCTGACTCCACAAATCTGGAAACAGATTGTGAGTAAGACTAGGCACCGGGGTTTGATTCCCAAGTATGATGGACCATTCGAGGTGTTGAAGCGAGTGGGCGAAGTTGCCTATAAATTGAAGTTGCCTGAAAGGTTGAAGATACATCCCACTTTGCATGTGAGTTTTCTAAAACCTTACTTTGCAGATGTCAGTGATCCAGATAGAAATAGATCAAAGAGGGCTCCTCCATCAGTGCCTACACAATTTGAGGCTGAGATTGAAAGAATCCTTGATCACCGGGTGCTGGCACAAGTAAGAAAAACACTAAGACTAAATTCTTAGTTCACTGGAAGGGCAAGAGTGTGGCTGACGCAGTCTGGGAGAAGGCAAAGGACCTTTGGCAATTTGATGCTCAAATCGACGACTATCTGAAAACAGTCTCGATGAGGACATCGAGTTCAAGTGGTGTGGGTGGTCTGTTAGACCCGTGAACTACTTGATCTAACCACGTGCAGGCATGACAAGGACTGGGGCATTGGTCTTGACATGATTGGTGGCAAAGCAGTGCAAGGCAGGTTCGAGGTGCTTGAATGTTGGCAAGGCAACCTGAAAGTGCAAGGTCGATGTGCGGCTGGGGTCTTTGGCAAGACAGCACGTTGGCTTAACAAGGCAAGGCTGTGAAGACTTGACGATGGCTAAGACAAGGGCATTCACAAGGATTGCTGAAATAAACTAAGTGTTGAAGAGCAGCTGAAAATATTCTAAGTGTGGAAGCTGGCTGAATATTCTAAGTGTTAGAATGAAGTTAGAAAATATTCTAAGTGTTAGGATATTTGTATTTCGTTTGGATAAGGATTAAATTTGAATTTAATTCTATCTGTTAGAATTATAGCTGTTAGAACATTAGTTTTGAATCCTGTGGTGACAAGTGTCTGACAGGTGTCAAATGTAACTGCCGCATGTAACTTCCGAATGTAACTGCCATTGTGCAGAAACTTTATAAGGTGGAAATTCGTCTAAGGAAGAGGTATTCATAGAGAGAATAATTTTGGCCTTAGACAAATTCGTGAAGACTTCTTTTTGTATTAATTTGAGATTAATAGAAAGTTGGGAAGAGTTCCCGTACATTTTGTGTGTTGTTTAATTCTGCTGCATAAGTGTTTTTATACTTAGTCAAAACTGCGCAAGTGAGATAGGCTGAAGTGTTGCAGATGTTTGCAGGACTGCCTAGGGTGGTGTTCGAGAAAAATAAATCGACCCTCTTTCAATTTGTTAGACCCGTGAACTACTTGATCTAACCACGTGCAGGCATGACAAGGACTGGGGCTTTGGTCTTTACATGATTGGTGGCATAGCAGTGCAAGGCAGGTTCGAGGTGCTTGAATGTTGGCAAGGCAACCTAAACGTGCAAGGTCGACGTGCGGCTGGGGTCTTTGGCAAGACAGCACGTTGGCTTAACAAGGCAAGGCTGTGAAGACTTGACGATGGCTAAGACAAGGGCATTCACAAGGATTGCTGAAATAAACTAAGTGTTGAAGAGCAGCTGAAAATAGTCTAAGTGTGGAAGCTGGCTGAATATTCTAAGTGTTAGAATGAAGTTAGAAAATATTCTAAGTGTTAGGATATTTGTATTTCGTTTGGATAAGGATTAAATTTGAATTTAATTCTATCTGTTAGAACATTAGTTTTGAATCCTGTGGTGACAAGTGTCTGACAGGTGTCAAATGTAACTGCCGCATGTAACTGCCATTGTGCAGAAACTTTATAAGGTGGAAATTCGTCTAAGGCAGAGGTATTCAGAGAGAGAATAATTCTGGCCTTAGACAAATTCGTGAAGCCTTCTTTTTGTATTAATTTGAGAATAATAGAAAGTTTGGAAGAGTTCCCGTACGTTTTGTGTGTTGTTTAATTCTGCTGCATAAGTATTTTTATACTTAGTCAAAACTGCGCAAGTGAGATAGGCTGAAGTGTTGCAGACGTTTGCAGGACTGCCTAGGGTGGTGTTCGAGAAAAATAAATCGACCCTCTTTCAATTGGTATCAGAGCACGGTTAAACGATGGTGAAAAACGCAGAACTGTGGGAACTGGCACAAAAAATTGAAGCATTCGTTTGGATTACAGATGATAATCTGGGAGACCCTTCGTTTGTGGATCTGTTGACACAAATCATTGATTTGAGACTGAAAGCTGAGAAAGTTCAGGGTGAAATTGGTTTGTATCAAAACACGGTTGATGAACACATCACTGAAATCATGAACTTTCGTGATGCAACTACACAACAACTTGAGGGACTGCAGAAGGAAAATGAAAATCTTCGTGCAGAGATCGTTGTATTGTGTCGGGCTGTGGCAACGTTGAGTTCAAATTGTGTGGAATCGTCTAAGGTTAAATTCCAGAACCTAAAGCCTTTGGTGGTGCAAGAAGCGCTAAAGATCTGGAGAATTTTATTTGGGACATGGAACAGTACTTTACTGCGGCAAGAGTGCCTGACGCTGATAAGTTGAACATTACCACAATGTACTTGACGGGTGATGCTAAACTTTGGTGGAGGACTCGAAATGCCGATGACGTGAGTGCTGGTCGTCCTAGAATTGATACGTGAGATAAGTTAGTGAAAGAAATGCGCGACCAATTTCTTCCTAGCAATGCATCTTGGCTTGCAAGGGATAAGTTGAAAAGGCTTAGACAGACGGGTTCGTTGAGGGAATACATCAATGAATTTACCTCTGTGATGTTAGACATACAAAATATGTCTGATGAGGATAAATTACATAACTTCATTTCGGGCATGCAAGGCTGGGCACAAAATGAACTTCGCAGGCAGAATGTCAAAGATCTGCCTGGAGCAATTGCTGCTGCAGATTCGCTGGTTGATTTCCGGACGACTCGTCCTTTGACAGATACTCCTTCTACGTCAAAAACTAAGAAAAAAGGCGACAAGAAAGGGGAATGGAAAAAGGATAGTCGTAAGGACAATGCAAATGACAAAGGAAAGGCACCAATGAGGGATAATAAAGACAGAACGAAGAACAAAGATGGTAATTCTAAGGGCTGTTGGACTTGTGGTGGTCCTCATTTGGCCAAGTCTTGTCCAAACCGGGAAAAGGTGAATACTTTGCTTGCTGGAGATGTGAATCAAAGGGATGAGGATGAAGAAAGTGTGGCTGCGATGGCAAATCCATTAGGACTTTCCTTCAACCAGATTATGTTGGTTAATAATGTTGGAGAAACGTCTGGTACTTCGAATCCTCATGCTCCTCTACTTCACATAGAAATGAAAGTTAAAGAACAACGGGTGGTGGCAATGGTTGATTCAGGGGCCACTCATACGTTTGTAGATGTGATAATTTCTACAAAATTGGGGCTGAAGTTGACTAAAAGCCCTTCCTACGTCAAAACAGTTAATGCTAAGGCACAAGCCATTGTGGGCATGGCTTATGATGTGTCTATGAAGTAGGTCTACTAGATTATAGTTCCTTGGCAATATGAAGTAGGTCTACTAGAGACACCTAAGATGACATGAAACAAGATAGGTTGACTTCAAGATATCCTTAGGGTTTGAGGTAGAATGGGATGCTTCACATGCATTTCACAAGTGTGCTTTGAGGTGGCCTAGGGGCATGGTGCTCATATGTTATGGAGAACTTAGGTCTTAATTTTGAAAGTGGATTATGATCAACAATGACCAAAGAGAGGTACTTAGATTTTCTAGTATTAGTGGATTATTGTTACGCCTCGTATTTTTATACGTAGTGCGCGTCATGAGCTAGTCGATGTAAGTCCGGGGAATGAGATTTTATTTTAAGTTCCAAGTGATTAAAGGAAATCAAATTGTCATTAACTTTAAGTGGGGGATTAATTAGTGGTTGTTTGGGATTAAATTAATTAAGTGGAGGGCCCCACCACTCAAGGCATTAAAGGAAATCAGATGGGAGCTAGGCTTAGTGGGATGTGTAGTGGGGTGCTGTCTCCACTTCATATAATGAATGAAGTGGTGAAATGACAGCAAATATATCATCTTCTTCAACTTAGCTTAGGCAGCCATGGAAAAGGAGAAAACCAGCCATGAAACTCTCGGCCAGCAGCTTCAAGGAATTTGGTTAGTAATCTCTTTGCTTGGTGTGTTAATTCTTTAGAATGCCTTTGTTAATTAGCCATTAATGTTAAGAAGGGTGTGTGACCAGTAGCTTAGAAAATTCGTTTTAGTTATTGATTGTGCTAAGTATGATCGGAAACCATAATCGGATTAGTGGTGTTGTGTTAGTGTTTGGGCTGTTTTGATTAAAGCAAAATGTGGGAAATTCTGTTTTGGAGTTATGTATATGTTAATGTGATTATGGGTATATACTCCAAGGGATGAATACGATAAGGTAGATGTGTTGCAAATTATAAAACGAGTTATCGCTCGGTGTGTCGTTGTTTCATTACTGTGGTTGCCGAGACGGAGCTGTTTTGGGGGGGACTGTTTAATATGATTCATTGGGTTATATGTGTTATTGGTATTGCTGTGGATAATTTGGGTTGTTGTCGGATTGGGACGAAGTAAGGAAAATAGGGGAAGTACTGCCGGATTTTCGTTAGATTATTAGCTAGCTTACAATAAGTGGTAAAGCGCGACGTCTATCTAATTGAGGCACGATTGTTGCTTATTATAGATTAATAGCTTGGGCAATAAATATTGGTCGTGCGGCTCGACTATACGGTATGTAACGCTATCCTTTCTTTCTTTGTTTGGCATGACTTTTAAAAATGAGCGAATGACAGACAGGTTTGACACTTACTTCTAGAGTGTCTAGGTGACGTATATTCTTGCTTTCACAAACTATTCTTCTATATATCGGCTATGTCTAAGGCTATGGTGATTTCTCATATCTATGGTAGAGCTTCTTAGAGTCATTGAGATTTTACGTTTTCATATCGTGTTAAAGGTTTATAATCTTGATAAAACGTTAATCTTTGGTAATACTCCTTGCTGGTTCACGTTGATTGTTCTATTGAGTTATAAGAAATGATTTTAATTGCATATGGTTGCTCATAATGTTCTACTCGTGCATAGAGTCATTTATCATTTCACCGAGTCCCGGGCCGGGTAATGTTTGTGCGGAGTTTCTTGCGTATGTCACCGAGTCCCTCACTAGAGGGCCGGGTATGTATATTATATATATGATTGGTGATGAGGATGGTTATGATGATGATGATGACGGAGATGATGTGATGACTATTTCACCGAGTCCCTCACTAGAGGGCCGGGTACGTATGATGTATATATGTGATGATTATTTTGCCGAGTCCCTTACTAGGGAAGCTGGGCACCTTATATGTTAAAGATATGCATGATTTTCACTTATAAGGTACATGTGTAGAGATATCATGTTTAGACTTATCATGTTGGTATCCTTTCATCTTTACCTTATGCTTTACATACTCAGTACATTGTCCGTACTGACCCCCTTTCCTCAGGGGGGCTGCGTTTCATGCCCGTAGGTGTAGACGCACAGTTCGGTGATCCTTACGCCTAGGATATCTACTCAGCTGATTGGGAGAGATCCATTGTTTCGGAGCCTAGTCGTTTTGGTACATAACTTCCTATGTAGTCTTTTGCTTATCTATGGGTACGGCGGGGCCCTATCCCATCGAGTTTCACTACTATACTCTTAGAGGTCTGTAAACATTATGTGGGTTGTATATATATATATTTTGGATGATGGTCTGGATATGGTTTGTTTGGGATGTCCGCTTGTTCAGGGGCAGCCTTGTCGGCTGCGTACATCATTGTGTATTGTGTAGTGGCAGCCTTGTCGGCTTGCGTATGCTAGTATGCTTTGGATAGTGGCGGCCTTGTCGGCTCGCGTATGTTGTTACGGTTAAAAGGTTATAACTCCTTATGAGACAGATCCACTTTATATATATATGCATTGGGGTAGGTTTGATTTGATTAAATTCCATATTGTCTTAGTTTCAGTTGGTTATACTTAGTAGGTTTGTTTATGAGTGTCCAAAACGGGCACTAGTCACGGCCCATCGGGTTGGGTCGTGACAAAAGTGGTATCAGAGCGGTTCTTCCTCAGAAGTGTCTACAGATCGTGTCTAGTAGAGTCCTGTTTATCGGTGTGCTGTGCACCACATCTATAAACAGGAAGCTACAGGACATTTAGGATGTTATCCTTTCTTCTTATTCTAGATCGTGCGATAGAGCTATATTAACAGGATAATCCCTCTCTAACGAATCCCTGCATTTTCAGCTATGCCTCCAAAGAAAGCAACAGCCGCCCAGAAGGGAAAATCGGTAGCAAAAGGTACTAGTCAGACCCGGAGAGTTACTAGGGCCCGTGCCCAGTCTATGCCTGGTATTGTGCTCCAGTCGGAGAGCTCTTCTACACCGCCACCGCCAGAGGAGCTTAGAGCAGCAGCAGCTCCAGTTCGGGGGACACCACCACCAGCCCCCGAAGCCGCAACACCTGAATCTCCAGCTCCTCAGTCAGGGGCGGAGGATAGGGCCATGAGAGATGCGGTTCAGTTGCTGACTAGATTAGTGGCAGGTCAGGCTCGCAGGCATGGACTAGGAGTTGATCATGCGGACAGATCTGATAGCTTAAGGGCTCGTGACTTTTTAAGTTGTAATCCTCCAGAGTTCTTTGGATCAAGGCCCCAGGATGATCCGCAAGAGTTTATTCGTCAGATGCAGCGTACATTGAGGATAATCAAGGCTTCGGAAACCGAGTCTGTTGAGTTGGCTACGTATCGTTTGCGGGATGTAGCTATTAATTGGTATGAGTCTTGGGAATTATCTAGGGGTGAGGGTGCTCCTCCAGCGTTATGGGATGAATTTGTGGAGGCTTTCCAAGGCCACTTCCTGCCTCCAGAGATGAAGCGAGCTAGAGTCGATAGATTCTTGCGTTTGAGGAAGAATGGCAGGAGCTTTCAGAGTATAGCCTCGAGTTTGATTCATTGGCTAGGCATGCGCCTACTATTGTGGTCGATATGGCAGACCGGGTACATCGTTATGTGATGGGATTGGATCGTTATCTAATTGACGGTTTTATGGCAGTGACTCTTCAGCCAGGTATGGACATTGCTCGGGTGCAGGCATATGCACAGGGGACGTCAGCCAGAAAGAGATTATAATAGAGGCCAGTATAAGAGGGCTAGATCAGTAGGTTATCCTGACCAGTTTCGAGGCGGGCAGTGTCAGCAGCATGTTAGATTTTCTTCCCAGCCAGCACAGAGTGCACCCCCACGTTTCATGGGTAGGGGGTTCGATCGTACGGGATATTCCGAAGCTGGTCAGAGCTCTAGGGTGTCAGGGTCACAGATGGGCAGGGGTTTGAGCCAGTCGAGGCCACTTTGCCTTGGTGTTCTCGCTCTGGTAGGTCCCATCCTGGGGAATGTCATTGGATTACAGGTGCGTGTTTTTCTTGCGGCCGTCAGGGTCATACTATGAGGGAGTGTCCCTTTAGAGGTAGTGCCGGTGGTATGGCACAGCCTACTGGGTCCGTTGCAGGTTCATCTTCTTCTATGGCTATGCGCCCTATGGGGCAGGGTATTCAGGCGCCAGCAGGCCGAGGTAGAGGTCGTGGTGGAGCTCCCAGTTCTAGCGGTCCCTCAAACCGCATATATGCTTTGACTAGTAGGCAGGATCAGGAGGCGTCACCTAATGTGATCACAGGTATATTATCACTATTCTCCCGAAGTGTGTATGCATTGATAGACCCAGGTTCCACCTTATCATTTATATCCCCCTTCGTTGCTAGTAGGATCGGAATAGAGTCTGAGTTGATAGAACCATTTGAGGTAGCTACACCTGTAGGAGATTCTGTCATAGCTACGCGAGTATATAAGAATTGTTCAGTGGTTATATATAGTCGTCGTACCGTAGCAGATCTAATAGAGTTAAATATGATTGAGTTTGATATTATCATGGGCATGGATTGGTTGGCTGCTTGTTATGCTAATGTTGATTGCAGAGGAAAGATAGTTCGATTTCAATTTCCAGGGGAACCGATTATAGAGTGGAAGGGGAGTACAGTATCGCCGAAAGGTAAGATTATTTCATACCTTAAGGCCAGGAAGATGGTTAGAAAAGGCTATATTTATCATCTGGTTCGGGTGCATGACATAAAGGCAGAGGCACCGACTCTTCAATTAGTCCCGGTAGTTAATGAATTTCCCGATGTATTCCCAGAGGAGCTTCCAGGCCTTCCTCCAGAACGAGAGATAGAGTTTACTATAGAAGTACTGCCAGATACCCAGCCTATATCTATACCTCCTTATAGAATGGCACCTGCTGAGTTGAAAGAGTTGAAAGAGCAATTGAGAGATTTGCTAGAAAAGGGCTTCATCAGGTCTAGTACGTCACCTTGGGGAGCACCGGTACTGTTTGTGAGGAAGAAGGATGGGTCGCTGCGGATGTGTATTGATTATAGGCAGCTGAACAAAGTAACAGTAAAGAACAGGTATCCCCTCCCAAGGATTGACGATCTATTTGACCAGTTGCAGGGTGCTAAGTGTTTTTCAAAGGTAGACTTGCGGTCAGGTTATCATCAGGTGCGGGTAAGGGAGGCAGATATTCCAAAGACGGCATTCCGGACCCGATACGGGCATTATGAGTTTAGAGTACTGTCTTTTGGGCTGACTAATGCTCCAGCGGTGTTTATGGATTTAATGAATCGAGTGTTTAAACCATTCCTTGATATGTTTGTTATTGTATTTATAGACGATATTCTGGTCTATTCACGTTCAGAAGAGGAGCATGCAGACCATTTAAGGACGGTACTTAGGGTGCTTCAGCAACAGAAGTTGTATGCTAAGTTCTCCAAGTGTGAGTTCTGGTTGACTTCAGTGGCATTCTTGGGGCATATTATTGGAGCTGATGGTATTCGGGTAGACACGCAGAAAATTGAGGCGGTAAAGACTTGGCCCAGACCTACGACACCTACTGAGGTACGCAGCTTTCTGGGGTTAGCAGGATATTACAGGAGATTTGTAGAAAAGTTTGCCTCAATTTCAGCGCCTTTGACAAGGCTAACTCAAAAGGCAGCCAAGTTCCAGTGGACTGATGCTTGTGAGCGAAGCTTCCAGCTATTGAAAGACAAATTGACTACAGCTCCAGTCCTAACTCTTCCGGAGGGACCGGACGGCTATGTTATTTATTGTGATGCTTCGGGTGTTGGGCTAGGATGTGTATTGATGCAGCATGGCAAAGTTATAGCCTATGCCTCCCGACAGCTTAGGAAGCATGAAAAGAATTATCCTACTCACGATCTGGAGTTAGCAGTCGTGGTTCATGCCTTGAAGATATGGAGGCATTATTTATATGGTGTCATGTGGACATCTATACAGATCATAAGAGTCTCCAATATATCTTTAAACAGAAGGAGCTGAACTTACGACAGAGGCGGTGGTTAGAGTTGCTAAAGGATTATGATGTTGATATTTTATATCATCCAGGGAAAGCAAATGTTGTAGCAGATGCTCTTAGCCGTAAGTCCATGGGTAGCTTGACAGATGTACAACCAGAAAGGAGGGAGATGGTTCGGGAGATTCAGCGGCTATCCAGCCTTGGAGTCCGTCTGGCTAATTCAGAAGATAGTGGAGTTTCTATTCGAGAGGTTGCTGAGTCCTCAATCATAGATGAGGTAAAGAGACACCAGTACGAGGACCCTATTCTGGCACAGTATAGAGATGCAGCTCTTCAAAAGGAAAAGACCCCATTTAAGGTTACACCTGACGGAGTGTTACGATATGAAGGCAGATTGTGTGTACCTGATATTGCGGGGCTACGACGGCAGGTTATGGGAGAGGCACACTCTGCCCGTTATTCTATTCACCCAGGGTCAACGAAAATGTATCATGACCTCAGATGCTTATACTGGTGGGATGGCATGAAAAAGGACATAGCGGAGTTTGTTGCTCAGTGCCCGAATTGTCAACAAGTCAAGATCGAACATCAAAAGCCTGGTGGATTATTACAGGAGGAGATCCCGACTTGGAAATGGGAGATGATTAATATGGACTTCATTACAGGCTTACCTCGCACTCAAAAGTATGACTCTATATGGGTTATTGTAGATAGGCTGACGAAATCGGCCCATTTTCTTCCAGTCAGGACTACTTATTCGGCTGAAGATTATGCGAGGTTATATGTCAGGGAGATAGTGAGACTTCATGGGGTTCCCACGTCCATTATATCAGAAGAGGAGCTTTCATTTAGAGCAAGCAGCATTTCACCCTCAGACTGATGGGCAGGCTGAGCGTACTATTCAGACATTAGAAGATATGTTGCGGGCCTGTATTATTGACTTCAAAGGTAGCTGGGATGACCACTTGCCGCTCATTGAGTTTGCCTATAATAATAGCTACCATTCTAGTATCCAGATGGCACCGTACGAGGCCTTATATGGGAGGAAGTGCAGGTCACCTATTGGTTGGTTTGATGTTGGCGAGAATAAGTTATTAGGCCCGGATATGATTCAGCAAGCTGTTGACAAGGTGAAGCTTATTCAGGAAAGATTATTAGCAGCCCAGAGTCGACAGAAGTCATATGCAGATAATCGGCGTCGAGATTTGGAGTTTCAGATTGGTGACTGGGTATTCCTGAAGGTATCACCCATGAAGGGTGTGATGAGATTCGGCAGGAAAGGGAAGCTCAGTCCGAGATACATTGGGCCTTATCAGATTGTTCGTAGGATAGGCAAGGTTGCCTATGAGTTGGATCTACCATCTGATTTGGAGGCGGTACATCCAGTCTTTCATGTATCGATGCTACGTAAATGTATTGGTGATCCTTCTAGAGTATGCCCTGTAGATGATGTTCAGGTAACAGAGGAGTTGTCATATGAGGAGAAACCCGTAGCTATACTTGATCGCCAGGTTAGAAGGTTACGTACTAAGGATGTGGCTTCCGTCAAAGTGTTGTGGCGAAATGATAATAGGGAGGAGATGACTTGGGAAGCGGAAGACGAAATGAAGAATAAGTATCCTTACTTGTTCCCCGTACATGCAGGTAATTCAATTCCTAGCTTGACTATATTGATTGATAAACGAGTTTTTGTAGTAAGTTGTGACTCTGTGAGGCATCTGTAGGTTACGGAATGCAGGTTGATAGGTATAACTGTTAGAGAGACCTCGCTGGAATTTTTTTTAAGACGCTAACTTAACATTCGAGGACGAATGTTCCTAAGGGGGAAGGATGTTACGCCTCGTATTTTTATACGTAGTGCGCGTCATGAGCTAGTCGATGTAAGTCCGGGGAATGAGATTTTATTTTAAGTTCCAAGTGATTAAAGGAAATCAGATTGTCATTAACTTTAAGTGGGGGATTAATTAGTGGCTGTTTGGGATTAAATTAATTAAGTGGAGGGCCCCACCACTCAAGGCATTAAAGGAAATCAGATGGGAGCTAGGCTTAGTGGGATGTGTAGTGGGGTGCTGTCTCCACTTCATATAATGAATGAAGTGGTGAAATGACAGCAAATATATCATCTTCTTCAACTTAGCTTAGGCAGCCATGGAAAAGGAGAAAACCAGCCATGAAACTCTCGGCCAGCAGCTTCAAGGAATTTGGTTAGTAATCTCTTTGCTTGGTGTTAATTCTTTAGAATGCCTTTGTTAATTAGCCATTAATGTTAAGAAGGGGTGTGACCAGTAGCTTAGAAAATTCGTTTTAGTTATTGATTGTGCTAAGTATGATCGGAAACCATAATCGGATTAGTGGTGTTGTGTTAGTGTTTGGGCTGTTTTGATTAAAGCAAAATGTGGGAAATTCTGTTTTGGAGTTATGTATATGTTAATGTGATTATGGGTATATACTCCAAGGGATGAATACGATAAGGTAGATGTGTTGCGAATTATAAAACGAGTTATCGCTCGGTGTGTCGTTCTTTCGTTACTATGGTTGCCGAGACGGAGCTGTTTTGGGGGGAACTGTTTAATATGATTCGTTGGGTTATATGTGTTATTGGTATTTCTGTGGATAATTTGGGTTGTTGTCGGATTGGGACGAAGTAAGGAAAATAGGGGAAGTGCTGCCGGATTTTCGTTAGATTATTAGCTAGCTTACAATAAGTGGTAAAGCGCGACGTCTATCTAATTGGGCACGATTGTTGCTTGTTATAGATTAATAGCTTGGGCAGTAAATATTGGTCGTGCGGCTCGACTATACGGTATGTAACGCTATCCTTTCTTTCTTTGTTTGGCATGACTTTTAAAAATGAGCGAATGACGGACAGATTTGACACTTACTTCTAGAGTGTCTAGGTGACGTATATTCTTGCTTTCACAAACTATTCTTCTATATATCGGCTATGTCTAAGGCTATGGTGATTTCTCATATCTATGGTAGAGCTTCTTAGAGTCATTGAGATTTTACGTTTTCATATCGTGTTAAAGGTTTATAATCTTGATAAAACGTTAATCTTTGGTAATACTCCTTGCTGGTTCACGTTGATTGTTCTATTGAGTTATAAGAAATGATTTTAATTGCATATGGTTGCTCATAATGTTCTGCTCGTGCATAGAGTCATTTATCATTTCACCGAGTCCCGGGCCGGGTAATGTTCGTGCGGAGTTTCTTGCATATGTCACCGAGTCCCTCACTAGAGGGCCGGGTATGTATATTATATATATGATTGGTGATGAGGATGGTTATGATGATGATGATGACGGAGATGATGTGATGACTATTTCACCGAGTCCCTCACTAGAGGGCCGGGTACGTATGATGTATATATATGATGATTATTTTGCCGAGTCCCTTACTAGGGAAGCTGGGCACCTTATATGTTAAAGATATGCATGATTTTCACTTATAAGGTACATGTGTAGCGATATCATGTTTCGACTTATCATGTTGGTATCCTGTCATCTTTACCTTATTTACTATGCTTTACATACTCAGTACATTGTCCGTACTGACCCCCTTTCCTCGGGGGCTGCGTTTCATGCCCGCAGGTGTAGACGCACAGTTCGGTGATCCTTACGCCTAGGATATCTACTCAGCTGATTGGGAGAGATCCATTGTTTCGGAGCCTAGTCGTTTTGGTACATAACTTCCTATGTAGTCTTTTGCTTATCTATGGGTACGGCGGGGCCCTGTCCCGTCGAGTTTCACTACTATACTCTTAGAGGTCTGCAGACATTATGTGGGTTGTATATATATATGTTTTGGATGATGGTCTGGACATGGTTTGTTTGGGATGTCCGCTTGTTCAGGGGCAGCCTTGTCGGCTGCGTACATCATTGTGTATTGTGTAGTGGCAGCCTTGTCGGCTTGCGTATGCTAGTATGCTTTGGATAGTGGCGGCCTTGTCGGCTCGCGTATGTTGTTACGGTTAAATGGTTATAACTCCTTATGAGACAGATCCACTTTATATATATATGCGTTGGGGTAGGTTTGATTTGATTAAATTCCATATTGTCTTAGTTTCAGTTGGTTATACTTAGCAGGTTTGTTTATGAGTGTCCAAAACGGGCACTAGTCACGGCCCATCGGGTTGGGTCGTGACAATTATGATATCTTATATGTTTTATGATGCTTTAATATGCTTATGATTTTCATGTTATGATTATGTCTTTATCTCTTATGATTATGTCTATTATTAAGTAACCCTTTGAGATATCTTATGTTTGGTATGATAGTTTCCATACTAATGCATGCTTTTGCTTAAATCCTAATCCAAGTTTGGTTCTTGAAAAGATTGAGTTTCTTGAATAGTAGAGTTTCCAAGACGTGTCAAGCAGTGAAGATTGGTGAGTCCTCATAGCATCCGAGGACACCACCACTACGATCTTTTATGTTATTTTCTATGTTAGACTTTTATTGGTTTTGACCCAAGACTTTAATAATCATGTTGTCATAGATGGTTTGGAGACATATATTTAGAAGTTTTATGAAATGATTCCGTATAAGGTTTTTGAGAACAAGTTTTAATTCCGCGTTAATTTTCGTATATATGCAATGAATGATGTCTGAGGGCTTGTACAAGACATATGAGAGGTCAAGTACGCCGTGTGGTGACTAAACGATGACCTAACTTTTAGGGTGTACTTGCGGGTCGTGACAACTAATTGGGATGCTGAGGCCGACATAAAGTCCCGATATCCTCATATTTTTGCTTCTCTAGCTTGGAGTAATGAACTGCCTCTTAGTTTGTGCAATGATTTGTAGTTTTATGTGTTTTATGTGATTCCATGATTTCCTTATATGCATATTCATGAAAAAGC
>CM040624.1:33195542-33249326 GCA_022817965.1 Solanum lycopersicoides
GTGTTATCAACCCTTATTCCTTCCTCGGATACGATATGACCTAGGAATGCCACAGATTTCAACCAGAACTCACATTTAGAGAACTTTGCATACAATTTACGATCACGAGAATTTGTAAAACCTGCCGCAAGTGATTAGCATGATCCTCTTCCGATCTTGAATACACCAAATGTCATCTATGAACACTATCACAAACACATCTAAAATGGCTTGAACACCCTATTCATCAAATCCATAAAAGCCTGGTGCATTTGTTAGCCGAATGACATGACTAAGAACTCAAAATGACCATACCGTGTTCGAAATGTCTTGGGTATATCTTTGTCCTTGACCCTCACTTGGTGATAACTGACCTCAGGTCGATCTTTGAAAAAACACCTAGCACCTTGTAATTGATCAAACAGATCATCAATTCTAGGAGGGGATATTTTCTTAATTGTTACCTATTCAACTACCGGTAGTTGATACACATTCTTAATGAGCCATCCTTTTTGCGTACAAATAAAACTGGTGCTCCCCATGGCGACACACTAGGCCTTATGAATCCTTTCTGTAATAAGTCTTTTAACTGCTCTTTCAACTCTCGTAATTCTGCCGGAGCCATTCTATATGGAGGAATTGAGATAGGTTGAGTATCTGAAAGCACATCAATACCGAACTCTACTTCTCGTTCTGGAGGCAAACCGGGAAGATCTTCAGAAACACATCTGGAAATCATTTACCACCGGAATGGATTGAAGGTTGGTGGCTCTGCATCTACATTTTTCACTCTAACCAGATGGCATATGTATCCTTTGGAAATCATCTTCTTTGCCTTAAATAAGAAATAAATTTACCTCTTGGCATCCCAATATTACCTTTCCATTCGAGGACTATCTCTTTTGGAAATTGGAAATGCACTATCTTAGTTCGGCAATCTACTGTGCATAACAAGAAGCTAACCAATCCATACCCATTATAACATCAAAATCTACCATGTCTCTCAACAAGGTCAGCCAATGTATCGCGATCACAAACAGTTACAATGCAATTATGATAAACTCTCCTACTATAATGGATTCACCAATCGGTGTAGACACTTCAAATGGCTTCGCTAATAATTTTGGTGTTCTTTTGAACTTTCCAGCAACCAATGGTGTAACATATGATAGTGTAGACCCCGGATCGATTAATGCATATACAATATGTGAAAAGATGGACAATGTACCTGTAACCACATCCGGTGAGGCTTCTAAATTTTGTCGATCCCCTAGTGCATATGTGCGATTCTGACCTCCACTGGAACTAGCTGCTCCCCTAGCTCCTCTACCACGACCTGTAGGCATATGTAGTCCCCTACCTAAAGAAGGGGTTGATGAGGTTGACGCAACAACTGATCTAGTTGGTTGAACAACGCCACGCACTCCCCTATGAGGACAGTTTCTCATCATATGCCCTGGTGTGCCACACCAAAAACAAACATCCGTCCCAAACCTGCATGCACCTAGATTATTCCTCCAACCTTTACAAGGCTGTCGTGGAGGCCTTGATTGGCTCGTACTTCCTTGCTCTTGATGACTGCCTTGACTTTCACTTCTTTTCCCAAACTGATTGTCCCTAAACCCTTGGAACCGTGGTGGAGCACTAGCTGTAGAGTAGAAAGCTGATGGCCTAGGTGGTCTGTTAGAGAACCGAGGCCTAAACTCACCTTGGGATGGTGTAAACTGCCCCATGGATCTGGCCCTCTTAGAATGCCCTGTTTCCAACTCTTGTGTTCTTCTTCTTACTTTGATATCCCTCCAATTTTTGTGCAAAACCTGCATCCTTGCTGGCCAAGGAATTAAATTTGACACTATACTCCCTCACACTCATATTTCCTTGTGGAGATTTAAGAACTGATCCGCACGGGCCTCTCGGATCTCCAATGGCAGATAATGATCAAGGAATGCCTTTTTAAACTCTTTCCACATAGCTGAAGGTGCATTTATTCCCCTAGATTGCTTCCAAGCTTCATACCACAATATAGCCACACCCTTTAATCTGTATGCAGCTAGCTCAAGTGCTTCTTTACCACTTACATGCATAATATCCAAAGTGCGTTGGATTTGATCTATAAAGTCTTGGGGATCTTCATTAGGATCTGACCCGGTAAATGATGGAGGGTCCAAGTTAAGAAAATCACGTATCCGTGTTCCAGCTGATCTAACTACACCACTAGTACCTGCAACTGGACCTTCTTGCCTTTGGCCATGACCAGCAACTATACGAGTCAATAATTGGACTGCATTCCTCAAATTTTGCTCGGTAGCATTAATAGGGGTTTCCTGAGGTTCATCTTCCCTCCTTAGTTCTTCAGGAGATGGAGGCGTCGAGGAAGTCTGCGATAGAGACTCATCTTGAGCCCCACTTTGAACAGCTTGACTTGGTGGTGGTTGGCTGGTCCCTTCTTGGGCAGCCACTTCTACTCGTTTACCAGTACTTTTACTCCTTCTCGTAATCGGCATCTTTGCTATAATAAAACAATTGAGGAATTAGATATGATTCACCTACAGCACTGGTTCTATCGCACGATCTAAGAAATGAAAGAAATGAGACAACTCCTATATGTCCCGTAGCCTCCTGTTTATAAATGTGGTGCACAACACATCCATAAGCAAGACTCTACACAGACACGGCTTTGTAGACTCACTAGGATGACCTGCTCTGATACCACTTTGTCACGCCTCAAAACCATTAAGACGGACAGGCACCCGATGCCCTAAAGGCCCGAGAGAACCAACCTGCAACCTGTTCTTACTGAGCATATACTATAACAATTGAGACAAGTTAACTTTGGATGCAGCGATACAAACCAACGTAAGTAGGTCCAAAAGTTATATACAAGACTTGGCCGTTTAGGCCACAACTCCTTAAGACACAACTGAACCATGTACATACGTCTACAAAGCCTCTAAAAGATAGAAGACTAGAGTAGGTCGGGACAGACCCCGCCTTACCCTTAACTACGATACAATACCAAACGAATTTACCAAGGACTTAATAAAGCTCCGAATCAACTTGGAGCTCACCAAAAGTAGCAGAATTTCGAGTGCTCCTACTGAGGAGGTCTACTAGCTGGAGTACCTGAGCCTGCAGCATGAAATGCAGCGTCCCCAATACGGGACGTCAGTACGAAAAATGTACTGAATATGTAAGGCAAAAAGTATATGTAATACAAGGCACAAATGAAATCAAGTAGCAACATATGAGTGCATAGATTAGGAGAGAAGACCACCTTTTCTTACTCTTGTGGAATCAAGTAAGCTACATTCTTTTCTTTACCTTCTTTGTATGTTATAATCTTTGTTGGGCATGTGATACAAGTGACCAGCTGATCAGTGGTAGAAGAGGATGACCCATGCTAGGCGTATTAACCCCTGGGATGCGGTCCTCATAATTACACAACTTGGGATCGGCCCATCCTAGGCTTTCGCCCCTGAGCTGCCACCCTTCTATACCAATAGGGATCGGCCCCTGCTAGGCTTTCGCCCCTAAGCTGCCACCCTTAATTAAATAGATTTCTTCACTTATATTCTTTAATCTTTGAGATTATTGTTAATCAGTTCATAACTCTTTTGAGATGTTATTTTGGATAATCGTAACACTTTGAGATGTTGATTTGGTGGTCATAATCATCTTGGAGACATGAAATTACGGAACAGTAGTGGAATACATGAAAACAATACTTTGAGGCAGTAACAATGACATAAGGAGCTATGAAACATCAACACCTTACTTTAAGACCTTAATGGCACAATTGACTTCAATTGGCTTAGGAGAAGGATTCATCAAACTTTCTTTTGCAAATACCATTTCTATAACAGCACAAGGGGAAATTACACAAGTATAGAGTAGTGAACATATAATGAAGTAGTTCCATGTGCTTAGAATGGGGAAAGAAATATTGTTAGCTATTTGGAGATAGTACGCTGCCACCATGCTTCCTTTTCTAGAAATAGAACTTATGAGAATCACTTCATTGATATTAATTGCAGGTGGCAGATTTCATGCCAAAAGGATATAGAATCGAATAGCCTTACATACCTTATTTTTTGACCAATACCACTATCACGATTCAGCCTTCCTTATTGGGTGCTAATCTACAACATAAGTCATGATTAAGCTAACATCAGCAGCTAATCACAATAAGGTCCTCCAAAACAGTAGCTAAAATATTTGATGGAAATCAGGCCCAAACAACCCTTACATAAATGGTGAACCACCACACCCTTCCTCTACACATTAATACAACTTCATACATCATCTCCCAAGCTACCCAAACAGCCCTCAACAACAATATTCATAAGGCAGCCACTACCAATCTCAAATCTTTCAGCATAATAGGAGAATATTGACTCAAAGATTTATCACAATCCATGAATTCTTGATAAACATATACAAAATTCTCCACTCCAAACATTATCAAAGAGAGGAAAACAAATGGGTTGAAGTCTTACCTTAATTCTGAAAATTTATCCTCTAACTTGTACTTCAAGAATTCAAACTCTCCTTCAAACTCTCACTTGAAAAATTAGACATCACTCAAGAACTCTAAGGTGTTTTAGGGCTGCTAATTGAAGCCAAGAGAGACCAAGAAAGAACTTAGGAAATCTGAAACTTTTGCAAGTTCAAAATGGAGAATAAGACTTGATCCTTATCCTTTGAAAAAGGAGGTGTTATGGCCGACACTCTTGACCAATTTTGGGCCATATAATGTCAAGTAGGTGCCCCACCTGCTTGTCCTTTTAACTTGGGCCTTTTTGGACTTAATATTATTGGACCTTGGCTGTCCATTTTCCTTTGTTCTTTTAATCAGCTTGGGACAGATTAGTGCAAGTAGGTGGTACACACTTGGCCCAATAACATGGTAAAACAAATCTTAGGAGGTCATGTACTTACTTAGTTTCACTTGGGCTTTATCCATAATGGCCAATTGGCAGATTTGGCTGTTGGGCCTTCTTTCATTCACATTTTCTTTAATAGGTTTGGGCTTCAAATGAGCCCCTAAATATAAGCCTAAATCTGGTCAATCAAACTTGGGCCCTTTAACTATAATATAGATCAAGTAGGTGATGCAGCTGCTAGCTCAATTACCACCTTACTATAATTACTTAAATACTTTCCATCGGAGTTAACTTGCAATACATATGCTAAAACGTGCAAGGCATTACATCACCTTCCAAGCTAGTTTAAACCAACACTAATCATGTAAGAAACATGATCCCTCACCTACACTATAAGTATATGTCAAGTATAACATGAATAGAACTACCACATACAAAAATACAGGCCGTTACATCCTTCCCCCCTTGGAACATTCGTCCTCGAATGTTAGCATGGTTGTCCGGCCTAAACAAGTTCAAGCCTAAGCTAGTACTACTATTAATCACATTGAACATATAGACTTATACTTACTTGTCAATGCCTCCACTAACATTTTGATCATTCCCACCAGTGTGAAAGAGGTGAGGATACTTCAATTTCATTGCTTCTTCTGCTTCTCATGTAACTTCTTCTACTTGTTGGTTTCTCCATAGAACTTTTACAGAAGCTACTTCTTTATTTCTTAACTTCCTAACTTGTCGATCCAGAATAGCAATGGGTACTTCTTCATAAGTGAGATCTCCTGTAACCTGTACGTCTTAAGTAGGAGTAATACGAAATGGGTCACCTACGCATTTCCGTAGCATTGAGACATGGAACACCGGATGAACTGATGAAAGCTCTTGTGGTAGCTCTAACTCATAGGCTACTTGGCCAAATTTTCGGATAATCTTATATGGCCCTATATAGCGTGGACTCAGCTTTCCCTTTTTACCAAACCTCATTACCCCTTTCATCGGAGACACCTTCAAGAACACCCAATCCCCTATAGAAAATTCTAGTCCTCTCCTTCTAATATCTGCATATGATTTATGTCGACTTTGAGCTGTTTCTAGCCGCTGCTGTATCACTTTGACTTTTTTCATAGCTTGATGAACAAGATCTGGCCCAAATAAGGAAGTTTCACCCATTTCGAACCAGCCAATTGGTGATCTACACTTTCGACCATATAAAGCTTCATAAGGTGCCATTTTAATGCTCGAATGATAGCTATTGTTATAAGAAAATTCAATAAGTGGTAGGTGATCATCCCAGCTACCCTTGAAATCTAATATACAAGCTCGCAGCATATCCTCGAGTGTCTAAATTGTACATTCTGCCTGACCATCCGTTTGAGGATGAAAGGCTGTACTTAAATTCACTTGTGTTCCCAAACTCTTTTGAAATGACTTCCAAAAATTTGCTGTGAATTGAGCTCCTCTATCAGATATTATAGAGATTGGCACTCCATGTAGTCGAACTATCTCTTTAATGTACAACCCCGCATACTCTTCAGCTGTATAAGTAGTCTTCACCGGCAAGAAGTGTGCTGCTTTGGTAAGTCTATCAACTATTACCCATATGGAGTCAAATTTCCGGAGTGAGCGAGGCAAACCAGTAATGAAATCCATGTTGATCATGTCCCATTTCCAAATTGGAAGTTCTATACGCTGCATGTAACCTCCGGGCTTTTGGTGTTCTACTTTTACCTGTTGACAATTTGGACACTGAGCCACGAATTCTGTAATGTTCTTCTTCATGTTCCCCCACCAATACATTTCTTTCAAGTCATGATACATTTTAGTTGACCCCGGATGAACAGAGTACCTTGAATTATGTGCTTCCATCATGATCCTTTTTCTTAGTTCATCTATATTAGGTACACACAATCTGTTTTGACATTGAAGTACTCCGTCTTGCTTAAGCTCAAACGCCTTTGTCATACCATGTAGTACATTCTCTTTAAGTTGTAAAAGAATTGGATCAGTGTACTGCTTCTCTTTCACTTCCACTATTAACGAGGATTCTGCCGCATTTTGCACAATAACCCCTTCGTCTTGAGATTCAAGAAGGCGAACGCCCAAGTTCGCTAGTTGGGACAGATCTTAGTCATTCCTTGTCTTTCCACAGACTTACCATAAGTGCTTGCCATTATTTTACGGCTTAAAGCATCAGCTACTACATTAGCTTTACCGGGATGATATAAGATGTCAATGTCATAATCTTTTAATAGCTCCAGCCACCTTCACTGCCTCAGATTTAAGTCTTTTTGCTTAAAAATATATTGCAAGCTTTTGTGATCAGTGTATATGTCAACATGAACTCCATACAAGTAGTGGCGCCATATCTTCAAAGCGAACACAACTGCTGCTAGCTCTAGATCATGTGTTGGATAATTTTTCTCATGTGGCCGCAGTTGCCTTGATCCATAAGCTATAACTTTACCATGCTGCATCAATACACAACCTAAGCCCACTCCCGAAGCATCACAGTACACTACATAGCCTTCTGTACCTTCTGGAAGTACCAACACAGGTGTAGAAGTTAATTTACTCTTCAGCTCTTGGAAGCTTCTTTCACACTCATCGCTCCACAGAAACTTGGTTCCTTTGTGTGTTAGCTTTGTTAAGGGTGCAGCCATGGAAGAGAATCCTTCAACAAACCTTCTGTAATAACCTGCCAATCCAAGAAAACTACGGATCTCCGTAGGCGTTGTAGGTCTTGGCCATCTTTTCACGGCTTCTATTTTCTGGTTATCAACCCTTATTCCTTCCTCGGATACGATATGACCTAGGAATGCCACAGATTTCAACCAGAACTCACATTTAGAGAACTTTGCATACAATTTACGATCACGGAGAATTTGTAAAACCTGCCGCAAGTGATTAGCATGATCCTCTTCCGATCTTGAATACACCAAAATGTCATCTATGAACACTATCACAAACACATCTAAGAATGGTTTGAACACCCTATTCATCAAGTCCATAAAAGCTGCTAGTGCATTTGTTAGCCCGAATGACATGACTAAGAACTCAAAATGACCATACCGTGTTCGGAAAGCTGTCTTGGGTATATCTTTGTCCTTGACCCTCACTTGGTGATAACCTGACCTCAGGTCGATCTTTGAAAAACACCTAGCACCTTGTAATTGATCAAACAGATCATCAATTCTAGGGAGGGGATATTTGTTCTTAATTGTTACCTTATTCAACTGCCGGTAGTCGATACACATTCTTAATGAACCATCTTTTTTGCGTACAAATAAAACTGGTGCTCCCCATGGCGACACACTAGGCCTTATGAATCCTTTCTGTAATAAGTCTTTTAACTGCTCTTTCAACTCTCGTAATTCTGTCGGAGCCATTCTATATGGAGGAATTGAGATAGGTTGAGTATCTGAAAGCACATCAATACCGAACTCTACTTCTCGTTCTGGAGGCAAACCGGAAGATCTTCAGGAAACACATCTGGAAATTCATTTACCACCGGAATGGATTGAAGGGTTGGTGGCTCTGCATCTACATTTTTCACTCTAACCAGATGGCATATGTATCCTTTGGAAATCATCTTCTTTGCCTTAAGATAAGAAATAAATTTACCTCTTGGCATCCCAATATTACCTTTCCATTCGAGGACTATCTCTTTTGGAAATTGGAAATGCACTATCTTAGTTCGGCAATCTACTGTGGCATAACAAGAAGCTAACCAATCCATACCCATTATAACATCAAAATCTACCATGTCTAGCTCAACAAGGTCAGCCAATGTATCGCGATCACAAACAGTTACAATGCAATTACGATAAACTCTCCTAGCTATAATGGATTCACCAATCGGTGTAGACACTTCAAATGGCTTCGCTAATAATTCTGGTGTTCTTTTGAACTTTCCAGCAACAATGGTGTAACATATGATAGTGTAGACCCCGGATCGATTAATGCATATACAATATGTGAAAAGATGGACAATGTACCTGTAACCACATCCGGTGAGGCTTCTAAATTTTGTCGATCCCCTAGTGCATATGTGCGATTCTGACCTCCACTGAACTAGCTGCTCCCCTAGCTCCTCTACCACGACCTGTAGGCATATGTAGTCCCCTACCTAAAGAAGGGGTTGATGAGGTTGACGCAACAACTGATCTAGTTGGTTGAACAACGCCACCACTCCCCTATGAGGACAGTTTCTCATCATATGCCCTGGTGTGCCACACCAAAAACAAACATCCGTCCCAAACCTGCATGCACCTAGATTATTCCTCCCACACTGTTTACAAGGCTGTCGTGGAGGCCTTGATTGGCTCGTACTTCCTTGCTCTTGATGACTGCCTTGACTTTCACTTCTTTTCCCAAACTGATTGTCCCTAAACCCTTGGAACCGTGGTGGAGCACTAGCTGTAGAGTAGAAAGCTGATGGCCTAGGTGGTCTGTTAGAGAACCGAGGCCTAAACTCACCTTGGGATGGTGTAAACTGCCCCATGGATCTGGCCCTCTTAGAATGCCCTGTTTCCAACTCTTGTGTTCTTCTTCTTTGCCTTTGATCCTCCAATTTTTGTGCAAAAGCCTGCATCCTTGCTGGCCAAGGAATTAAATTTGACACTATACTCCCTCACACTCATATTTCCTTGGTGGAGATTTAAGAACTGATCCGCACGGGCCTCTCGGATCTCCAATGGCAGATAATGATCAAGGAATGCCTTTTTAAACTCTTTCCACATAGCTGAAGGTGCATTTATTCCCCTAGATTGCTTCCAAGCTTCATACCACAATATAGCCACACCCTTTAATCTGTATGCAGCTAGCTCAAGTGCTTCTTTACCACTTACATGCATAATATCCAAAGTGCGTTGGATTTGATCTATAAAGTCTTGGGGATCTTCATTAGGATCTGACCCGGTAAATGATGGAGGGTCCAAGTTAAGAAAATCACGTATCCGTGTTCCAGCTGATCTAACTACACCACTAGTACCTGCAACTGGACCTTCTTGCCTTTGGCCATGACCAGCAACTATACGAGTCAATAATTGGACTGCATTCCTCAAATTTTGCTCGGTAGCATTAATAGGGGTTTCCTGAGGTTCATCTTCCCTCCTTAGTTCTTCAGGAGATGGAGGCGTCGAGGAAGTCTGCGATAGAGACTCATCTTGAGCCCCACTTTGAACAGCTTGACTTGGTGGTGGTTGGCTGGTCCCTTCTTGGGCAGCCACTTCTACTCGTTTACCAGTACTTTTACTCCTTCTCGTAATCGGCATCTTTGCTATAATAAAACAATTGAGGAATTAGATATGATTCACCTACAACACTGGTTCTATCGCACGATCTAAGAAATGAAAGAAATGAGACAACTCCTATATGTCCCGTAGCCTCCTGTTTATAAATGTGGTGCACAACACATCCATAAGCAAGACTCTACACAGACACGGCTTTGTAGACTCACTAGGATGACCTGCTCTGATACCACTTTTGTCACGCCTCAAAATCCATTAAGACGGACAGGCACCCGATGCCCTAAAGGCCCGAGAGAACCAACCTGCAACACGTTCTTACTGAGCATATACTATAACAATTGAGACAAGTTAACTTTGGATGCAGCGATACAAACCAACGTAAGTAGGTCCAAAAGTTATATACAAGACTTGGCTGTTTAGGCCACAACTCCTTAAGACACAACTGAACCATGTACATACGTCTACAAAGCCTCTAAAAGATAGAAGACTAGAGTAGGTCGGGACAGACCCCGCCTTACACTTAACTACGATACAATACCAAACGAATTTACCAAGGACTTAATAAAGCTCCGAATCAACTTGGAGCTCACCAAAAGTAGCAGAATTTCGAGTGCTCCTACTGAGGAGGTCTACTAGCTGGAGTACCTGAGCCTGCAGCATGAAATGCAGCGTCCCTAATACGGGACGTCAGTACGAAAAATGTACTGAATATGTAAGGCAAAAATTATATGTAATACAAGGCACAAATGAAATCAAGTAGCAACATATGAGTGCATAGATTAGGAGAGAAGACCACCTTTTCTTACTCTTGTGGAATCAAGTAAGCTACATTCTTTTCTTTACCTTCTTTGTATGTTATAATCTTTGTTGGGCATGTGATACAAGTGACCAGCTGATCAGTGGTAGAAGAGGATGACCCATGCTAGGCGTATTAACCCCTGGGATGCGGTCCTCATAATTACACAACTTGGGATCGGCCCATGCTAGGCTTTCGCCCCTGAGCTGCCACCCTTCTATACCAATAGGGATCGGCCCATGCTAGGCTTTCGCCCCTAAGCTGCCACCCTTAATTAAATAGATTTCTTCACTTAGATTCTTTAATCTTTGAGATTATTGTTAATCAGTTCATAACTCTTTTGAGAAGTTATTTTGGATAATCGTAACACTTTGAGATGTTGATTTGGTGGTCATAATCATCTTGGAGACATGAAATTACGGAACAGTAGTGGAATACATGAAAACAATACTTTGAGGCAGTAACAATGACATAAGGAGCTATGAAACATCAACACCTTACTTTAAGACCTTAATGGCACAATTGACTTCAATTGGCTTAGGAGAAGGATTCATCAAACTTTCTTTTGCAAATACCATTTCTATAACAGCACAAGGGGAAATTACAGAAGTATAGAGTAGTGAACATATAATGAAGTAGTTCCATGTGCTTAGAATGGGGAAAGAAATATTGTTAGCTATTTGGAGATAGTACGCTTCCACCATGCTTCCTTTTCTTGAAATAGAACTTATGAGAATCAGTTCATTGATATTAATTGCAGGTGGCAGATTTCATGCCAAAAGGATATAGAATCGAATAGCCTTACATACCTTATTTTTCGGACCAATACCACTATCACGATTCAGCCTTCCTTATTGGGTGCTAATCTACAACATAAGTCATGATTAAGCTAACATCAGCAGCTAATCACAATAAGGTCCTCCAAAACAGTAGCTAAAATATTTGATGGAAATCAGGCCCAAACAACCCTTACATAAATGGTGAACCACCACACCCTTCCTCTACACATTAATACAACTTCATACATCATCTCCCAAGCTACCCAAACATCCCTCAACAACAATATTCATAAGGCAACCACTATCAATCTCAAATCTTTCAGCATAATAGGAGAATATTGAGTCAAAGATTTATCACAATCCATGAATTCTTGATAAGCATATACAAAATTCTCCACTCCAAACATTATCAAAGAGAGGAAAACAAATGGGGTAAGTCTTACCTTAATTCTGAAAATTTATCCTCTAAACTTGTACTTCAAGAATTCAAACTCTCCTTCAAACTCTCACTTGAAAAATTAGACAGCACTCAAGAACTCTAAGGTGTTTTAGGGCTGCTAATTGAAGCCAAGAGAGACCAAGAAAGAACTTAGGAAATCTGAAACTTTTGCAAGTTCAAAATGGAGAATAAGACTTGATCCTTATCCTTTGAAAAAGGAGGTGTTATGGCCGACACTCTTGACCAATTTTGGGCCATATAATGTCAAGTAGGTGCCTCACCTGCTTGTCCTTTTAACTTGGGCCTTTTTGGACTTAATATTATTGGACCTTGGCTGTCCATTTTTCCTTTGTTCTTTTAATCAGCATGGGACAAATTAGTGCAAGTAGGTGGTACACACTTGGCCCAATAACATGGTAAAACAAATCTTAGGAGGTCATTTACTTACTTAGTTTCACTTGGGCTTTATCCATAATGGCCAATTGGCAGATTTGGCTGTTGAACCTTCTTTCATTCACATTTTCTTTAATAGGTTTGGGCTTCAAATGAGCCCCTAAATATAAGCCTAAATCTGGTCAATCAAACTTGGGCCCTTTAACTATAATATAGATCAAGTAGGTGATGCAGCTGCTAGCTCAATTACCACCTTACTATAATTACTTAAATACTTTCCATCGGAGTTAACTTGCAATACATATGCTAAAACGTGCAAGGCATTACATCACCTTCCAAGCTAGTTTAAACCAACACTAATCATGTAAGAAACATGATCCCTCACCTACACTATAAGTATATGTCAAGTATAACATGAATAGAACTACCACATATAAAAATACAGGCCGTTACAATGACTCTATTTGAGTAATGGTAGATTGAATGAGAAAATCGACATAGTTCCTTCTTGTATAGTTTTCATATTTTGCGAATGACTGTGCCAAGTTGTATTTGAGCGATATGGTAAGGCTATATGGAGTGCGTTTGTCCATTATTGCCGAACTTGGTACCCAATTTTCTTTTCAATTTTTGAATTCATTGAAAAAAGGGATTGGAACTAAGGTTAATCTTAGCAAAAACTTTCATCCACAAATTGATGGGCAACTGGAGCATACCATCAAAACTCCAAAAGGATATGTTAAGAGCTTGATTGATAGACTTCAAGAGATATTGGGATGACCGTTTGCTTTTGATAGAATTTGCCTATAATAATAACTATCACTCAAGTATTGTTATGGCTCCATATGAAGATCTTTATGGTAGGAGGTGTTGGTCTCCCGTTGGATGGTTTGAGGAGGGTGAGGTTTCCTTGTGAGGGTCCGAGTTAGTTTATGAGGCTAGTGAGAAGGTCTGACTTACTAGGGATAGGTTAACAACCACCCAAAGTTGACAAAAGTCTTATTCCGATGTGGGGAGAAGAGATCTACAGTTCGAAGTTAATAATTGGGTCTACTCGAAAATCTCACCCATGAAGGGTGTGATGAGGTTTGGCAAAAGAGGGAAGCTTTTTCTCCGTTTTGTAGGCCCATATCAAATTGTGAGACGTATTAGTAAGGTTGATTATGAGTTAGATTTGCCATATGAGTTGACAACCATGCATCCCATTTTACATGTCTCGATGCTTAAGAAGTGTGTCCGATACCCCACATCCATAGATACCCTAGAAGGGTTGGGAATTGATGAGAATCTTTCATATGAGGATGTTCTTTATGAGATTTTGGACCGGCAAGTTAAGAAATTTTTCAACAAGGAAACAACTTCCATAAATATTTTGTGGAGGAATCAACTAGTTTAGGGTGCTATTGTTACGCCCCAAAATTAATTAGGGCAAGATATAGCCTAAAATGAGTTTTCATTAAATTATAAGGTCTTAAAATGACTAATTATAGTGTCAAGATCCAGTATATTGAGTTTGGAAGAGTTTAGAAGTGAAACATCAAAGACGACAAGACAACCGGGAACTAGTCGAAGTTGAACTAGTGTGTCATAGTGTTTTTCAGAGGATCTTTGGAGTATAGCATGAGAATGAAATTGTGTATCGAGGGTTCCTACACATAGACTGACATGTAAAGGGTCGAAACGTCCGATAACGACTCCCCAAGAACCAGCAAAAGCGTCCTTGAGGAGGACACAAACATGGGCCAATGAAACTGCCAGGCAACCTAGATGTGGAGGCTTCTGCACGACCTGCAGCCATCACTCAAAGAGAAAAATTTGCCCTGAGACGAGAGGACATCGTTAACCATTCTGGATCAAATTAATTTACAGAACCAAGAAGTGAAAATGCCTCCGCGATGCGTAGTGAGTTGCCTGATTTTGGACTCATCATTTTTAAGTCAAATTATAATTGGTTAAATGGTCCAATAGTTGCAGGGGTCTTTTGGGTACTTTAGGGGTTAATTATTGTCGGTTATATTAGCGGTTTGGAGGGTATTTTAAGCAGTAAAATAGCCATTTAGACTCTACACTCCAAAACAAAACCTTTTTCTCCCAAAATTCTTCCAAAACCACCATTGAAGAAGAAGGGAAATTGGAAACAGTTCTAGGAGGAATTTACCAAGGAATCAAGATGGATTTAATTCTCTAATATAAGGTATGTGAAGCTTATTCATCCATGGATTTTTCCATCCATGGAGTCCCCCTAGTTTCCCTCAATTGTGAATCTAAAGAACCCCAATCTAGAGAGGGTTGTAATTACATTGTGGGTAAGACTTGAATGAGATCCCAATCTAGTGGATAACATTCAATTATGTTCATATGATGATTATGTACTGTTTTCATGAGGTGTTCATGGTGAATTTTAGTATTTGATGTTGATGGTGATCATGATGATTTAGGACATCTAGATGAAGGTTCTATGTTGATCTTCTTAATTCAATTGTATTCTATACTATTTGATCAATATTCAATCACCTAGATATTAATTGAACTTGGTCTAATTTATTGAAGATTATCTTGACTTGTAAAGTGTAAATTGGACCTATGTGATCAATAATGACTAGAATTACCTTCTAATGATCTAATTGAATGGATTAACATGTAATTGTATGAATCATGATGGATTAAATGTAGTAATCGATTGTAGGGCTTATATTCCATTCTTGCTAAGGCTTAGGGGGTGAAGTCATTATGAGGAGATTGTATTGATGTTTTCTTTATCTTTTACATTTAGACATGAACAAGCTAGCGGAAGTAAGTTCTCTCACATAGATGAATCCTAGGTTAACCTAAGAACCTAAAATGAATTAAGACTTGATGAATTAGAATAGCTTGAAGTTGTATTGAATAGCCTCTTCTTGTGTAGTAGACTTGGTGAGACAATACCAAGGCATAGTATCTTGAGATGGTGGATCACATGATCGCTTGAGATGGTAGATCTCAAGGTTATCTTGACATAGTTAATCTCAAGGAGGCTTGAGTTGAAATACTCGTGGTAGATTGAGATGTTGAATCTCATGGGAGCTTGGGCTTAATTACTCATGGTATCTTGACGTGATAAACTTCATAGTATCTTGGGATGGAAGAAGTAATCTCTACCATGATTATCTTGGTAGTGCATTGATAGGATGCTTAATCATGGTGGCTTAACTTGGTTTGGCCAAAACCATTTCATGGTATCTTTAGGATGAAGGCCTATACTCTGAAAAGGGTAGCTTGATATGCATCTAAGGTGTATTTCATGGAATAGCTTGATATTAGTTTCTCATGGTAGCTTAGGGTTTATGATTCATTCTCCCCTATGGATTAACTTTCATCTATATGATTGGTTGCATGGTGGTTAGGATGGTTATATCCTTCCATTGTTAGCTTTGTTAGTATGATGTGATGTTTTCCATTGTAGTAGGTCTATTATGATAGTATGTTGAGCAGAATAGACAAGGTTTCAAGATAAGTTAGCATTGATTAGGTTAGTCTAGAGAAGTACTTAGTATGGATTACTGGGATACCATCTATACATGGGACAAGTATGACTTGAAGCTAGCTATGACATGACTCCTACATGATGTATGTTTAGCTTGGATAGTGACTTTGGTTGCATTCCATGATATGGTTGACTTAAGATGATAGTTCCTTGGCAATATGAAGTCGGTTTACTAGAGACTCCTAAGATGACATGAAACAAGATAGGGTGTCTTTAAGAAATGTTTAGTGTTTGAGGTAGAATGGGATACTTCACATGAATTTCACAAGTTTTCTTTGAGGTGGACTAGGGGCATGGTGATCATATGTTATGGTGAACTTAGGTCTTAATTAGGAAAGTTGATTATGATCAAGAACGACCAAAGAGTGGTACTTTTCTTTTGTACTAGTATGTGATTCTACCTTAGCATTGTACAAGTATACTTGGAGGTGTCTTGTGATGTAGTTCATTTGAGTATGAAGGACAATGAGTTAAGTATGAACTCTAATGTGTTTTATGTTGCTTAAATATTCTTATGATATTCATTTTATGCTTATGTCTTTATCTATTATGATTATGTTTATGATTGACCAACCCTTTGAAATATCTTATGTTTGGTATGATAGTTTCCATACTTAGTACAATTCGTATTAATGTATGTTTTTGCTTACATTATAATCCAATGTAGGGTCTTGAAGAGATTGAGTTGCTTGAAGATTAGAGTTTCCTAAGGCTTGTCAAGAAGTGAAGATTGGTGAGTCCTCATAGCATCCTAGGACACCACCACTATGTTCTTTTATGTTCTTTTTTATGTTAGAATTTTATGGGTTGTGACCTAAGACATTTGTAATCATGTTGTCCTAGATGGTTTTGAGACATATGTTTAGAAGTTTTATGAAATGATTTCGCATTATGTTTTTGAGAAAAAGTTTTAATTCCGCACTAATTTTATTATATATGCAATGAACGATGTCTAAGGGCTTATACAAGACCTCCGAGAGGTCAATTATGATGTGTGGCGACTCAAGGATGCCCTAACTTCTACGGTGTACTTGCGGGTCGTGAAAAACTTGGTATCAGAGCATAAGATTATAAAATGGTCTTAGGATGTCTCAAAAAAACACGTATAATAGAGTCTTATTTATTGGTGTGAGTCGCAACACACCCATGAGTAGGAGGCTATGAGATGCTTAGGAAAGTTTCACTTCTTCATTCTTGAAGTCGTGCCATAAATCTATAAGCTCTCTCTCTAATCCCTTATCCGATGGTCTTTATGATGTGACTATTAGAAGGGTTATGCTACAACGAATGAGGGAGGAAGGTGGGATGAAATGCCAATTATAGCTATGTGACTTGATAGAGTTGAGATGGGTTATGATGTTGTTTTTAGTATGATTGGGTTGCTCTATGTTTATATTGATGTTGGTAGAAGGCCATGATGTGTTTTGATGTATTTTGTTAGAATTGGTGGAATAGAGTATTTGAGTACTACCTAGAAGGGTTAAGTGAATGGACTTCTCTAAGTAGGGTAGAAGTGTAATTCACAATGGTGTAAGAGGTACCTTGGGTGAAGGATGTGAAATCTTAGTGACGTTAAAAAAGGAGTTAGCATAGAATTACTCCAAATGGGTGAATGAGGTTGTAAGTATTCTTGATGTGCATAAGCTAGGAGTGCTAGAGATTGTCACCTTGAGTGGTGTAGTTACTATGAAAAGCATAGTCCCGGTTGTTAGGCTCATGAGAAATTATGAATGGTACCTAGTAAGATTGCCCTAAGGCTAGGGTTACAATAAGAGAAGGCAAGGAAATTTCCACTAGTAATGTCGAATGTATTGCTAAAGCAAAGAATAGGTTCTATCCACTCCAATCCAAGGTTGATCAAGCATGATCTCCTTATGCCCCTTTTCGGTATTTGTCTCTTTATTGATTTATGAAATTTCTAGAATCTCTATGATTATGATATTCCTTGTGATTTCTCTGTTTCCTTATGATGAGGAATTGATGCTAGAAAGACATGTGTAGCTTTTTCCCAATTGGTGTATAAGGATACTTTTTGTGAGGACTTTATATGGTCATTTGTAGTTATGTTTAGCTTAAAATTGATTTTCCTTGATTTGGGTATGTGCATTTAGGTATAATTCATGTACGATGGGATTCTAGTCTAGAGTTAGTCATTTAAAGAAGTGTTTAGAAAGGTGTTATTCGAGGACGAATGTTTCCCAAGTGGGGGATATTGTTACGCCCCAAATTGAATTTGGGCAAGATAGAGCGTAAAATGAGTGTTTCATGAGCTGATAAGTTCTTAAAATGACTAATTATAGTGTTAAGATTCATTATGTTGAGTTTGGAAGGGAAAAGTCCAAGAACGTCCAAGACGTCCGGGAACTAGTTAAAGTTGAACTTGTGTGTCGTAGTGTTTTTCAGAAGGTTTTAGATTATAGAATGAGGGTGAAATTGAGTATTGAGGGTTCCTACACATAGAGTGACAAGAAAAGGGTCGAAAACTCTAAGAATGACACCCCAAAGACCAGAAAAAGAGTCCTTGAGGAGGACCTAAACATGGGCCAATGAAGCTGCCAGGAATCCTAGATGTGGAGGCTGTTGCGCGACGTGCAACCATAACTTAAAGGGAAAAATTTGCCCTGCGATGCGGGTACGTCGCGAACCATTCTGGATCAAATTAATTTCCAAAACCAAGAAGTGAAAATGCCTCCGCGACGCGCAGTGAGTTTCCAGATTTGGTCGTGTCATTTTTAAGTCAAATTAGAATTGGATAAATGGTCCAATAGTTGCAGGGGTCTTTCGGGTACTTTAGGGATTAATTATGACGGTTATTTTCGTGGATTGAAAGGTATTTAAGTAGTACAATATCCATTTAGACTCTAGACTCCAAAACAAAACCTTTCTCTCCCAAAATTCTCACAAAACCACCATTGAAGAAGAAGAGAAATTGGAGGAAGTTCTAGGACGAATTCACCAAGGAATAAAGCTGGGTTTGAAGCTCTAATCTAAGGCATTTGAAGATAATTCATCCATGGATTCTTGCATCCATGATGCCCACCTAGTTTTCCTCAATTGTGAATCCAAAGAACCCAATCTAGAGAGGGTTGTGATTGCATTGTGGGTAAGGCTTGATTGTGATCCCAATCTAGTGGGTAGTATTCAATTATGTTCATATGATGATTATGTATTGTTTTCATGAGGTCTTCATGGTGAATTATAGTATTTTATGTTGACGGATGTCATGGTGATTTAGGCCATTAGAGGCTAGATGAAGGTTCTATGTTGATCTTCTTAACTCAATTGTATTCTATACTATTTGATCATGATTGAATCACCTAGATATGAATTGAACTACGTCTAATTGATTGAACATGATCTTGACTTGGAATGTTTGAATTGGACCTATGTGATCAAGCATGACTAGAGTTACCTTCTAATGATCTGATTTAATTTATTAACATGTAATTGAGTATGAATCATGATAGATTAAAGGTAGTAATCGATTATAGGTCATATATGCCATTGTTGCAAGGGCTTTGGGGGTGAAATCATTATGAGGAAATTGTATTGATATTTTCTTTCTCTTTTTATATTTAGACATGAACAAGCTAGGGGAAGTAAGTTCTCTCACATAGACGAGTCCTAGGTTGACCTAAGAACCTAAAATAAATCAAGGCATTATGAATTAGAATATCTTGAAGTTGTATTGAATAGCCTCTTTTTGTGTAGTAGACTTGGGGAGACAAGACCAAGGCATGATAGCTTGAGATGGTGGATTTCATGATCGATTGAGATGGTAGATCAGAAGGGTAGCTTGAGATAGTAAATCTCAAGGAGGCTTGAGCTGAAATACTCCTGTAAGCTTGAGATGTTGAATATCATGAAAGCTTGGGTTGAATTACTCATGGGAGCAGTAGGTGATGAACTTCATGGTAGCTTGGGATAAAGAAAGTAAGTTCTCCCACGACCAGCTTGGTCTTTTGTTTCTAGGATGCTTGATCATGGAAGCTTGACTTTGTTTGGGCAAAACCATTTCATGATAACTTTAGGAGAAAGGCCTATAATCTCCAAATGTAGCTTGATTTGCATGTAAGGTGTATTTCATGGAATAGCTTGAGATAAGTTTCTCATGGTAGTTTAGGGTTGAGGATGCATGCTCCCCCTATGTATAATCTTGCATCTACATGATTGGTTGCATGGTCGTTAGGATGGTTGTATCCTTTCTTTGTTACGTTGGTTAGTATGATGAGATGGTTTCCATCGTAGTTGGTCTAATATGATATATGTTGACCGTAATAGACAATGTTTCAAGACAAGTTAGCGTTGATTAGGTTAGTCTAGAGAAGTACTTAATATGGATGGTAGTATGGGTTGCCATCTATACAGGGCACACGTATGACTTGAATCTACCTATTACATGACCCCTACATGATGTATGTTTAGCTTGGATAGTGACTATGGTTGCATTTCATGAAATGGTTGACTTAAGATGATATTTCTTTGGCAATATGAAGTAGGTCTACTAGAGACCTTTAAGATGACATGAAACAAGATAGGGTGATTTCAAGATATGTTTATTGTGTGATTCACATACATTGCAATAGTGTGCTTTTAGGTGGCCTAGGGGTAAGGTGCTCATATGTTATGGTGAACTTAGGTCTTAATTATATAAGTTGATTATGATAAAAAATGACTAAACAGAGGTACTTATCTTTTGTAGTAGTATGTGATGCTACCTCAGCCTTGCACAAGTATACTTGGAGGTGTCTTGTGATGTAGTTAATTTTAGTAAGAAGGACAATGAGTTAAGTATGAACTCTTATATGTTTTGTGATGCTTTAATATGCTTATGATATTCATGTTATGCTTATGTCTTTATCTTATGATTATGTGATTATTGACTAACCCTTTGAGATATCTTATGTTTGGTATGATAGTTTCCATACTTGGTACAAATGCATGCTTTTGCCTACATTCTAATCTAATGTAGGGTCTTAAAGAGATTGAGTTGCTTGAAGAGTAGAGTTTCCAAGGCTTGTCAAGAAGTAAAGATTGGTGAGTCCTCATAGCCTCCGAGGATACCATCACTATGTTCTTTTATGTTATTTTTCATGTTAGACTTTTATGGGATGTGACCCAAGACTTTTGTAATCATATTGTCATAGATGGTTTTGAGACAGATGTTTAGAAGTTTTATAAATTGATTTCGTATTATGTTTTGAGAAAAAAGTTTTAATTTTGTGCTAATTTTCGTATATATGCAATGAATGATGTCTAAGGGATTGTACAAGACTTCTGATAGGTCAAGTACGCCATGTGGCGACTCAAACATGCCCTAAATTCTATGGTGTACCTGCGATTCAGACAAACTTGGTATTAGAGGATAAGGTTATGAAATGGTCTTAGGATGTCTCAAAAAAACACATATAATAGAGTCTTATTCATTGGTGTGAGTCGCGACACATCCATGAGTAGGAGGCTATGATATTCTTAGAAAAGTTTCACTTATTCACTCTTCAAGTAATGTCATAGATCTATAAGCTCTCTGTCTAATCCCTTATACGATGGTCTTTAGGATGTGACTATTAGATGGGTTATGCTACAAGGAATGAATGAGTAAGGTGGGCTGAAATGCCAATTATGGCTATGTGACTTGATAGAGTTGAGATGTGTTATGATGTTGTTTTTAGTATGAGTGGGTTGATCTATTTTTATATTGATGTTGGTAAAGGCCATGATGTTTTTTCATGTATGTTGATAGAATTGGTGGAATAGTGTATTTGAGTACTACCTAGAAGGCGTGAGTGAATGGACTTCTCTAAGGAGGGTAGAAGTGTAATTCTCATTGGTTTAAGAGGTAACTTGGGTGAAGGATGTGAAAGCTTAGTGATGTTTAGAAAGGAGTTAGCATAGACTTGCTCCAAATGGGGAATGAGTTGTAAGTATCCTTGATGTGCATAAGCTAGGAGTTCTAGAGATTGTCACCTTGAGTGGTGTAGTTACTATGAGAAGTTTAGTCCCATTGCTAGGCTCATGAGATATTATGAATGGTGCCTAGTAAAATTTCCCTAAGGCTAGGGTTACAAGAAGAGAAGGCAACAAAGTTGCCACTATTAATGTGGATTGCATTGCTAAAGCGAAGAATATGTTCTATGCTCTCTAATCAAAGGGTGATCATGCATGATCTCCTTAAGTCCCTTACGGGTATGTGTCTCTTTATTGATTTATGAAATTTCCAGAATATCTTTGATTATGATATTCCTTGTGATGTTGTTGTTTCCTTATGATGAGGAATTGATGCTAGAAAGACATGTGTAGCTTATTCCTAATTGAGTAATTGAGGTATAAAGAGCATTTTTATGAGGACTTTATATGGTCATGTGTAGTTATGTTTAGCTTAGAATTGAATTGTTTCCTTTATTTTGGTATGTGCATTTAGGTATAATACCAGTACAATGGGCTGCTAGTCTAGAGTTAGTCCTTTAAAGAAGTGTTTAGTAATGTGTCATTGAGGACGAATGTTTCCCTAGTGGGGGATATTGTTACGCCCTAAAAGGAATTAGGGAAAGATGGAGAATAAAATGAGTGTGTCATGAGCTTATAAGTTCGAAGTTGAACTAGTGTGTCGTAGTGTTTTTCGGAAGAGTTTTGGATTATAGATTGAGGGCGAAATTGATTATCGAGGGTTCCTACACATAGTGTGACATGTAAAGGGTTTAAAAGTCTTAGAGAGATGCCCCAATGAACAGAAAAAGAGTCCTTGAGGAGGACCCAAAAATGGGCCAATTAAGCTGCCAGGCAGCCTAGATGTGGAGGCTACTGCGCGACGTGCAACATAACTTAAGGGGAAAATTTTTCCCTGCGACGCGGGGACGTCGCGAACCATTCTGTTGCAAATTAATTTCCAAAACCAAGAAGTGCAAATGCCTCCGCGACGCGCAGTGAGTTCCCAGATTTGGTCGCGTCATTTTTAAGTCAAATTAGAATTGGTTAAATGGTCCAATAGTTGTAGGGGTCTTTCGGGTACTTTTGGGATTAATTATTGGCGGTTATTTTAGGGGTTTGAAGGTTATTTAAGTAGTACAATATCCATTTAGACTCTAGACTCCAAAACAAAACCTTTCTCTTCAAAAATTCTCCCGAAACCACCATTGAAGAAGAAGAGAAGTTGGAGGAAGTTCTAGGATGAATTCACCAAGTAATGAAGGTGTGTTTAAGGCTCTAATCTAAGGTATGTGAAGCTTATTCATCCATGGATTCTTCCATCCATGGAGTCCCCCTGGTTTTACTCAATTGTGAATCTAAAGAACCCCAATCTAGAGAGGGTTCTGATTGCATTATGGGTAAGGCTTGATTGTGATCCCAATCTAGTGGGTAGTATTTATTTATGTTCATATGATGATTATGTTCTTTATTAATGAGGTTTTCATGGTGAATTGTTGTATTTTATGTTGACAGATATCATGGTGATTTAGGCCATTAGAGGCTAGATGAAGGTTCTATGTTGATCTTCTTAATTCAATTGTATTCTATACTATTTGAGCATGATTGAATAACCTAGATATGAATTGAACTAGGTCTAATTGATTGAAGTTGATCTTGACTTGGAATTTTTCAATTGGACCTATGTGATCAAGCATGACTAGAATTACCTTCTAATGATCTGATTTAATTGATTAACATGTAATTGAGTATGAATCATGATAGATTAAAGGTAGTAATTAATTGTAGGTCTTATATGTCATTGTTGCTAGGGATTTGGGGGTGAAGTCATTATGAGGAAATTGTATTGATGTTTTCTTTCTCTTTTACTTTTAGACATGAACAAGCTAGGGGAAGTAAGTTCTCTCACATAGACGAGTCCTTGGTTGACCTAAGAACCTAAAAATGAATAAAGACATGATGAATTAGAATAGCTTGAAGTTGTATTGAATAGCCTCTTTTTATGTAGTAGACTTGGTGAGACAAGAGCAATGCATGATAGCTTGAGATGGTAGATCTCATGATAGCTTGAGATAGTAGATCACAAGGGTAGCTTGAGATAGTAAATCTCAAGGAGGCTTGAGTTGAAATACTCATGTTAGCTTGAAATGTTGAATCTCATGAGAGCTTGGCTTGAGTTACTCGGGAGCTGTAGGCTTGGGATGGAGGAAGTAAGCTCTCCCATGATTAGCTTGGTCTTGTGTTTCTAGGATGCTTGATCATGGTAGCTTGACTTGGTTTGGGCAAAACCATTTCATGGTAGCTTTAGGAGAAAGGTCTATACTCTCCTAATGATAGCTTGATTTGCATGTAAGGTGTATTTCGTGGAATAGCTTGAGATTAGTTTCTCATGTTAGCTTAGGGTTGAGGATTCATGCTCCCCTATGAATTATCTTGCATCTACATGATTGGTTTCATAGTGGTTAGGATGGTTGTATCCTTCCTTTGTTAGGTTGGTTAGTATGATGAGATGCTTTCCATGGTAGTAGGTCTATTATCATAGTATATTGAGCATTATAGACAAGGTTGCAAGACAAGTTAGCTTTGATTAGGTTAGTTTAGAGAATTACTTTGTATGGATGGTAGTATGGGATGCCATCTATACATGGAACAATTATGACTTGAAGTTGCATATGACATGACCCCTACATGATGTATGCTTAGCTTGGATAATGACTATAGTTGCATTCCATGACGTGGTTTACTTACTTAAGTTTGGTTCTGTCTCAGTTGAGGAAATACACACTTTATGTTAAGATGGAAAAGTGTGAGTTTGCTCAACAGGAGATAAAATTCTTGGGGCATCTTGTTAGTAAAAACCAAGTTCGAATGGATCCTAAGAAAGTGCAAGCCATTGTTGACTGGCAGGCACCTCGTCATGTGAAGGATTTGAGGTCGTTTCTTGGGTTGGCTAACTATTACAGAAAATTCATTGCGGGTTATTCAAAAAAGGGCATCGGCTTTGACAGATTTGTTGAAGAAGGATACGAAATGGGTTTGGTCTGAACGGTGTGGTGAAGCTTTTCAGAATTTGAAGGAAGCTATTGCATCTCAACCAATACTCAAATTGCCTGATTTTGAGTTACCATTTGAAGTTCACACTGATGCGTCGGACAAAGCTATTGGTGGCGTGTTAGTGCAGGAAGGTCATCCTGTGGCCTTTGAAAGCAGGAAACTGAATGATGCTGAACAAATATACTCTACTAATGAAAAAGAAATGGTTGCTGTTATTCACTGCTTGCAGGTTTGGAGAGTTTATCTCCTAGGTACTCGATTTGTCGTGAGAACAGATAATGTAGCTAATACATTTTTCAAGACACAAAAGAAGTTGAGTCCCAAACAAGCACGGTGGAAGGAGTTTCTGGCTGAGTATGATTTCTTGTGGGAACATAAGCCACGAAAACATAACCAAGTTGCTGACGCGTTGAGTAGAAAGGAAGTATTTGTTGCAGTATATTCGATTTCTAAACTTGAGACTGATTTCTATGATAGGATCAGAATGTGTGCCGCAAATGATTCATTATATGTTAGATGGATGGATCAAGTTCGTGATGGCACAATGAGACGGTATTGGATCGAGGACGATCTGCTCTATTTCAAAGGGGGGAGAATCGTTGTACCAAACCAAGGAGGACTGCGCAGAGATTTAATGAAAGAGGCGCACGACTCTGTGTGGGCTGGACATCCTGGTGTTGAAAGGATGATGGCCCTACTGTCTTGTGTTTACTTTTGGCCGAAGATGGAAGACGATATTGAGGCATACGTTAAGACTTGTCATGTGTGTCAAGTTGACAAGACCCAACGTAAGAAGGAAGCAGGTTTGCTGCAACCTTTGCCTATTCCTGAAAGGCCATGTCTATCTGTAAGTATGGACTTCATTTCTGGTTTCCCAAAGGTAGATGGTAAAGCATCGATAATGGTGGTAGTTGACAGATTTTCGAAGTATTCCGTTTTTATTGCTGCACTTGAGTTATGCTCATCAGAAGTTGCTGCTGATCTATTCTATAAATATGTGGTGAAGTATTTTGGTATTCCGGCTGATATTGTGAGTGATAGAGATACAAGGTTCACAGGCAGATTTTGGACAACATTGTTCAATATGATGGGGACCGAGTTAAAATTCTCTACAGCAAATCACCCACAAACTGATGGACAGACGGAAAGAATAAACCACTTATTAGAAGAATACTTGAGGCATTATGTTACAGCAAGTCAGCGGAATTGGGTTACGTTGCTAGACAGTGCACAGTTTTGTTACAATCTGCACAAGTCATCTGCAACAGAGATGAGCCCATTCAAAATTGTCTTAGGCAGACAGCCTATGACTCCACTAGACGTTGCTAAATCCAAGAACCAGGGAAAGTGTCCAGTAGCTTACAGAGTTGCAAGGGACAGACTTGAGATGTTCTCCGAAGCACAAGATAGTTTGTGCAAGGCTCAGCGGCGCATGAAGAAATATGCTGACCAACATCGTCGCTCTGTTGAGTTCAACGTGGGTGACAAAGTTTTGTTGAAGCTGACTCCACAAATCTGGAAACAGATTGTGAGTAAGACTAGGCACCGGGGTTTGATTCCCAAGTATGATGGACCATTCGAGGTGTTGAAGCGAGTGGGCGAAGTTTCCTATAAATTGAAGTTGCCTGAAAGGTTGAAGATACATCCCACTTTCCATGTGAGTTTTCTAAAACCTTACTTTGAAGATGTCAGTGATCCGGATAGAAATAGATCAAAGAGGGCTCCTCCATCAGTGCCTACACAATTTGAGGCTGAGATTGAAAGGATCCTTGATCACCGGGTGCTGGGCACAAGTAAGAAAAACACTAAGACTGAATTCTTAGTTCACTGGAAGGGCAAGAGTGTGGCTGACGCAGTCTGGGAGAAGGCAAAGGACCTTTGGCAATTTGATGCTCAAATCGACGACTATCTGAAAACAGTCTCGATGAGGACATCGAGTTCAAGTGGTGTGGGTGGTCTGTTAGACCCGTGAACTACTTGATCTAACCACGTGCAGGCATGACAAGGACTGGGGCATTGGTCTTGACATGATTGGTGGCAAAGCAGTGTAAGGCAGGTTCGAGGTGCTTGAATGTTGGCAAGGCAACCTGAACGTGCAAGGTCGACGTGCGGCTGGGGTCTTTGGCAAGACAGCACGTTGGCTTAACAAGGCAAGGCTGTGAAGACTTGACGATGGCTAAGACAAGGGCATTCACAAGGATTGCTGAAATAAACTAAGTGTTGAACTGCAGCTGAAAATATTCTAAGTGTGGAAGCTAGCTGAATATTCTAAGTGTTAGAATGAAGTCAGAAAATATTCTAAGTGTTAGGATATTTGTATTTCGTTTGGATAAGGATTAAATTTGAATTTAATTCTATCTGTTAGAATTATAGCTGTTAGAACATTAGTTTTGAATCCTGTGGTGACAAGTGTCTGACAGGTGTCAAATGTAACTGCCGCATGTAACTGCCGAATGTAACTGCCATTGTGCAGAAACTTTATAAGGTGGAAATTCGTCTAAGGCAAAGGTATTCAGAGAGAGAATAATTTTGGCCTTAGAAAAATTCGTGAAGCCTTCTTTTTATATTAATTTGAGATTAATAGAAAGTTGGGAAGAGTTCCCGTACATTTTGTGTGTTGTTTAATTCTGCTGCATAAGTGTTTTTATACTTAGTCAAAACTGCGCAAGTGAGATAGGCTGAAATGTTGCAGACGTTTGCAGGACTGCCTAGGGTGGTGTTCGAGAAAAATAAATCGACCCTCTTTCAATTTGTTAGACCCGTGAACTACTTGATCTAACCACGTGCAGGCATGACAAGGACTGGGGCATTGGTCTTGACATGATTGGTGGCAAAGCAGTGCAAGGCAGGTTCGAGGTGCTTGAATGTTGGCAAGGCAACCTGAACGTGCAAGGTCGACGTGCGGCTGGGGTCTTTGGCAAGACAGCACGTTGGCTTAACAAGGCAAGGCTGTGAAGACTTGACGATGGCTAAGACAAGGGCATTCACAAGGATTGCTGAAATAAACTAAGTGTTGAAGAGCAGCTGAAAATATTCTAAGTGTGGAAGCTGGCTGAATATTCTAAGTGTTAGAATGAAGTCAGAAAATATTCTAAGTGTTAGGATATTTGTATTTCGTTTGGATAAGGATTAAATTTGAATTTAATTCTATCTGTTAGAATTATAGCTGTTAGAACATTAGTTTTGAATCCTGTGGTGACAAGTGTCTGACAGGTGTCAAATGTAACTGCCGCATGTAACTGCCGAATGTAACTGCCATTGTGCAGAAACTTTATAAGGTGGAAATTCGTCTAAGGCAGAGGTATTCAGAGAGAGAATAATTCTGGCCTTAGACAAATTCGTGAAGCCTTCTTTTTGTATTAATTTGAGATTAATAGAAAGTTGGGAAGAGTTCCCATACATTTTGTGTGTTGTTTAATTCTGCTGCATAAGTATTTTTATACTTAGTCAAAACTGCGCAAGTGAGATAGGCTGAAGTGTTGCAGACGTTTGCAGGACTGCCTAGGGTGGTGTTCGAGAAAAATAAATCGACCCTCTTTCAATTTGTTAGACCCGTGAACTACTTGATCTAACCACGTGCAGGCATGACAAGGACTGGGGCATTGGTCTTGACATGATTGGTGGCATAGCAGTGCAAGGCAAGTTCGAGGTGCTTGAATGTTGGCAAGGCAACCTGAACGTGTAAGGTTGACGTGCGGCTGGGGTCTTTGGCAAGACAACACGTTGGCTTAACAAGGCAAGGCTGTGAAGACTTGACGATGGCTAAGACAAGGGCATTCACAAGGATTGGTAAAATAAACTAAGTGTTGAAGAGCAGCTGAAAATATTCTAAGTGTGGAAGCTGGCTGAATATTCTAAGTGTTAGAATGAAGTCAGAAAATATTCTAAGTGTTAGGATATTTGTATTTCGTTTGGATAAGGATTAAATTTGAATTTAATTCTATCTGTTAGAATTATAGCTGTTAGAACATTAGTTTTGAATCCTGTGGTGACAAGTGTCTGACAGGTGTCAAATGTAACTGCCGCATGTAACTGCCGAATGTAACTGCCATTGTGCAGAAACTTTATAAGGTGGAAATTCGTCTAAGGCAGAGGTATTCAGAGAGAGAATAATTCTGGCCTTAGACAAATTCGTGAAGCCTTCTTTTTGTATTAATTTGAGAATAATAGAAAGTTGGGAAGAGTTCCCGTACATTTTGTGTGTTGTTTAATTCTGCTGCATAAGTATTTTTATACTTAGTCAAAACTGCACAAGTGAGATAGGCTGAAGTGTTGCAGACGTTTGCAGGACTGCCTAGGGTGGTGTTCGAGAAAAATAAATCGACCCTCTTTCAATTGGTATCAGAGCACGGTTAAACGATGGTGAAAAACGCAGAACTGTGGGAACTGGAACAAAAAATTGAAGCATTCGTTGGGATTACAGATGATAATCTGGGAGACCTTTTGTTTGTGGATCTGTTGACACAAATCATTGATTTGAGACTGAACGCTGAGAAAGTTCAGGGTGAAATTGGTTTGTATCGAAACACGGTTGATGAACACATCACTGAAATCATGAACTTTCGTGACGCAACTACACAACAACTTGAGAGACTGCAGAAGGAAAATGAAAATCTTCGTGCAGAGATCGTTGTATTGTGTCGGGCTGTGGCAACGTTGAGTTCAAATCGTGTGGAATCATCTAAGGTTAAAATTCCAGAACCTAAAGCCTTTGGTGGTGCAAGAAGCGCTAAAGATCTGGAGAATTTTATTTGGGACATGGAACAGTACTTTACTGCGGCAAGAGTGCCTGACGCTGATAAGTTGAACATTACCACAATGTACTTGACGGGTGATGCTAAACTTTGGTGGAGGACTCAAAATGCCGATGACGTGAGTGCTGGTCGTCCTAGAATTGATACGTGAGATAATTTAGTGAAAGAAATGCGCGACCAATTTCTTCCTAGCAATGCATCTTGGCTTGCAAGGGATAAGTTGAAAAGGCTTAGACAGACGGGTTCGGTGAGGGAATACATCAAAGAATTTACCTCTGTGATGTTAGACATACAAAATATGTCTGATGAGGATAAATTACATAACTTCATTTCGGGCATGCAAGGCTGGGCACAAAATGAACTTCGCAGGCAGAATGTCAAAGATCTGCCTGGAGCAATTGCTGCTGCAGATTCGCTGGTTGATTTCTGGACGACTCGTCCTTTGACAGATGCTCCTTCTACGTCAAAAAGTAAGAAAAAAGGCGACAAGAAAGGGGAATGGAAAAAGGATAGTCGTAAGGACAATGCAAATGACAAAGGAAAGGCACCAATGAGGGATAATAAAGACAGACCGAAGAACAAAGATGGTAATTCTAAGGGCTGTTGGACTTGTGGTGGTCCTCATTTGGCCAAGTCTTGTCCAAACCGGGAAAAGGTGAATACTTTACTTGCTGGAGATGTGAATCAAAGGGATGAGGATGAAGAAATTGTGGCTGCGATGGTAAATCCATTAGGACTTTCCTTCAACCAGATTACGTTGGTTAATAATGTTGGAGAAACGTCTGGTACTTCGAATCCTCATGCTCCTCTACTTCACATAGAAATGAAAGTTAAAGAACAACGGGTGGTGGCAATGGTTGATTCAGGGGCCACTCATACGTTTGTAGATGTTAAAATTTCTACAAAATTGGGGCTGAAGTTGACTAAAAGCCCTTCCTACGTCAAAACAGTTAATGCTAAGGCACAAGCCATTGTGGGCATGGCTTATGATGTGTCTATGAAGTAGGTCTACTAGATTATAGTTCCTTGGCAATATGAAGTAGGTCTACTAGAGACACCTAAGATGACATGAAACAAGATAGGTTGACTTCAAGATATCCTTAGGGTTTGAGGTAGAATGGGATGCTTCACATGCATTTCACAAGTGTGCTTTGAGGTGGCCTAGGGGCATGGTGCTCATATGTTATGGAGATCTTAGGTCTTAATTTTGAAAGTGGATTATGATCAAGAATGACCAAAGAGAGGTACTTAGATTTTCTAGTATTAGTGGATTATTGTTACGCCTCGTATTTTTATATGTAGTGCGCGTCATGAGCTAGTCGATGTAAGTCCGGGGAATGAGATTTTATTTTAAGTTCCAAGTGATTAAAGGAAATCAAATTGTCATTAACTTTAAGTGGGGGATTAATTAGTGGCTGTTTGGGATTAAATTAATTAAGTGGAGGGCCCCACCACTCAAGGCATTAAAGGAAATCAGATGGGAGCTAGGCTTAGTGGGATGTGTAGTGGGGTGCTGTCTCCACTTCATATAATGAATGAAGTGGTGAAATGACAGCAAATATATCATCTTCTTCAACTTAACTTAGGCAGCCATGGAAAAGGAGAAAACCAGCCATGAAACTCTCGGCCAGCAGCTTCAAGGAATTTGGTTAGTAATCTCTTTGCTTGGTGTGTTAATTCTTTAGAATGCCTTTGTTAATTAGCCATTAATGTTAAGAAGGGGGTGTGACCAGTAGCTTAGAAAATTCGTTTTAGTTATTGATTGTGCTAAGTATGATCGGAAACCATAATCGAATTAGTGGTGTTGTGTTAGTGTTTGGGCTATTTTGATTAAAGCAAAATGTGGGAAATTCTGTTTTGGAGTTATGTATATATTAATGTGATTATGGGTATATACTCCAAGGGATGAATACGATAAGGTAGATGTGTTGCAAATTATAAAACGAGTTATCGCTCGGTGTGTCGTTGTTTTGTTACTATGGTTGCCGAGACGGAGCTATTTTGGGGGGGACTGTTTAATATGATTCGTTGGGTTATATGTGTTATTGTTTTTGCTGTGGATAATTTGGGTTGTTGTCGGATTGGGACGAAGTAAGGAAAATAGGGGAAGTGCTGCCGGATTTTCGTTAGATTATTAGCTAGCTTACAATAAGTGGTAAAGCGCGACGTCTATCTAATTGCGGCACGATTGTTGCTTGTTATAGATTAATAGCTTGGGCAGTAAATATTGGTCGTGCGGCTCGACTATACGGTATGTAACGCTATCCTTTCTTTCTTTGTTTGGCATGACTTTTAAAAATGAGCGAATGACGGACAGGTTTGACACTTACTTCTAGAGTGTCTAGGTGACGTATATTCTTGCTTTCACAAACTATTCTTCATATCGTGTTAAAGATTTATAATCTTGATAAAACGTTAATCTTTGGTAATACTCCTTGCTGGTTCACGTTGATTGTTCTATTGAGTTATAAGAAATGATTTTAATTGCATATGGTTGCTAATAATGTTCTGCTCGTACATAGAGTCATTTATCATTTCACCGAGTCCCGGGCCGAGTAATGTTCGTGCGGAGTTTCTTGCATATGTCACCGAGTCCCTCACTAGAGGGCCGGGTATGTATATTATATATATGATTGGTGATGAGTATGGTTATGATGATGATGATGACGGAGATGATGTGATGACTATTTCACCAAGTCCCTCACTAGAGGGCCGGGTACGTATGATGTATATATATGGTGATTATTTTGCCGAGTCCCTTACTAGGGAAGTAAGGCACCTTATATGTTAAAGATATGCATGATTTTCACTTATAAGGTACATGTGTAGCGATATCATGTTTCGACTTATCATGTTGGTATCCTGTCATCTTTACCTTATGCTTTACATACTCAGTACATTGTCCGTACTGACCCCCTTTCCTCGGGGGGCTGCGTTTCATGCCCGCAGGTGTAGACGCAGAGTTCGGTGATCCTTCCGCCTAGGATATCTACTCAGCTGATTGGGAGAGCTCCACTGTTCCGGAGCCCAGTCGTTTTGGTACATAACTTCCTATGTAGTCTTTTGCTTATCTATGGGTACAGCGGGGCCCTGTCCCGTCGAGTTTCACTACTATACTCTTAGAGGTCTGTAAACACTATGTGGGTTGTATATATATGTTTTGATGATGGTCTGGCATGGTTTGTTTGGGATGTCCGCTTGTTCAGGGGCAGCCTTGTCGGCTGCGTACATCATTGTGTATTGTGTAGTGGCAGCCTTGTCGTCTTGCGTATGCTAGTATGCTGGCGGCCTTGTCGGCTCGCGTATGTTGTTACTGTTAAATGGTTATAACTCCTTATGAGACAGATCCACTTTATATATATATGCGTTGGGGTAGGTTTGATTTGATTAAATTCCATATTGTCTTAGTTTCAGTTGGTTATACTTAGCATGTTTGTTTATGAGTGTCCAAAACGGGCACTAGTCACGGCCCATCGGGTTGGGTCGTGACAAAAGTGGTATCAGAGCGGTTCTTCCTCGAAAGTGTCTACAGATCGTGTCTAGTAGAGTCCTGTTTATCGGTGTGCTGTGCACCACATCTATAAACAGGAAGCTACAGGACATTTAGGATGTTATCCTTTCTTCTTATTCTAGATCGTGCGATAGAGCTATATTAACAGGATAATCCCTCTCTAACGAATCCCTGCGTTTTCAGCTATGCCTCCAAAGAAAGCGACAGCCGCCAAGAAGGGCAAATCGGTAGCAGAAGGTACTAGTCAGACCCTGAGAGTTACTAGGGCCCGTGCCCAGTCTATGCCTGGTATTGTGCTCCAGTCGGAGAGCTCTTCTACACCGCCACCGCCAGAGGAGCTTAGAGCAGCAGCAACTCCAGTTCGGGGGACACCACCACCAGCCCCCGAAGCCCCAACACCTGAACCTCCAGCTCCTCCGTCAGGGGCGAAGGATAGGGCCATGAGAGATGCGGTTCAGTTGCTGACTAGATTAGTGGCAGGTCAGGCTCGCAGGCATGGACTAGGAGTTGATCATGCGGACAGATCTGATAGCTTAAGGGCTCGTGACTTTTTAAGTTGTAATCCTCCAAAGTTCTTTGGATCAAGGCCCCAGGATGATCCGCAAGAGTTTATTCGTCAGATGCAGCGTACATTGAGGATAATCAAGGCTTCGGAGACCGAGTCTGTTGAGTTGGCTACGTATCGTTTGCGGGATGTAGCTATTAATTGGTATGAGTCTTGGGAATTATCTAGGGGTGAGGGTGCTCCTCCAGCGTTATGGGATGAATTTGTGGAGGCTTTCCAAGGCCACTTCCTGCCTCCAGAGATGAAGCGAGCTAGAGTCGATAGATTCTTGCGTTTGAGGCAGAATGGCAGGAGCGTTCGAGAGTATAGCCTCGAGTTTGATTCATTGGCTAGGCATGCGCCTACTATTGTGGCGATATGGCAGACAGGGTACATCGTTATGTGATGGGATTGGATCGTTATCTGATTGACGGTTGTATGGCAGTGACTCTTCAGCCAGGTATGGACATTGCTCGGGTGCAGGCATATGCACAGGGGGTAGAGGATCGGCACCGGGGACGTCAGCCAGAAAGAGATTATAATAGAGGCCAGCATAAGAGGGCTAGATCAGCAGGTTATCCTGACGAGTTTCGAGGCGGGCAGTCTCAGCAGCATGTTAGATTTTCTTCCCAGCCAGCACAGAGTGCACCCCCACGTTTCATGGGTAGGGGGTTCGATCGTACGGGATATTCCGAAGCTGGTCAGAGCTCTAGGGCGTCAGGGTCACAGATGGGCAGGGGTTTGAGCCAGTCGAGGCCACCTTTGCCTTGGTGTTCTCGCTGTGGTAGGTCCCATCCTGGGGAATGTCATTGGATTACAGGTGCGTGTTTTTCTTGCGGCCGTCAGGGTCATACTATGAGGGAGTGTCCCTTTAGAGGTAGTGCCGGTGGTATGGCACAGCCTACTGGGTCCGTTGCTGGTTCATCTTCTTCTGTGGCTATGCGCCCTACGGGGCAGGGTATTCAGGCGCCAGCAGGCCGAGGTAGAGGTCGTGGTGGAGCTCCCAGTTCTAGCGGTCCCTCGAACCGCATATATGCTTTGACTAGTAGGCAGGATCAGGAGGCGTCACCTAATGTGATCACAGGTATATTATCACTATTCTCCCGAAGTGTGTATGCATTGATAGACCCAGGTTCCACCTTATCATTTATATCCCCCTTCGTTGCTAGTAGGATCGGAATAGAGTCTGAGTTGATAGAACCATTTGAGGTAGCTACACCTGTAGGAGATTCTGTCATAGCTACGCGAGTATATAAGAATTGTTCAGTGGTTATATATAGTCGTCGTACCGTAGCAGATCTAATAGAGTTAAATATGATTGAGTTTGATATTATCATGGGCATGGATTGGTTGGCTGCTTGTTATGCTAATGTTGATTGCAGAGGAAAGATAGTTCGATTTCAATTTCCAGGGGAACCGATTATAGAGTGGAAGGGGAGTACAGTATCGCCGAAAGGTAAGATTATTTCATACCTTAAGGCCAGGAAGATGGTTAGAAAAGGCTATATTTATCATCTGGTTCGGGTGCATGACATAAAGGCAGAGGCACCGACTCTTCAATTAGTCCCGGTAGTTAATGAATTTCCCGATGTATTCCCAGAGGAGCTTCCAGGCCTTCCTCCAGAACGAGAGATAGAGTTTACTATAGAAGTACTGCCAGATACCCAGCCTATATCTATACCTCCTTATAGAATGGCACCTGCTGAGTTGAAAGAGTTGAAAGAGCAATTGAGAGATTTGCTAGAAAAGGGCTTCATCAGGTCTAGTACGTCACCTTGGGGAGCACCGGTACTGTTTGTGAGGAAGAAGGATGGGTCGCTGCGGATGTGTATTGATTATAGGCAGCTGAACAAAGTAACAGTAAAGAACAGGTATCCCCTCCCAAGGATTGACGATCTATTTGACCAGTTGCAGGGTGCTAAGTGTTTTTCAAAGGTAGACTTGCGGTCAGGTTATCATCAGGTGCGGGTAAGGGAGGCAGATATTCCAAAGACGGCATTCCGGACCCGATACGGGCATTATGAGGTTAGAGTGCTGTCTTTTGGGCTGACTAATGCTCCAGCGGTGTTTATGGATTTAATGAATCGAGTGTTTAAACCATTCCTTGATATGTTTGTTATTGTATTTATAGACGATATTCTGGTCTATTCACGTTCAGAAGAGGAGCATGCAGACCATTTAAGGACGGTACTTAGGGTGCTTCAGCAACAGAAGTTGTATGCTAAGTTCTCCAAGTGTGAGTTCTGGTTGACTTCAGTGGCATTCTTGGGGCATATTATTGGAGCTGATGGTATTCGGGTAGACACGCAGAAAATTGAGGCGGTAAAGACTTGGCCCAGACCTACGACACCTACTGAGGTACGCAGCTTTCTGGGGTTAGCAGGATATTACAGGAGATTTGTAGAAAAGTTTGCCTCAATTTCAGCGCCTTTGACAAGGCTAACTCAAAAGGCAGCCAAGTTCCAGTGGACTGATGCTTGTGAGCGAAGCTTCCAGCTATTGAAAGACAAATTGACTACAGCTCCAGTCCTAACTCTTCCGGAGGGACCGGACGGCTATGTTATTTATTGTGATGCTTCGGGTGTTGGGCTAGGATGTGTATTGATGCAGCATGGCAAAGTTATAGCCTATGCCTCCCGACAGCTTAGGAAGCATGAAAAGAATTATCCTACTCACGATCTGGAGTTAGCAGTCGTGGTTCATGCCTTGAAGATATGGAGGCATTATTTATATGGTGTACATGTGGACATCTATACAGATCATAAGAGTCTCCAATATATCTTTAAACAGAAGGAGCTGAACTTACGACAAGGCGGTGGTTAGAGTTGCTAAAGGATTATGATGTTGATATTTTATATCATCCAGGGAAAGCAAATGTTGTAGCAGATGCTCTTAGCCGTAAGTCCATGGGTAGCTTGACAGATGTACAACCAGAAAGGAGGGAGATGGTTCGGGAGATTCAGCGGCTATCCAGCCTTGGAGTCCGTCTGGCTAATTCAGAAGATAGTGGAGTTTCTATTCGAGAGGTTGCTGAGTCCTCAATCATAGATGAGGTAAAGAGACACCAGTACGAGGACCCTATTCTGGCACAGTATAGAGATGCAGCTCTTCAAAAGGAAAAGACCCCATTTAAGGTTACACCTGACGGAGTGTTACGATATGAAGGCAGATTGTGTGTACCTGATATTGCGGGGCTACGACGGCAGGTTAGGGGAGAGGCACACTCTGCCCGTTATTCTATTCACCCAGGGTCAACAAAAATGTATCATGACCTCAAATGCTTATACTGGTGGGATGGCATGAAAAAGGACATAGCGGAGTTTGTTGCTCAGTGCCCGAATTGTCAACAAGTCAAGATCGAACATCAAAAGCCTGGTGGATTATTACTGGAGATCCCGACTTGGAAATGGGAGATGATTAATATGGACTTCATTACAGGCTTACCTCGCACTCAAAGGAAGTATGACTCTATATGGGTTATTGTAGATAGGCTGACGAAATCGGCCCATTTTCTTCCAGTCAGGACTACTTATTCGGCTGAAGATTATGCGAGGTTATATGTCAGGGAGATAGTGAGACTTCATGGGGTTCCCACGTCCATTATATCAGACAGAGGAGCTCAATTTACAGACAACTTTTGGAGATCGTTTCAGAAGGGATTGGGGACACAGGTGAACCTTAGCACATCATTTCACCCTCAGACTGATGGGCAGGCTGAGCGTACTATTCAGACATTAGAAGATATGTTGCGGGCCTGTATTATTGACTTCAAAGGTAGCTGGGATGACCACTTGCCGCTCATTGAGTTTGCCTATAATAATAGCTACCATTCTAGTATCCAGATGGCACCGTACGAGGCCTTATATGGGAGGAAGTGCAGGTCACCTATTGGTTGGTTCGATGTTGGCGTGACTAAGTTAATAGGCCCGGATATGATTCAGCAAGTTGTTGACAAGGTGAAGCTTATTCAGGAAAGATTATTAGTAGCCCAGAGTCGACAGAAGTCATATGCAGATAATCGGCGTCGAGATTTAGAGTTTCAGATTGGTGACTGGGTATTCCTGAAGGTATCACCCATGAAGGGTGTAATGAGATTCGGCAGGAAAGGGAAGCTCAGTCCGAGATACATTGGGCCTTATCAGATTGTTCGTAGGATAGGCAAGGTTGCCTATGAGTTGGATCTACCATCTGATTTGGAGGCGGTACATCCAGTCTTTCATGTATCGATGCTACGTAAATGTATTGGTGATCCTTCTAGAGTATGCCCTGTAGATGATGTTCAGGTAACAGAGGAGTTGTCATATGAGGAGAAACCCGTAGCTATACTTGATCGCCAGGTTAGAAGGTTACGTACTAAGGATGTGGCTTCCGTCAAAGTGTTGTGGCGAAATGATAATAGGGAGGAGATGACTTGGGAAGCGGAAGACGAAATGAAGAATAAGTATCCTTACTTGTTCCCCGTACATGCAGTTAATTCAATTCCTAGCTTGACTATATTGATTGATAAACGAGTTTTTGTAGTAAGTTGTGACTCTGTGAGGCATCTGTAGGTTACGGAATGCAGGTTGATAGGTATAACTGTTAGAGAGACCTCGCTAGATTTTTTTTTTTAAGACGCTAACTTAACATTCGAGGACGAATGGTCCTAAGGGGGGAAGGATGGTACGCCTCGTATTTTTATACGTAGTGCGCGTCATGAGCTAGTTGATGTAAGTCCGGGGAATGAGATTTTATTTTAAGTTCCAAGTGATTAAAGGAAATCATATTGTCATTAACTTTAAGTGGGGGATTAATTAGTGGCTGTTTGTGATTAAATTATTTAAGTGGAGGGCCCCACCACTCAAGGCATTAAAGGAAATCAGATGGGAGCTAGGCTTAGTGGGATGTGTAGTGGGGTGCTGTCTCCACTTCATATAATGAATGAAGTGGTGAAATGACAGCAAATATATCATCTTCTTCAACTTAGCTTAGGCAGCCATGGAAAAGGAGAAAACCAGCCATGAAACTCTCGGCCAGCAGCTTCAAGGAATTTGGTTAGTAATCTCTTTGCTTGGTGTGTTAATTCTTTAGAATGCCTTTGTTAATTAGCCATTAATGTTAAGAAGGGGGTGTGACCAGTAGCTTAGAAAATTCGTTTTAGTTATTGATTGTGCTAAGTATGATCGGAAACCATAATCGGATTAGTGGTGTTGTGTTAGTGTTTGGGCTGTTTTGATTAAAGCAAAATGTGGGAAATTCTATTTTGGAGTTATGTATATGTTAATGTGATTATGGGTATATACTCCAAGGGATGAATACGATAAGGTAGATGTGTTGCGAATTATAAAACGAGTTATCGCTCGGTGTGTCGTTGTTTCGTTACTATGGTTGCCGAGACGGAGCTGTTTTGGGGGGGACTGTTTAATATGATTCGTTGGGTTATATGTGTTATTGGTATTGCTGTGGATAATTTGGGTTGTTGTCGGATTGGGACGAAGTAAGGAAAATAGGGGAAGTGCTGCCGGATTTTCGTTAGATTATTAGCTAGCTTACAATAAGTGGTAAAGCGCGACGTCTATCTAATTGAGGCACGATTGTTGCTTGTTATAGATTAATAGCTTGGGCAGTAAATATTGGTCGTGCGGCTCGACTATACGGTATGTAACGCTATCCTTTCTTTCTTTGTTTGGCATGACTTTTAAAAATGAGCGAATGACGGACAGGTTTGACACTTACTTCTAGAGTGTCTAGGTGACGTATATTCTTGCTTTCACAAACTATTCTTCTATATATCGGCTATGTCTAAGGCTATGGTGATTTCTCATATCTATGGTAGAGCTTCTTAGAGTCATTGAGATTTTACGTTTTCATATCGTGTTAAAGGTTTATAATCTTGATAAAACGTTAATCTTTGGTAATACTCCTTGCTGGTTCACGTTGATTGTTCTATTGAGTTATAAGAAATGATTTTAATTGCATATGGTTGCTCATAATGTTCTACTCGTGCATAGAGTCATTTATCATTTCACCGAGTCCCGGGCCGGGTAATGTTCGTGCGGAGTTTCTTGCATATGTCCCGAGTCCCTCACTAGAGGGCCGGGTATGTATATTATATATATGATTGGTGATGAGGATGGTTATGATGATGATGATGACGGAGATGATGTGATGACTATTTCACCGAGTCCCTCACTAGAGGGCCAGGTACATATGATGTATATATATGATGATTATTTTGCCGAGTCCCTTACTAGGGAAGCTGGGCACCTTATATGTTAAAGATATGCATTATTTTCACTTATAAGGTACATGTGTAGCGATATCATGTTTAGACTTATCATGTTGGTATCCTGTCATCGTTACCTTATGCTTTACATACTCAGTACATTGTCCGTACTGACCCCCTTTCCTCGGGGGGCTGCGTTTCATACCCGCAGGTGTAGACGCACAGTTTGGTGATCCTTCCGCCTAGGATATCTACTCAGCTGATTGGGAGAGCTCCACTGTTCCGGAGCCCAGTCGTTTTGGTACATAACTTCCTATGTAGTCTTTTGCTTATCTATGGGTACGGCGAGGCCCTGTCCCGTCGAGTTTCACTACTATACTCTTAGAGGTCTGTAAACATTATGTGGGTTGTATATATATATGTTTTGGATGATGGTCTGGATATGGTTTGTTTGGGATGTCCGCTTGTTCAGGGGCAGCCTTGTCGGCTGCGTACATCATTGTGTATTGTGTAGTGGCAGCCTTGTCGGCTTGCGTATGCTAGTATGCTTTGGATAGTGGCGGCCTTGTCGGCTCGCGTATGTTGTTACGGTTAAAAGGTTATAACTCCTTATGAGACAGATCCACTTTATATATATATGCATTGGGGTAGGTTTGATTTGATTAAATGCCATATTGTCTTAGTTTCAGTTAGTTATACTTAGTAGGTTTGTTTATGAGTGTCCAAAATGGGCACTAGTCACGGCCCATCGAGTTGGGTCGTGACAATTATGATATCTTATATGTTTTATGATGCTTTAATATGCTTATGATTTTCATGTTATGATTATGTCTTTATCTCTTATGATTATGTCTATTATTAACTAACCCTTTGAGATATCTTATGTTTGGTATGATAGTTTCCATACTAATGCATGCTTTTGTTTACATCCTAATCCAAGTTTGGTTCTTGAAAAGATTGAGTTTCTTGAATAGTAGAGTTTCCAAGACGTGTCAAGCAGTGAAGATTGGTGAGTCCTCATAGCATCCGAGGACACCACCACTATGATCTTTTATGTTATTTTCTATGTTAGAATTTTATTGGCTTTGACCCAAGACTTTTATAATCATGTTGTCATAGATGGTTTGGAGACATATATTTAGAAGTTTTATGAAATGATTCCGTATAAGGTTTTTGAGAACAAGTTTTAATTCCGCGTTAATTTTCGTATATATGCAATGAATGATGTCTGAGGGCTTGTACAAGACATATGAGAGGTCAAGTACGCCATGTGGTGACTCAACGATGACCTAACTTTTAGGGTGTACTTGCGGGTCGTGACAACTAATTGGGATGCTGAGGCCGACATGAAGTCCCGATATCCTCATATTTTTGCTTCTCTAGCTTGGAGTAATGAACTGCCTCTTAGTTTGTGCAATGATTTGTAGTTTTGTGTGTTTTATGTGATTCCATGATTTCCTTATATGCATATTCATGAAAAAGCTCAAGTGTTGAAAGAAAACGACTTTTATGATTATTTTCCTCAAGATATTGTTGGGCATTAAGTATGAGTTGTATATAAACTTCATGATATGAATTGTTGAACATTCCTTGACTTGGAGTGGAGATTTCCTCCTTGAATTGTGCTTTGTGTATAATATGCATTTAGGCTCCATGAGATTGTGTAGAGCATTTTTTTTGAGTTTGGAGATTATATTTCCTCCTTGAACATGAGAAACGTTAAAATTTCATGCATGTAGGTTGTTAGATGTAGTTCTACATCCATATGGTGCATTGAATATGTTTAACTTGGAGTTGATGACTTTATTGTGTGCATTTAGATGTGTTGCATGCATGATGGTTTGCTAATCTTGAGTCGTCTCCTTAAGGAAGTGCGTAAAATGCCATTCAAGGACTAATGTTCCCAAGGTGGAGTGTAACGCCCCAAGAGTATACCCTAGAAGTTAGGGCACTCTTAAGTCGCCACACGGCGTACTTGACCTCTCGGAGGTCTTGTACAAGCCTCTTAGCTATCATTTATTACAAAGGTATGTAAAGTAGTGCGGAGTTGAAAAATTTCACAACATACTAAAAAGAAACTCTTTCATAAAACTAAGGAACAAGTCTCATCATCACAAGCCAACTTAGACACACCTTAATATCATAGGGTCACTACCCTTTACATTGGAATAAAACAACTAAGCCTTATACAAGTCTTAACATAAAAAAAAAACTAAAGAAACATAGTCTATTAACTCGAACATATGAGGACATACCAATTTCCCAAGCTTTGCCTTCTAAGAAACCTTCTCTTGTCTTCACCTATACTTTGGAAATATAAAAGAGTATGGAGTTAGTACAAACATTGTACTAAGTGTGGCATTATGCAAAATCATGCTAAAAGAGGACATTTTAGTTGAAACATACTTTTCATGATATTTTGGTAAAACCTTCATGAATCAAGTGTACAATACATCATATAAGTCATCATTTGTTAAACAATTAATACTGACATAATTCTCAACCTTTAGTAACATTCATGAAGTAATCCATTAATCATTTAGACATTCCTATCCAAAGTTATCCTAAGACTCACCTAGGTAAGACACGAAAAGACCGCCCATACAACCTCTTCAATACACACCTTAGTGATCCTTAAGACTACCAAGGACAAGCATGCTTCGCTTAAACTCAACGAGTCCACATTCATTACTAGAGACACTATCAGAACCATACATGCATTTAAGAACTTCACATAAAGACCAACCTCTATGACAACCCCCTAGTTACACTAGTGCAATGTGAAAGTAGCATCCCATACTACTACTTCAACTTAGTACTCTTTAGGAATAACCCTAGACAAGGCACATCACATTAATCATTCATATAGCTTTCATCAACTTTAGACATAAAGATCATCATGCTTCATGAATATTAAACATAGAATTAACATACTTCATAAACATTAGACATATAATCAATATGCTTCATTAACATTGGACTTAAAGTCAATTCACTTCATTAACATCATAAAGTAACCCATTCATTCAATTCATATAAGGACACACCAAGACTCCCTCCTAATGTCTACTTGTGCATTGAATAGATGGCATCCCATTACGCCACCTACCCTAGGTAGTACACCTTTAAGAAGACTTAGTTCAGTAAATTCATTTGTGGGGGATAGCTTTAACCGACATAGACCATAAGAGCTAGATATGGAATTGCGGTATTAACCCCTACCAGATGAGGGATCCCTACTAGCCTAAGGTAGGGTCATACTTTTAGCCTTTACATGGATCTCCAATAGCTACACCTATGCGGACTCATAGTTAAGGGATAAGGAGATTTCTTCTACGTAAATCATTCTCAACTAACAGAAGGCACTCATATTAAGAGGTACATTGGATAAAACACCCTACTCACGAAGAGTATCCACCACTTATTGAAATCATCTCGGTTCTAAGCATACTCCCCCATGGAGTCATACACATTTGTTACATTCATTACCTATAGGTCAAGGGATAGCTATATAATACCACATCTCAACTAATGAAGAGTACTTATCCCTAGAGGTTACTTTTGAATACAACATCTAAACTAACGAAGTGTATTAAACCTCCAACCTATCTTGGAAAGCTTTTTGGAATAGTGAGTTTCCTACTAAACACTTCATCTGAACTAACGAAGAGTGTCCACCTCAAAATCCCTCTTTTCAATCACTAGAATTATTAGGAATAGTAGGGTTGATACTAGTCACTTCATCTCTACTCACTATTAGTGTCTACCCTAAAATGCCCCATTCATTCATTAGAGTTTTATTGAGAAAACATTTCAATAGACTCTCATTCATACATTTACATTAACTTCATTCATTCATTCTTTCTGTATGTGTGAGTATATGTGAGAACACCTTTAACATAACCCCTATCATTCGTAACCTTGACATTCTAGACATGATCATAATTCATCATAATTCACACACTATCATGCTACCCGTTTACATATACTTCATTTAGACATCGTGTCTTCAAGACGCATATTATCAACTTCATAGGACATTACATGCATATTCAACATAACATCACTTTACTTCAATTCAGTGCCTTCAAGGACATAATCATAATTCACATATAACTTCATATACATCAAGTAAACACCACCACCATAAGTGGACCATACCACTCAAGGTCATTGAGTTTTTGACCTTAAAATCATCAACTAACATTGATAATATCATCTTTTATCCATTAAAATGTTTTCATGCATGAAACCATACTTAGAATTCGAAATAGAAGAACTTAGGATTTGAAACCCTTTTTTAAAAGACTTTGGATTAGCTCCTTGAATGAGAGAAGAATCAAGGATGAACTGCCATACCTTATTTTATAGAAACCCAAGAAATTTTGGTTGAAACTTGAAGAATTTAGACCTTCTTCTTTTGAGGTTCAATTATCATTATATGCACATTGACATGAGAAATATAGATTAACTACCAATCTTCCCATGTAACTATGATAATCGTAAAGAGACTGCAACTCATACTTTTATGCAAGACTCCATAACATAACCAAACTACTAAGAATTTTGGTCTGAAGCTTGAGTAAGACTAGAAGGAAAAGATAAGGATATCAACTACCTTACTACTCAACTGATTCTCCCACGCTTAGGGTAAAACCATCTAAAGCAAATCAAAACAACCATAAGGAACTATAACTTTCGGGGGACTTTATTTCAGATTACTTCTTCGTCCATTCTCATCACATCTTACTAGGACCCTTACAAGCATATTCAAGGTCTCATACTTCATAAACCACTATATCTACCACAAGGTGAGTATTCATACAAACCTAACTCATGAACAGCAAGACTACTAATCAACCTTACTAACTAAGCATAATCTCCTTCTCTAGGTTCTTATCTAGGGTGGCTTTGAGAAACACTTAGTTGTGCTTGAAGAGGGTGTATGGGCGGTCTCTACATGTATTACTTAGGTGGGGCTTAGAATAGCCTTAGGTAGAAAGTCTAAATGATGAAAGATTACTTGATGAATATGAATTAAGTGTTATATGTTGATGTTAGTTGAAAATTACTTTATATGTGAATGTGGACTTGTGTTATGCCTCTTAAACTCTTATGATGAAGGTTTTATCAAAATGTTATGAAGGCATGTTTCTATACTAATTGTCCATTTTTGTATGGTTTTTTCATGGTCTTCATACTTAGTGATTAATTGTGTTAACCCCTTTCTTTCCATTGTTGACTAAATTGTAGGGATTGATATGGAGGTTGATTAGGTTTTAGAAACCTAATCAACCTCCATATCATACCACTATGTATGAGTTAATAACTTTTTAAAATAATTAAGAATAACTCATTATGAAAGCCTTTATGCACATACAAGAGATCATATACATGTCAAGGATCACAACAACATAAGACATGTTCATAAACAAGGATAACATCATCATAGAGTCATATCAATATTTCATGTTCAATAGTTCCTTTCATCAAACCATACAAGCCATTACCAACAATACCATCCCAAGCCTACAAGTGCAATGCTCACGTGAATCCCCATAATGCCACATAATCAAGTAAACAAGAAAATAGATTATAAGTAATGTCTTGATTCATGTAACATAACATCATGTGTAATCATCATCTTAATAATAGACATTTAGACCAATATTATGTTCATTAAATGAAGCCAATATGATACAAGAGCAACATCATATAGAACCAACATTATACATTTCATGATATCATAAATGCATAACAACAACCTCCTAGGACTACCCTCAAGACCAACTTGTGCAATGCATAGGTAAAGTCACATACCCTTACCTATACTAAGTAGAACCCCTTAAGTCACCCTAGTTACTTTCAGGAACAATCGCCTTAACCGACAATAGAACATGTGAGATAAACATGGAATCCGGTGTCATGAAACCCTACACTGAAAGAAGGTGCTCTACTTGCCAAGGTAGAACCATAACATGAACATATAATTCTAAGTGGATCCACTAGTAAGTATTCCTATGGGGGAAACATAGTTAACGAACTAGGAGATATACTATAAACTCATGTATGCACATTTGCATGGTAGTCTCCATCTAATGAGAACAATAGTGAAATTACCTTACCACTTGGGAAGGGACACATCTCATATCTAGTTCGTCCGGTGCTAGGCTACAGTCTCTTTTTGAAATGCCTTTAAGTCATTCTGAATTATCAATTCTTAATATAGGCCATATGAGACTAACCGTTTGTATAATCATGATCATATCACTTTAGGTTTATAATGAGAACTTCTTTTCATCACAACCCAATCATTAATGAGATAAACACATCATAGTCATAATAATAGGTACACAAGAGAGTCACTTTCAACCTTGCATAATTATACACATGCCATGATCTCACATTCAACATATTCATAACATGCCATCATATTCATCATACTATCAATCTATTATATTCACATAATCGTACTCCAACTGAATATCATTATCAAGAATAGACCAACATAATTGATGTAGAGAAATCATAATCTCCAAGATCTTACCAATAGCTTCCAAGAACTTCCTTCAAGATCATACTCTCAATCTATCAAAATTATCCAATAATCCAATCAAATCATCACAATATAGTGAATTAAACAATAACATATTCAATTCCAACAACTATAATCATCTACAAGTCCAAATTATAGTTAGGGTTAAGGGTTCAATCATGATTCTTTTATAGAAACTAGGTAAAAGACTAAAAAACTACAACAATTCACCATTAATCAACCATATACTATCAATATAAACCAACACAATACAACATTAAATCAATATGAAAAGGAATTAACGAAATTAGATGAAAACCCATGTTTAAGACATCTTTGGAAACTAATTTTGAAGAGCCTCTTGGGGAAAGAGATACCAAGATTTAATAGATTCCATACCTTGGTAATCAATGAAGATTGATGTAATAAACTTGAGTCTTGAAGCCCTAGTGAACCTTGAACCTTGGTCTTCAATGTGTCCTTGGGAAAAGATAGAGAAACTAGAGAGAAGTTTGAGAGAATTGGGTTCGGGAATTATGAAGTGGTGAGTCAGTTTAATGAGGGTTAAATCTTTTACAGTCCCCAACAAACTTAATTAACCACCCCTTAACCATTAATTAATTAATTAACTAACTAACTAATCAACCTAACTTAACTAAAACTTAAAAGTGAACCAGGCCGTTGGTGAGGTCTCGTCGATTGATACTTAGTACTGGGAGAGGAGAGGCCAAAGACCAGACTCAGTCCCTGACCACGGACCAGCAGGACAGTCCGTTGGTCAAGGGACGGGCTGTCACGACCCAACCCGAATGGCCGTGACTAGTGCCCGTTTTGGACACTCATAAACAAACATGCTAAGTATAACCAACTGAAACTAAGACAATATGGAATTTAATCAAATCAAACCTACCCCAACGCATATATATATAAAGTGGATCTGTCTCATAAGGAGTTATAACCATTTAACAGTAACAACATACGCGAGCCGACAAGGCCGCCACTTTCCAAAGCATACTAGCATACGCAAGACGACAAGGCTGCCACTACACAATACACAATGATGTACGCAGCCGACAAGGCTGCCCCTGAACAAGCGGACATCCCAAACAAACCATGTCCAGACCATCATCCAAAACATATATATACAACCCACATAGTGTTTACAGACCTCTAAGAGTATAGTAGTGAAACTCGACGGGACAGGGCCCCGCCGTACCCATAGATAAGCAAAAGACTACATAGGAAGTTATGTACCAAAACGACTGGGCTCCGGAACAGTGGAGCTCTCCCAATCAGCTGAGTAGATATCCTAGGCGGAAGGATCACCGAACTCTGCGTCTACACCTGCGGGCATGAAACGCAGCCCCCCGAGGAAAGGGGGTCAGTACGGACAATGTACTGAGTATGTAAAGCATAAGGTAAAGATGACAGGATACCAACATGATAAGTCGAAACATGATATCGCTACACATGTACCTTATAAGTGAAAATCATGCATATCTTTAACATATAAGGTGCCTTACTTCCCTAGTAAGGGACTCGGCAAAATAATCACCATATATATACATCATACGTACCCGGCCCTCTAGTGAGGGACTCGGTGAAATAGTCATCACATCATCTCCGTCATCATCATCATCATAACCATCCTCATCACCAATCATATATATAATATACATACCCGGCCCTCTAGTGAGGGACTCGGTGACATATGCAAGAAACTCCGCACGAACATTACCCGGCCCGGGACTCGGTGAAATGATAAATGACTCTATGCACGAGCAGAACATTATGAGCAACCATATGCAATTAAAATCATTTCTTATAACTCAATAGAACAATCAACGTGAACCAGCAAGGAGTATTACCAAAGATTAACGTTTTATCAAGATTATAAACCTTTAACACGATATGAAAACGTAAAATCTCAATGACTCTAAGAAGCTCTACCATAGATATAAGAAATCACCATAGACTTAGACATAGCCGATATATAGAAGAATAGTTTGTGAAAGCAAGAATATACGTCACCTAGACACTCTAGAAGTAAGTGTCAAACCTGTCCGTCATTCGCTCATTTTTAAAAGTCATGCCAAACAAAGAAAGAAAGGATAGCGTTACATACCGTATAGTCGAGCCGCACGACCAATATTTACTGCCCAAGCTATTAATCTATAACAAGCAACAATCGTGCCGCAATTAGATAGACGTCGCGCTTTACCACTTATTGTAAGCTAGCTAATAATCTAACGAAAATCCGGCAGCACTTCCCCTATTTTCCTTACTTCGTCCCAATCCGACAACAACCCAAATTATCCACAGCAATACCAATAACACATATAACCCAACGAATCATATTAAACAGTCCCCCCCCCAAAACAGCTCCGTCTCGGCAACCATAGTAACGAAATAACGACACACCGAGCGATAACTCGTTTTATAATTCGCAACACATCTACCTTATCGTATTCATCCCTTGGAGTATATACCCATAATCACATTAACATATACATAACTCCAAAACAGAATTTCCCACATTTTGCTTTAATCAAAACAGCCCAAACACTAACACAACACCACTAATCCGATTATGGTTTCCGATCATACTTAGCACAATCAATAACTAAAACGAATTTTCTAAGCTACTGGTCACACCCCCTTCTTAACATTAATGTCTAATTAACAAAGGCATTCTAAAGAATTAACACACCAAGCAAAGAGATTACTAATCAAATTCCTTGAAGCTGCTGGCCGAGAGTTTCATGGCTGGTTTTCTCCTTTTCCATGGCTGCCTAAGTTAAGTTGAAGAAGATGATATATTTGCTGTCATTTCACCACTTCATTCATTATATGAAGTGGAGAAAGCACCCCACTACACATCCCACTAAGCCTAGCTCCCATCTGATTTCCTTTAATGCCTTGAGTGGTGGGTCCCTCCACTTAATGAATTTAATCCCAAACAGCCACTACACATCCCACTAAGCCTAGCTCCCATCTGATTTCCTTTAATGCCTTGAGTGGTGGGGCCCTCCAGTTAATTAATTTAATCCCAAACAGCCACTAATTAATGCCCCACTTAAAGTTAATGACAATCTGATTTCCTTTAATCACTTGGAACTTAAAATAAAATCTCATTCCCTGGACTTACATCGACTAGCTCATGACGCGCACTACGTATAAAAATATGAGGCGTAACATCCTTCCCCCCTTAGGAACATTCATCCTCGAATGTTAAGTTAGCGTCTTAAAAAAAAATTCCAGCGAGGTCTCTCTAACAGTTATACCTATCAACCTGCATTCCGTAACCTACAGATGCCTCACAGAGTCACAACTTACTACAAAAACTCGTTTATCAATCAATATAGTCAACCTAGGAATTGAATTACCTGCATGTACGGGGAACAAGTAAGGATACTTATTCTTCATTTCGTCTTCCGCTTCCCAAGTCATATCCTCCCTATTATCATTTCGCCACAACACTTTGACGGAAGCCACATCCTTAGTACGTAACCTTCTAACCTGGCGATCAAGTATAGCTACGGGTTTCTCCTCATATGACAACTCCTCTGTTACCTGAACATCATCTACAGGGCATACTCTAGAAGGATCACCAATACATTTACGTAGCATCGATACATGAAAGACTGGATGTACCGCCTCCAAATCAGATGGTAGATCCAACTCATAGGCAACCTTGCCTATCCTACGAACAATCTGATAAGGCCCAATGTATCTCGGACTGAGCTTCCCTTTCCTGCCAAATCTCATTACACCCTTCATGGGTGATACCTTCAGGAATACCCAGTCACCAATCTGAAACTCCAAATCTCGATGCCGATTATCTGCATATGACTTCTGTCGACTCTGGGCTGCTAATAATCTTTCCTGAATAAGCTTCACCTTGTCAACAGCTTGCTGAATCATATCCGGGCCTAATAACTTATTCTCGCCAACATCAAACCAACCAATAGGTGACCTGCACTTCCTCCCATATAAGGCCTCGTACGGTGCCATCTGGATACTAGAATGGTAGCTATTATTAAGGCAAACTCAATGAGCGGCAAGTGGTCATCCCAGCTACCTTTGAAGTCAATAATACAGGCCCGCAACATATCTTCTAATGTCTGAATAGTACGCTCAGCCTGCCCATCAGTCTGAGGGTGAAATGCTGTGCTAAGGTTCACCTTTGTCCCCAATCCCTTCTGAAACGATCTCCAAAAGTTGGCTGTAAATTGAGCTCCTCTGTCTGATATAATGGACGTGGGAACCCCATGAAGTCTCACTATCTCCCTGACATATAACCTCGCATAATCTTCAGCCGAATAAGTAGTCCTGACTGGAAGAAAATGGGCCGATTTCGTCAGCCTATCTACAATAACCCATATAGAGTCATACTTCCTTTGAGTGCGAGGTAAGCCTGTAATGAAGTCCATATTAATCATCTCCCATTTCCAAGTCGGGATCTCTATCTCCTGTAATAATCCACCAGGCTTTTGATGTTCGATCTTGACTTGTTGACAATTCGGGCACTGAGCAACAAACTCCGCTATGTCCTTTTTCATGCCATCCCACCAGTATAAGCATCTGAGGTCATGATACATTTTTGTTGACCCTGGGTGAATAGAATAACGGGCAGAGTGTGCCTCTCCCTAACCTGCCGTCGTAGCCCCGCAATATCAGGTACACACAATTTGCCTTCATATCGTAACACTACGTCAGGTGTAACCTTAAATGGGGTATTTTCTTTTTGAAGAGCTGCATCTCTATACTGTGCCAGAATAGGGTCCTCGTACTGGTGTCTCTTTACCTCATCTATGATTGAGGACTCAGCAACCTCTCGAATAGAAACTCCACTATCTTCTGAATTAGCAAGACGGACTCCAAGGCTGGATAGCCGCTGAATCTCCCGAACCATCTCCCTCCTTTCTGGTTGTACATCTGTCAAGCTACCCATGGACTTACGGCTAAGAGCATCTGCTACAACATTTGCTTTCCCTGGATGATATAAAATATCAACATCATAATCCTTTAGCAACTCTAACCACCGCCTCTGTCGTAAGTTCAGCTCCTTCTGTTTAAAGATATATTGGAGACTCTTATGATCTGTATAGATGTCCACATGTACACCATATAAATAATGCCTCCATATCTTCAAGGCATGAACCACGACTGCTAACTCCAGATCGTGAGTAGGATAATTCTTTTCATGCTTCCTAAGCTGTCGGGAGGCATATGCTATAACTTTGCCATGCTGCATCAATACACATCCTAGCCCAACACCCGAAGCATCACAATAAATAACATAGCCGTCCGGTCCCTCCGGAAGAGTTAGGACTGGAGCTGTAGTCAATTTGTCTTTCAATAGATGGAAGCTTCGCTCACAAGCATCAGTCCACTGGAACTTGGCTGCCTTTTGAGTTAGCCTTGTCAAAGGCGCTGAAATTGAGGCAAACTTTTCTACAAATATCCTGTAATATCCTGCTAACCCCAGAAAGCTGCGTACCTCAGTAGGTGTCGTAGGTCTGGGCCAAGTCTTTACCGCCTCAATTTTCTGCGTGTCTACCCGAATACCATCAGCTCCAATAATATGCCCCAAGAATGCCACTGAAGTCAACCAGAACTCACACTTGGAGAACTTAGCATACAACTTCTGTTGCTGAAGCACCCTAAGTACCGTCCTTAAATGGTCTGCATGCTCCTCTTCTGAACATGAATAGACCAGAATATCGTCTATAAATACAATAACAAACATATCAAGGAATGGTTTAAACACTCGATTCATTAAATCCATAAACACCGCTGGAGCATTAGTCAGCCCAAAAGACAGCACTCTAAACTCATAATGCCCGTATAGGGTCCGGAATGCCGTCTTTGGAATATCTGCCTCCCTTACTCGCACCTGATGATAACCTGACCGCAAGTCTACCTTTGAAAAACACTTAGCACCCTGCAACTGGTCAAATAAATCGTCAATCCTTGGGAGGGGATACCTGTTCTTTACTGTTACTTTGTTCAGCTGCCTATAATCAATACACATCCGCAGCGACCCATCCTTCTTCCTCACAAACAGTACCGGTGATCCCCAAGGTGACGTACTAGGCCTGATGAAGCCCTTTTCTAGAAAATCTCTCAATTGCTCTTTCAACTCTTTCAACTCAGCAGGTGCCATTCTATAAGGAGGTATAGATATAGGCTGGGTATCTGGCAGTACATCTATAGTAAACTCTATCTCTCGTTCTGGAGGAAGGCCTGGAAGATCCTCTGGGAATACATCGGGAAATTCATTAACTACCGGGATTGATTGAAGAGTCGGTGCCTCTGCCTTTATGTCATGCACCCGAACCAGATGATAAATATAGCCTTTTCCAACCATCTTCCTGGCCTTAAGGTATGAAATAATCTTACCTTTCGGCGATACTGTACTCCCCTTCCACTCTATAATCGGTTCCCCTGGAAATTGAAATCGAACTATCTTTCCTCTGCAATCGAAATTAGCATAGCAAGCAGCCAACCAATCCATGCCCATGATAATATCAAACTCAATCATATTTAACTCTATTAGATCTGCTATGGTACGACGACTATATATAGCCACTGACCAATTCTTATATACTCGCGTAGCTATGACAGAATCTCCTACAGGTGTAGCTACCTCAAATGGTTCTATCAACTCAGACTCTATTCCGATCCTACTAGCAACGAAGGGGGATATAAATGATAGGTGGAACCTGGGTCTATCAATGCATACACACTTCGGGAGAATAGTGATAATATACCTGTGATCACATTAGGTGACACCTCCTGATCCTGCCTACTAGTCAAAGCATATATGCGGTTCGAGGGACCGCTAGAACTGGGAGCTCCACCACGACCTCTACCTCGGCCTGCTGGCCTGAATATCCTGCCCCATAGGGCGCATAGCCACAGAAGAAGATGAACCAGCAACGGACCCAGTAGGCTGTGCCATACCACCGGCACTACCTCTAAAGGGAGCATCTGAGGTCATGATACATTTTTGTTGACCCTGGGTGAATAGAATAACGGGCAGAGTGTGCCTCTCCATAACCTGCCGTCGTAGCCCGCAATATCAGGTACACACAATTTGCCTTCATATCGTAACACTCCGTCAGGTGTAACCTTAAATGGGGTTTTTCTTTTTGAAGAGCTCATCTCTATACTGTGCCAGAATAGGGTCTCGTACTGGTGTCTCTTTAC
>CM040624.1:33249941-33321452 GCA_022817965.1 Solanum lycopersicoides
GGACACTCCCTCATTGTATGACCCTGACGGCCGCAAGAAAAACACGCACCTGTAATCCAATGACATTCCCCAGGATGGACCTACCACAGCGAGAACATCGAAGCAAAGGTGGCCTCACTGGCTCAAACCCCTGCCCATCTGTGACCCTGACGCCTAGCTCGTCTATGATTGAGGACTCAGCAACCTCTCGAATAGAAACTCCACTATCTTCTGAATTAGCAAGACGGACTCCAAGGCTGGATAGCCGCTGAATCTCCCGAACCATCTCCCTCATTTCTGGTTATACATCTGTCAAGCTACCCATGGACTTACGGCTAAGAGCATCTGCTACAACATTTGCTTTCCCTGGATGATATAAAATATCAACATCATAATCCTTTAGCAACTCTAACCACCGCCTCTGTCGTAAGTTCAGCTCCTTCTGTTTAAAGATATATTGGAGACTCTTATGATCTGTATAGATGTCCATATGTACACCATATAAATAATGCCTCCATATCTTCAAGGCATGAACCACGACTGCTAACTCCAGATCGTGAGTAGGATAATTCTTTTCATGCTTCCTAAGCTGTCGGGAGGCATAGGCTATAACTTTGCCATGCTGCATCAATACACATCCTAGCCCAACACCCGAAGCATCACAATAAATAACATAGCCGTCCGGTCCCTCCGGAAGAGTTAGGACTGGAGCTGTAGTCAATTTGTCTTTCAATAGCTGGAAGCTTCGCTCACAAGCATCAGTCCACTGGAACTTGGCTGCCTTTTGAGTTAGCCTTGTCAAAGGCGCTGAAATTGAGGCAAACTTTTCTACAAATCTCCTGTAATATCCTGCTAACCCCAGAAAGTTGCGTACCTCAGTAGGTGTCGTAGGTCTGGGCCAAGTCTTTACCGCCTCAATTTTCTGCGTGTCTACCCGAATACCATCAGCTCCAATAATATGCCCCAAGAATGCCACTGAAGTCAACCAGAACTCACACTTGGAGAACTTAGCATACAACTTCTGTTGCTGAAGCACCCTAAGTACCGTCCTTAAATGGTCTGCATGCTCCTCTTCTGAACGTGAATAGACCAGAATATCGTCTATAAATACAATAACAAACATATCAAGGAATGGTTTAAACACTCGATTCATTAAATCCATAAACACCGGAGCATTAGTCAGCCCAAAAGACAGCACTCTAAACTCATAATGCCCGTATCGGGTCCGGAATGCCGTCTTTGAATATCTGCCTCCCTTACTCGCACCTGATGATAACCTGACCGCAAGTCTACCTTTGAAAAACACTTAGCACCCTGCAACTGGTCAAATAGATCGTCAATCCTTGGGAGGGATACCTGTTCTTTACTGTTACTTTGTTCAGCTGCCTATAATCAATACACATCCGCAGCGACCCATCCTTCTTCCTCACAAACAGTACCGGTGCTCCCCAAGGTGACGTACTAGGCCTGATGAAGCCCTTTTCTAGCAAATCTCTCAATTGCTCTTTCAACTCTTTCAACTCAGCAGGTGCCATTCTATAAGGAGGTATAGATATAGGCTGGGTATCTGGCAGTACATCTATAGTAAACTCTATCTCTCGTTCTGGAGGAAGGCCTGGAAGATCCTCTGGGAATACATCGGGAAATTCATTAACTACCGGGACTGATTGAAGAGTCGGTGCCTCTGCCTTTATGTCATGCACCCGAACCAGATGATAAATATAGCCTTTTCATACTATCTTCCTGGCCTTAAGGTATGAAATAATCTTAACTTTCGGCGATACTCTACTCCCCTTCCACTCTATAATCGGTTCCCCTGGAAATTGAAATCGAACTATCTTTCCTCTGCAATCAACATTAGCATAGCAAGCAGCCAACCAATCCATGCCCATGATAATATCAAACTCAATCATATTTAACTCTATTAGATCTGCTACGGTACGACGACTATATATAACCACTGAACAATTCTTATATACTCGCGTAGCTATGACAGAATCTCCTACAGGTGTAGCTACCTCAAATGGTTCTATCAACTCAGACTCTATTCCGATCCTACTAGCAACGAAGGGGGATATAAATGATAAGGTGGAACCTGGGTCTAACAATACATACACACTTCGGGAGAATAGTGATAATATACCTGTGATCACATTAGGTGACGCCTCCTGATCCTGCCTACTAGTCAAAGCATATATGCGGTTCGAGGGACCGCTAGAACTGGGAGCTCCACCACGACCTCTACCTCGGCCTGCTGGCGCCTGAATATCCTGCCCCATAGGGCGCATAGCCACAGAAAAAGATGAACCAGCAACGGACCCAGTAGGCTGTGCCATACCACCGGCACTACCTCTAAAGGGACACTCCCTCATTGTATGACCCTGACGGCCGCAAGAAAAACACGCACCTGTAATCCAATGACATTCCCCAGGATGGGACCTACCACAGCGAGAACATCGAAGCAAAGGTGGCCTCGACTGGCTCAAACCCCTGCCCATCTGTGACCCTGACGCCCTAGAGCTCTGAACAGCTTCGGAATATCCCGTACGATCGAACCCCCTACCCATGAAACGTGGGGGTGCACTCTGTGCTGGCTGGGAAGAAAATCTAACATGCTGCTGAGACTGCCCGCCTCGAAACTCGTCAGGATAACCTGCTGATCTAGCCCTCTTATGATGGCCTCTATTATAATCTCTTTCTGGCTGACGTCCTCGGTGCCGATCCTCTACCCCCTGTGCATATGCCTGCACCCGAGCAATGTCCATACCTGGCTGAAAAGTCACTGCCATACAACCGTCAATCAGATAACGATCGAATCCCATCACATAACGATGTACCCTGTCTGCCATATCAGCCACAATAGTAGGCGCATGCCTATCCAATGAATCAAACTCGAGGCTATACTCTCGAACGCTCCTGCCATTCTGCCTCAAACGCAAGAATCTATCGACTCTAGCTCGCTTCATCTCTGGAGGCAGGAAGTGGCCCTGGAAAGCCTCCACAAATTCATCCCATACCGCTGGAGGAGCACCCTCACCCCTAGATAACTCCCAAAACTCATACCAATTAATAGCTACATCCCGCAAACGATACGTAACCAACTCAACAGACTCGGTCTTCGAAGCCTTGATTATCCTCAATGTACGCTGCCTCTGACGAATAAACTCTTGCGGATCATCCTGGGGCCTTGATCGAAAGAACTCTGGAGGATTACAACTTAAAAAGTCACGAGCCCTCAAGCTATCAGATCTGTCCGTATGATCAACTCCTAGTCCATGCCTGCGAGCCTGACCTGCCACTAATCTAGTCAGCAACTGAACCGCATCTCTCATGGCCCTATCCTCCGCCCCTGGCTGAGGAGCTGGAGGTTCATGTGTTGGGGCTTCGGGGGCTGGTGGTGGTGTCCCCCGAACTGGAGTTGCTGCTGCTCTAAGCTCCTCTGGCGGTGGCGGTGTAGAAGAGCTCTCCGACTGGAGCACAATACCAGGCATAGACTGGGCACGGGCCCTAGTAACTCTCCGGGTCTGACTAGTACCTTCTGCTACCGATTTGCCCTTCTGGGCGGCTGTCGCTTTCTTTGGAGGTATAGCTGAAAACGCAGGGATTCGTTAAAGAGGGATTTTCCTGTTAATATAGCTCTATCGCACGATCTAGAATAAGAAGAAAGGATAACATCCTAAATGTCCTGTAGCTTCCTGTTTATAGATGTGGTGCATAACACACCGATAAACAGGACTCTACTAGACACGGTCTGTAGACACTTCCGAGGAAGAACCGCTCTGATACCACTTTTGTCACGACCCAACCCGATGGGCCGTGACTAGTGCCCGTTTTGGACACTCATAAACAAACCTGCTAAGTATAACCAACTGAAACTAAGAAAATATGGAATTTAATCAAATCAAACCTACCCCAACGCATATATATATAAAGTGGATCTGTCTCATAAGGAGTTATAACCATTTAACAGTAACAACATACGCGAGCCGACAAGGCCGCCACTATCCAAAGCATACTAGCATACGCAAGCCGACAAGGCTGCCTCTATACAATACACAATGATGTACGCAGCCGACAAGGCTGCCCCTGAACAAGCGGACATCCCAAACAAACCATGTCCAGACCATCATCAAAAACATATATATACAACCCACATAGTGTTTACAGACCTCTAATAGTATAGTAGTGAAACTCGACGGGACAGGTCCCCGCCGTACCCATAGATAAGCAAAAGACTACATAGGAAGTTATGTACCAAAACGACTGAGCTCCGGAACAGTGGAACTCTCCCAATCAGCTGAGTAGATATCCAAGGCGGAAGGATCACCGAACTGTGCGTCTACACCTGCGGGCATGAAACGCAGCCCCGAGGAAAGGGGGTCAGTACGGACAATGTACTGAGTATGTAAAGCATAAGGTAAAGATGATAGGATACCAACATGATAAGTCGAAGCATGATATCGCTACACATGTACCTTATAAGTGAAAATCATGCATATCTTTAACATATAAGGTGCCTTACTTCCCTAGTAAGGGACTCGGCAAAATAATCACCATATATATACATCATACGTACCCGGCCCTCTAGTGAGGGACTCGGTGAAATAGTCATCACATCATCTCCGTCATCATCATCATCATAACCATCCTCATCACCAATCATATATATAATATACATACCCGGCCCTCTAGTGAGGGACTCGGTGACATATGCAAGAAACTCCGCACGAACATTACCCGGCCCAGGACTCGGTGAAATGATAAATGACTCTATGCACGAGCAGAACATTATGAGCAACCATATGCAATTAAAATCATTTCTTATAACTCAATAGAACAATCAACGTGAACCAGCAAGGAGTATTACCAAAGATTAACGTTTTATCAAGATTATAAACCTTTAACACGATATGAAAACGTAAAATCTCAATGACTCTAAGAAGCTCTACCATAGATATAAGAAATCACCATAGACTTAGACATAGCCGATATATAGAAGAATAGTTTGTGAAAGCAAGAATATACGTCACCTAGACACTCTAGAAGTAAGTGTCAAACCTGTCCGTCATTCACTCATTTTTAAAAGTCATGCCAAACAAAGAAAGAAAGGATAGCGTTACATACCGTATAGTCGAGCCGCACGACCAATATTTACTGCCCAAGCTATTAATCTATAACAAGCAACAATCGTGCCGCAATTAGATAGACGTCGCGCTTTACCACTTATTGTAAGCTAGCTAATAATCTAACAAAAATCCGGCAGCACTTCCCCTATTTTCCTTACTTCGTCCCAATCCGAAAACAACCCAAATTATCCACAGCAATACCAATAAGACATATAACCCAACGAATAATATTAAATAGTCCCCCCCCAAAACATCTCCATCTCGGCAACCATAGTAACGAAACGATGACACACCGAGCGATAACTCGTTTTATAATTCGCAACACATCTACCTTATCGTATTCATCCCTTGGAGTATATACCCATAATCACATTAACATATACATAACTCCAAAACAGAATTTCCCACATTTTGCTTTAATCAAAACAGCCCAAACACTAACACAACACCACTAATCCGATTATGGTTTCCGGTCATACTTAGCACAATCAATAACTAAAACGAATTTTCTAAGCTACTGGTCACACCCCCTTCTTAAGATTAATGGCTAATTAACAAAGGCATTCTAAAGAATTAACACACCAAGCAAAGAGATTACTAACCAAATTCCTTGAAGCTGCTGGCCGAGAGTTTCATGGCTGGTTTTCTCCTTTTCCATGGCTGCCTAAGCTAAGTTGAAGAAGATGATATATTTGCTGTCATTTCACCACTTCATTCATTATATGAAGTGGAGACAGCACCCCACTACACATCCCACTAAGCCTAGCTCCCATCTGATTTCCTTTAATGCCTTGAGTGGTGGGGCCCTCCACTTAATTAATTTAATCCCAAACAGCCACTACACATCCCACTAAGCCTAGCTCCCATCTGATTTCCTTTAATGCCTTGAGTGGTGGGGCCCTCCACTTAATTAATTTAATCCCAAACAGCCACTAATTAATCCCCCACTTAAAGTTAATGACAATCTGATTTCCTTTAATCACTTGGAACTTAAAATAAAATCTCATTCCCCGGACTTACATCGACTAGCTCATGACGCGCACTACGTATAAAAATATGAGGCGTAAAACGGGCCATCCATGGTCCTCCGTCTATGAGGACTGTCTCCTGCGTACATCACTGTTAAGTGAGGGGTGAAGTTGTAAATTCACCCCACTTCCAAATAAGAGGATTGGCGGTTTATTAAGGGTCTTTTGGGTATTTTAGACATGTATATAAGTCTTTAACACTTAAAAGAATTCATTCTTCCAAATCAAAACCCCAAAATCCCTTTGAAAATCCTTAAGACTCCATTAAAGCCAAAACTCAAGGAAGAGCTTGGATTGGAGATTTGAGTGGAGATTCTTCATAAAATTGGAGGATTAACATCATTGAGGTATAGTTTTTGATCCTTGAAACTCTATTCATCAAGGAGCCCAAATTCAAAGAAGTTTTCCAAAGGTTTCAAAGATGAACTTGTGCAACTTCACGATCTAGCCATGGGTTCTTGCATTAAAGGTTTTTAATCATTGAATAGTGATTGAATTGTTGTTAATTAGATGATTTTAACTTAATTAACCTATGAACCCATGTAATTGATGAACCTTAGTATTTGACAACTTTATGGGTTAAGTGATATTGTCTTAATGCTTATGAATTATGGTGTAGTTTTCTATGGATTATTGAATGATGTAAGAATTGTATTCAATTGATGTATAAGTTGTATTATATTGACAAATATATGTTGAATTAACCTAGTTTCATTCAGTTTTATGATTTATGCATTGCATTGATGTTCATGGCCATGGGTAAGGGCCTTATGGTATTGAATTGGATGATTTAAACATGGATTGAAGTGGAGCAAATGGATTGGTGGTACGCTACCCTATTTATATTTAGTTTAAGTATTATATCTCTTCAATTATGTTGTGATTGGTATGATCCACTTATGATGGCGTGTTATGTGATTGATGTGGCCTTGTCGGCCTTACTTTAAGTATCTTGAAGTTATATGATGATTTTTGTATTTGATTATGTGAAGTGTCTTCATATCTACATATATGTGAAGTAATGTGAAAGAATGTGTTTCTTCTATTGATGATATATAGGTGATCATGTTAGACTATGACTATGTGTTCATGTGTGTAGCCTTAGAGTTGAAGCATGATTGTTCCTACTTGACTATACAAGTTTATTATGGTTATATTGATGATGAGATGGTAGTGCATAGGATAACTTAGAGATGATAATGGTTGTTACTATTTGCTTGTAGAATGAATTGAAATATATGTAATAAAGTAAAGTATGATGTGTTTTGTTTTGGTAGATTTGAGTCCCTTACTTGATGCATGTATAAATATGAATAGGTGATGTCTTGACTTAGGATGCTAAAGCCTCTTAGTCTTGTATGAATTAATGATATGTGAGACCTTGAATGATGATAAGAGGGTCCTTTATGTGAAACCTTGAACCTAGTGGTAAGGTTATGAATCTTGAAGTAGAAAGCCGTAACGGTATCCTTCTTGTAATGAATGATGGACTTAAGGTTGATTGGATGGAACATCATCATATCAATCCTTAGGAAAGTCATGATGAGGTTCTTGTCTCCATGGTAAGGAAGCCCTAGGGGACCTCTTTGGTTGGGTAAATGTAATTGGGTTATGAACTTGATATGGAACCCCATTGTATGAACCTAAATGTGAATTACTCTATGAAAACAAAGTCTAGCACTGAATGTGTATGGTAAGGGAAGTAGTTCTAGTTTAAGTATGAGGCTAGAATACAAAGTAATCCCTTCATATTTCTTAACCATGTGCCTACATGGGATGTGTCTAAGTTCTACCATTGGCAAGTAGAACACCCTCATCGGAGTAGGATAGAACTCTGGATTCCATGTTTTGCTACCATGGTCTATGTCGGTTATTGACTATTCTTATCATGTGGGATACCCATTAGCATTAGAGAAGTTCTATGAAGTTTAGGTGGTGGTATGGGACGCTATCTAGACATTGCACAATAGGCTTTGAAGATGTTAGTGAGAGTCACTAGGTCTTCTCCAAGACCATTAATTGAATGTTCTCTATGTGTTGAATGTCTACGAATGAACTAATGAAATAATGACTTATGTTAGAAAGTATGTAAATGAATGATTAACTAATCTAGAGTGACTTAAGGATTCCTTAGTTAATAAGTGAAGAGGGCATAAGGGGTGACCTCTTCATGTATTATCTATGGAAGTCTTGAGAATGACTCTAGTTAGGAAAGTTGGTTGATTCTTTATGCATGATCTAAACTTAGGTAGTCTTAAGGATTATTTAGGTAACCTTGAAGAGAGTATATGGGCGTTCTCTTCTAGGAGTACTTATGTAAGTCTTTTGATAGCCTTGTTAAGGAAAATGTCATATTATACATGTTAGGTGTTTGGTGTATTGTAAGTGTGTATGTGTCTCATTATAAGTAGTCTTAAAGATCATTTAGGCATTCTTAAAGAGGGTGTATGGGCGGTCTCTCTTTGTGTTGCTTAAGTGAGTCTTAGGATAGATTTTAGTGGGATAATTACATGCTAGAAGATGTCTTAAGTGAAGGTAAGACACTTCACTGTACAGTGAAGGAACTTCACTGTAAAGTTACCTTAAAAATGTGATAATTGGTCTAAGTGATTTCTTATATGTTTATAAGTTGATAAATGTTGTTCTTATGATTATATTATGATATCTAAATCAAAATATGCATATTTCCAATAAATGTCCGTTTTCATTATTTTTATGCATTATGTCATACCTATACATGTGGTTGTTCTAATTCCATGCTTTTATCTATATGTATAGTGGTTGGTAGGTGAGGAGCATTTGGGAAGCAAGACTTGGATCGTAGCATCATTCAAGTGAAGTTGAAGTATGTCCTCATTTGACTCGAGGGCATAAATTTCTTTTATTTCTTTTATTGAAGTATTGTAGTAGACTTATTAGTACTATATTTTGTATTGTGTATGGGCAGTGTCCCAAGTATTAATGTGTCTAAGCTTTGCTGAGATTAAGACTGAGTATTTCCTATGGATTTTATATGAAAGAGTTTTTAAAGACTATGAAATGTTTTGTGAAATGTTTTAAGTCCGCACTACTTTTCACTATGTATACGCGATAAACGATACGAAAGGGCTTGTATAAGACCTCCGAGAGGTCAAGTACGCCGGTTCACGACCTAAGGAATGCCCTAACTTCGAGGGTATAGGTGTGGGTCGTGACAAGCTTGGTATCAGTGCATAGGATATGAAGTAGTTTAAGGAATCAAAATGCCTCATCAAGTCACGTCAGTAGAGTCTCGACCATCGTTATAAGTCGCGACACATCTATGGGAAAGAGGCTATAGGACAATAGAGTTTCCCTTATTTTCTACTCCTATGTAGTGCTGTAGAGTAAAAAGTTATGAGTACTCTTTTCTTATGGTTTTCCTTGTGTTTCTAGGAATATTAATACGAACAGGACACCGGCTAGGAGGGTTGAGGAGAATGATGTTCATGAAGAGATTCCTCCTCAAGTTGAGAAAGTTGAGGAAGTTCCTCAAGATGGGCAAGGAGTCCAAGGTGCTAAAGGTCCTCAAGTGCCTCCCCATGGTGATCATGTCCCTATTGTGGAAGGAGGTAATGATGTTCCGGTGCTTCACCCGGAATCGACTAATAGAGAGATTAGAGAGGCTTTTTATGCTTTAGCACGAGCCGTGAATACTCAAGTGAATTTGAGTATGGAGCCTAGGGTGAATGTTGTGGAGAGCACTATGACCTCTAGGTTGAGAGACTTTGTGAGGATGAATCCTCCTATATTTCTTGGCTCTGAGGTGGGAGAGGATCCCCAAGCGTTCCTTGATGGTGTGTACAAGGTGTTGAGTGCTATGGGCATTACATCTAGGGAGAAGGCGGAGTTGGCTTCGTATCAATTTAGGGATGTTTCACGAATATGGTACACTCAATGGAAGGATAATAGGCCGGTTGAGTCGGGTCCTATTGAGTGGGAATAATTTAATGAAGCTTTTCTAGGTAAGTACTTTCCCCGTGAGAGGAGAGAGGTTAAGTTAGAGGAGTTTATCAATCTCAAGCAAGGCAATATGAGTGTTGAGGAGTACTTTTTGAAGTTCTCAATGTTTTCTAGATATGCACCGTCCTTAGTGTCAAATCCTAGGGATGAGATGAGTCATTTTGTGACCGAGGTCGCCGACTAAGTGAGGGAAGAACGTTGTACGACTATACTACATGATGATATGACCTTATCTAACTTCATGGTTTATGCAATTTAGCTAATAAGCCCGTGGAGATTGAGGTTCCACAAGCGGTACTTCCGGATACGCCTTACGACTATGCTACATGATGATATGACCTTAGCTAAGCTCATGGTTTATGCACAATCTGTTGAAGAGTATAGACTTGGAAGGATTGCTAGAAACTTTAAAAGAGGTGGTTCAACTGATCAAGGCAACCTAGGTTGAAAAAGAGGGATCAAACTCAAAGTGAACCTAGTGATCCTAAGGTGAAATTTGAGAAAGGAGGTGGTTCTCAAAATGACAAGCCTTGTGTCACTTTTGGAAAGAAACATTATGGTGAGTGTCTAAGGGGTACCTGAAGTTGCTTTGGATGTGGAAAATATGGACACAAAGTGAGAGATTCTCCTAATAGAGATGGTAAGAAAGTTGCTCCTAATGTTCCAAAAGGTGATGTTACAACAACGAGGCGTTTCTATACACTCCGGACTAGAGGAGAAAAGCCGGATGAGAGTGATGATGATGTTGGTAAGTCCTTGTAATTCTCTTTTTGTAATATGAGTTCCTTGTAAGTGGGTTAGTATGGTTAGTAGATGGGGTCCTAGAAGTTTGTTGCATGTGCATGGTGTTTAGGAGTTTGGTTGAAATTGAATTTCATTAACTTCTTGCATTGTGTGTTTTATGAAGACATCATGTTGTAAAAAGTTGTTTATATTATTTTGCTTTGCATATTAGCATGTCTCTATCATGAATTTCTTAAAAATGGCATTTTAAAAAAAATTTGCCTAATTCACTGTAGTTGTGCCTGCTCACTGTAAAATTTGGAGAAATTGACTAATTCATTATTTGGTCAAAAATTTTTATAATGTGGTTAGAACTGATTTATATGAGTATGATAATGAATATAAAAAGAGTTTTTTGCTTTTTGTAATGAAGTATGTGAGTTTTGTAGCATAATGAGTTATAGATTTTTCTTCTAGTTTCTTGTTGTGTTGTGAATCTCTTGACTATGTGAAACAGATGTTTTCAACTTGATTGTGTATTATATGGTATGTTTTTTAGCTTCTAGTTGAGTCTCTATTCTTGGAAGTGTTCGGAGAGCGGCAAGTGTCATTCGAGGACCAAAGATATCCAAGTGGAGAAGATTGTAAGATCCCGAAAATGACTTAAGTGAAGCTAGAGTCTAACGTGGTTGTCATGATTGTATAAGGTCCTAATTGGTCTATAATGTGGTATTGAGACAGTCTAAGAGTTTAGGTGCATTGGAAGTCAAACGTCAAGGGACAACTAAGACATTCGACGACTAAAGTCACCTATGTGCCTCATATGTGGTTTTATGTGTATATGTGTGATTCATGAGGTTATAGGGTCCTTAAATGAGTTATTATGGTGTATATATGCAGTTTCAAGATTCGTGAATTTTGGAGGTCAAACGTCCAAGAACGTCCATGACGTTCAAAGGTTTGCCTTGAAATAACTTGTGTGTTTAGGCATGTTTCGTCGAGTTTTATGTGTTCGTTTTGGGTGAAATTCATGTGAGATGTCCTAACCTCATATACGAGAATGTTTGGGTTGGAAACGTCCGGTCAAACATCCCCGAGGACCATCTAAGGGTCCTTGAGGAAGGACCCAAGTTAATGGCCAAGACTGCCCAAGACAGCCCACCAATGGATGGCAATCGATGCCCAGTGGGTCAGTCAACGCCCCGTTGGTGAGGTCTAGTCGATTTTTACGTAGTCGTGGGAGAGGAGAGGCCAAAGACCAGCCTCAGTCCCAGACCACGGAACAGCAAGATGGTCCGTCGATGGTCCTCCGTCTGTGAGGACTGTCTCCTGCGTGCAGTCACAGTTAAGTGAGGGGTGAAATTGTAAATTCACCCCACTTACAAATTAGAGGATTGGAGGTTCCTTAAGCGTCTTTTGGGTATTTTAGACATATATAAAAGTCTTTAACACTTAGAAGAGTTCATTCTTCCAAATCAAAACTCCAAAATCACTTAGAAATTCATTAAGACTCCATTAAAGCCAAAACTCAAGGAAGATAATGGATTGGAGATTTGAGTGGACATTCTTCCTAAAATAGGAGGATTAACATCATTGAGGTATGATTTTTTATCCTTGAAACTCTATTCATGAAGGAGCCCAAATTTAAAGAAGTTTTCCAAAGTTTTCTAATATGAACTTGTCCAATTTCACGATCTAGCCATGGGTTCTTGCATGAAAGGTTTTTAATCATTGAATAGTGATTGAATTGTTGTTAATTATATGATTTTAACTTAATTAACTATGAACCCATGTAATTGATGAACCCTAATTTTTGACTACTTTATGGGTTAAGTGATATTATCTTAATGCTTATGAATTATGGTGTAATTTTCTATGGGTTATTGAACGATGTAAGAATTGTATTAAATTGATGTATAGGTTGTATTAGATTGATAAATCTATGTGGAATTAACCTACTTTTATTGAGTATTATGATTTATGCATTTGCATTGATGTTCATGGCCATGGTTAAGGGCCTTATGGTATTGAATTAGATGATTTAAACATGGATTGAAGTGGAGAGAATAGATTGGTGGTACGCTGCCCTATTTCTCTTAAGTTTAAGTATTATATCTCTTCAATTATTTTGTGATTGGTATGGTCTACTTATGGTGGCGGTGTTATGTGATTCATGTGGCCTTGTCGGCGTTATTTAAATATTATGATGATTATGGCCTTGTCGGCAACTACTTAAAGTAATATGATAAATTGTGTATTTAATTATGTGAAGTGTGATCATATATACCTATATGTGAAGTAATGTGAAAGAATGTGTTTCTTCTATTGATACTATCTAAGTGATCATGTTATACTATAACTATGTGTTCATGTGTGTAGCCTTAGAGTTGATGCATGATTGTTCGTACTTGAATATATGACTTTATGATGGTTATATTGATGATGAGATAGTAGTGTTTAGGATGACTTAGAGATGATAATGGTTGTTCCTATGTGCTTTTAGAATGACAAGTAATATGTAATAAAGTAAATACTATGAAATGTTTTGTGAAAAGTTTTAATTCCGCACTACTTTTTACTATGTATATGTGATGAACGATACAAAAGGGCTTGTATAAGACCTCCTAGAGGTCAAGTACTCCGGTTCACGACCTAAGGAATAACCTAACTTCTAGGGTATAGGTGTGGGTCGTGACAAACTTGGTATCAGTGCATAGGATATGAAAGTAGTTTTAGGAATCAAAATGTCTCATCAAGAGTCTCGACCATCGGTGTGAGTCGTGACAAATCTATGGGCAAGAGGCTATAGGACAATAGACTTTCCCTTCTTTTCTACTCCTATGTCGTGCCGTAGCGTAAAAAGTTATGAGTACTCTTTTCTTATGGTTTTCCTTGTGTTTCAAGAAAGAATAATACGAGGAGGACACCGGCTAGGAGGGTTGAGGAGAATGATGTTCATGAGGAGATTCCTCCTCAAGTTGAGCAAGTTGAGAAAGTTCCTCAAGATGGGCAAGGAGTACAAGGTGCTAAAGGTGCTCAAGTGCTTCCCCAAGGTGATCATGTCTCTATTGTGGAAGGAGGTAATGATGTTCCGGTTGTTCACCCGGAATTGACTAATAGAGAGATTAGAGAGGCTTTTTATGCTTTAGCACGAGCCGTGAATACTCAAGTGAATTTGAGTATGGAGCCTAGGGTGAATGTTGTGGAGAACACTATGACCTCTAGGTTGAGAGACTTTGTGAGGATGAATCCTCCTATCTTTCTTGGCTCTGTGGTGGGAGAGGATCCCTAAGAGTTCCTTGATGGTGTGTACAAGGTGTTAGTGCTATGGGGTTTACATCTAGGGAGAAGGCGAAGTTGTCTTCGTATCAATTGAGGGATGTTTCTCAAATATGGTACACTCAATGGAAGGATAATAGGTCGGTTGAGTCGGGTCCTATTGAGTGGGAAGAATTTAAGGAAGCTTTTCTAGGTAAGTACTTTCCCCGTGAGAGGAGAGAGGTTAAGGTAGAGGAGTTTATCAATATCAAGCAAGGCATTTTGAGTGTTTAGGAGTACTCTTTGAAGTTCTCAATGTTTTCTAGATATGCACCGTCCTTATTGTCAAATCCTAGGGATGAGATGAGTCGTTGGGTGACCGGGGTCGCGACTAAGTGAGGGAAGAACAACGTACGACTATGCTACATGATGATATGACCTTAGCTAGACTCATGGTTTATGCACAATATGTTGAAGATTCTAGACTTGGAAGGATTGCTAGAAACTTTAAAAGAGGTGGTTCAACTGATCAAGGGCAACCTCGGTTCGAAAAGAGGGCTCAAACTCAAGGTGAACCTAGTGCTCCTAAGGTGAAATTTGAGAAAGGAGGTGGTTCTCAAAATGACAAGCCTACATGTGTCACTTGTGGAAAGAAACATTATGGTGAGTGCCTAAGGGGTACCTGAAGTTGCTTTGGATGTGGAAAATATGGACACAAAGTGAGAGATTGTCCTAATAGAGATGGTAAGAAAGTTGCTCCTAATGTTCCAAAAGGTGATGCTCCAACAACGAGGCATTTCTATGCACTCCGGGTTAGAGGAGAAAAGCCGGATGACAGTGATGATGATGTTGGTAAGTCCTTGTAATTCTCTTTTTTTAATATGATTTCCTTCTAAGTGGGTTAGTATGGTTAGTAGATGGGGTCCTAGAAGTTTGTTGCATGTGCATTGTGATTAGGAGTTTGGTTGAAATTGAATTTCATTAACTTCTTGCATTGTGTGTTTTATGAAGACAAGATCATGTTGTAAAAAGGTGTTTATATGATTTTGTTTTGCATATTAGCATGTCTCTATCATGAATTTCCTAAAAGTGACATTTTAAAAAAAATTTGCCTAATTCACTGTCGCTCTGCCTGCTCACTGTAAAAATTTGGAGAAATTGACTAATTCATTATTTGGTATAAAATTGTTGTAATGTGGTTCGAACTTATGTATATGAGTATGATAATAAATATAAAATGAGTTTTTGCTATTTGGAATGAAGGATGTGAGTTTTGTAGCATAATGAGTTATTGAATTTTCTTCTAGTTTCTTGATGTGTTGTGAATCTTTTGACTATGTAAAACTGATGTTTTCTCCTTGATTGTGTATCATATGGTATGTTTTTTAGCTTCTAGTTGAGTCTCTATTCTTGGAAGTGTTCGGAGAGTGGCAAGTGTCATTCGAGGACCAAAGATGTCCAAGTGGAGAAGATTGTAAGATCCCGAAAATGACTTAAGAGAAGATAGAGTCTAATGTGGTTGTAATGATGGTATAAGCTCCTAAATTGGTCTATAATGTGGTATTGAGGCAGTTTCTAAGAGTTTAGGTACATTGGAAGTCAAACGTCAAGGGACAACTAAGACGTTCGACGACTAAAGTCACCTATAAACCTCATATGTTGTTTTAAGGTCCTTAAATGAGTTATTATGGTGTATATTGGCATTCTTTCAAGTTTCATGAAGTTTGGACGTCAAACGTCCAAGAACGTCCATGACGTTCGAAAGGTTTGCCTTGAAATAACCTTGTGTGTTTAGGCATGTTTCGTCGAGTTTTACGTGTTCGTTTTGGGTGAAATTCATGTGAGATGTCCTAACCTCATATACGAGAATGTTTGGGTTGGAAACGTCCGGGTAAACATCCCCAAGGACCATCCAAGGGTCCTTGAGGAAGGACCCAAGTTAGTGGCCAAGACTGCCCAAGACAGCCCACCAATGGATGGCAATCGATTGCCCAGTAAGTCAGTCGACGTCCCGTTAGTGAGGTCTCATTGATTGGTACGTAGTCATGGGAGAGGATAGGCCAAAGACCAGCCTCAGTCCCATATCACGGACCAGCAAGACGGTCCGTTGGTCAAGAGACGGGCCGTCGATGGTCCTCCGTCTGTGAGGACTGTCTCCTGCGTGCAGTCACAGTTAAGTGAGGGGTGAAATTGTAAATTCACCCCACTTACAAATTATAGGATTGGAGGTTCCTTAAGCGTCTTTTGGGTATTTTAGACATATATATAAATCTTTAACACTTAGAAGAGTTCATTCTTCCAAATCAAAACCCCAATATCACTTAGAAATTCCTTAAGACTCCATTAAAGCCAAAACTCAAGGAAGATAATGGATTGGAGATTTGAGTGGACATTCTTCATAAAATAGGAGGATTAACATCATTGAGGTATAATTTTTTATCCTTGAAACTCTATTCATGAAGGAGCCCAAATTCAAAGAAGTTTTCCAAAGTTTTCTAATATGCACTTGTCCAATTTCACGATCTAGCCATGGGTTCTTGCATCAAAGGTTTTTAATCATAGTATAGTGATTGAATTGTTGTTAATTATATGATTTTAACTTAATTAACCTATGAACCCATGTAATTGATGAACCCTAGTTTTTGACTACTTTATGGGTTAAGTGATATTATCTTAATGCTTATGAATTACGGTGTAGTTTTCTATGGGTTATTGAACGATGTAAGAATTGTATTAAATTGATGTATAGGTTGTATTAGATTGATAAATCTATGTTGAATTAACCTACTTTAATTGAGTATTATGATTTATGCATTTGCATTGATGTTCATGGCCATGGGTAAGGGCCTTATGGTATTGAAATTTATGATTTAAACATGGATTGAAGTGGAGAGAATGGATTGGTGGTACGCTGCCCTATTTCTCTTAAGTTTAAGTATTATATCTCTTTAATTATTTTGTGATTGGTATGGTCTATTTATGGTGGCGGTGTTATGTGATTCATGTGGCCTTGTCGGCGTTATTTAAGTATTATGATGATTATGGCCTTGTCGGCAACTACTTGAAGTAATATGATATATTGTGTATTTGATTATGTGAAGTGTGATCATATATACCTATATGTGAAGTAATGTGAAAGAATGTGTTTCTTCTATTGATACTATCTAGGTGATCATGTTATCCTATAACTATGTGTTCATGTGTGTAGCCTTAGAGTTGATGCATGATTGTTCGTACTTGAATATATGAGTTTATGATGGTTATATTGATGATGAGATAGTAGTGTTTATGATAAATTAGAGATGATAATGGTTGTTCCTATGTGCTTTTAGAATGACAAGTTATTAATATATAATAAAGTAAAGACTATGAAATGTTTTGTGAAATTTTTTAATTCCGCACTACTTTTCACTATGTATATGCAATGATAGATACGAAAGGGCTTGTATAAGACCTCCGAGAGGTCAAGTACACCGGTTCATGACCTAAGGAATTCCCTAACTTCTAGGGTATAGGTGTGGGCCGTGACATGCTTGGTATCAGTGCTTAGGATATGAAAGTAGTTTTAGGAATCAAAATGTCTCATCAAGTCACATCTAGTAGAGTCTCGACCATCGGTGTAAGTCGCGACACATCTATGGGCAAGAGGCTATATGACATGAGTACTCTTTTCTTATGGTTTTCCTTGTGTTTCAAGAAAGATTAATACGAGGAGGACACCGGCTAGGAGGGTTGAGGAGAATGATGTTCATGAGGAGATTCCTCCTCAAGTTGAGCAAGTTGAGAAAGTTCATCAAGATGGGCAAGGAGTACAAGGTGCTAAAGGTGCTCAAGTGCCTCCCCAAGGTGATCATGTCTCTATTGTGGAAGGAGGTAATGATGTTCCGGTTGTTCACCCGGAATTGACTAATAGAGAGATTAGAGAGGCTTTTTATGCTTTAGCACGAGCCGTGAATACTCAAGTGAATTTGAGTATGGAGCCTAGGGTGAATGTTGTGGAGAACACTATGACCTCTAGGTTGAGAGACTTTGTGAGGATGAATCCTCCTATCTTTCTTGGCTCTGAGGTGGGAGAGGATCCCTAAGAGTTCCTTGATGGTGTGTACAAGGTGTTAGTGCTATGGGGGTTACATCTAGGGAGAAGGCGGAGTTGTCTTCGTATCAATTGAGGGATGTTTCTCAAATATGGTACACTCAATGGAAGGATAATAGGTCGGTTGAGTCGGGTCCTATTGAGTGGGAAGAATTTAAGGAAACTTTTCTAGGTAAGTACTTTCCCCGTGAGAGGAGAGAGGTTAAGGTAGAGGAGTTTATCAATATCAAGCAAGGCATTTTGAGTGTTTAGGAGTACTCTTTGAAGTTCTCAATGTTGTCTAGATATGCACCGTCCTTATTGTCAAATCCTAGGGATGAGATGAGTCGTTTGGTGACCGGGGTCGCGACTAAGTGAGGGAAGAACAACGTACAACTATGCTACATGATGATATGACCTTAGCTAGACTCATGGTTTATTCACAATATGTTGAAGATTCTAGACTTGGAAGGATTGCTAGAAACTTTAAAAGAGGTGGTTCAACTGATCAAGGGCAACTTAGGTTCGAAAAGAGGGCTCAAACTCAAGGTGAACCTAGTGCTCCTAAGGTGAAATTTGAGAAAGGAGGTGGTTCTCAAAATGACAAGCCTACATGTGTCACTTGTGGAAAGAAACATTATGGTGAGTGTCTAAGGGGTACCTAAAGTTGCTTTGGATGTGGAAAATATGGACACAAAGTGAGAGATTGTCCTAATAGAGATGGTAAGAAAGTTGCTCCTAATGTTCCAAAAGGTGATACTCCAACAACGAGGCATTTCTATGCACTCCGGGTTAGAGGAGAAAAGCCGGATGAGAGTGATGATGATGTTGGTAAGTCCTTGTAATTCTCTTTTTTTAATATGATTTCCTTCTAAGTGGGTTAGTATGGTTAGTAGATGGGGTCCTAGAAGTTTGTTGCATGTGCATGGTGTTTAGGAGTTTGATTGAAATTGAATTTCATTAACTTCTTGCATTGTGTGTTTTATGAAGACAAGATCATGTTGTAAAAAGGTGTTTATATGATTTTGTTTTGCATATTAGCATGTCTCTATCATGAATTTCCTAAAAGTGGCACTTAAATTTTTTTTTGCCTAATTCACTGTACATGTGCCTGCTCACTGTAAACATTTGGAGATATTGACTAATTCATTATTTGTTCTAAAATTGTTCTAATGTGGTTAGAACTTATGTATATGAGTATGATAATGAATATAAAATGAGTTTTTGCTATTTGGAATAAAGGATGTGAGTTTTGTAGCATAATGAGTTATTGAATTTTCTTCTAGTTTCTTGTTGTGTTGTGAATCTCTTGACTATGTAAAACTGATGTTTTCTCCTTGATTGTGTATTATATGGTTTGTTTTTTTAGCTTCTAGTTGAGTCTCTATTCTTGGAAGTGTTCGGAGAGTGGCAAGTGTCATTCGAGGACCAAAGATGTCCAAGTGGAGAAGATTGTAAGATCCTGAAAATGACTTAAGTGAAGCTAGAGCCTAACGTGGTTGTAATGATGGTATAATCTCCTAAATTGGTCTATAATGTGGTATTGAGGCAGTTTCTAAGAGTTTAGGTACATCGGAAGTCAAACGTCAAGGGACGGCTAAGACGTTCGACGACTATAGTCACCTATGTGCCTCATATGTGGTTTTAAGGTCCTTAAATGAGTTATAATGGTGTATATTGGCAGTGTTTCAAGTGTCGTGAAGTTTGGAGGTCAAACGTCCATGACGTTCGAAAGGTTTGCCTTGAAATAACCTTGTGTGTTTAGGCATGTTTTGTCGAGTTTTACGTGTTCGTTTTGGGTGAAATTCATGTGAGATGTACTAACCTCATATACGAGAATGTTTGGGTTGACGTCCGGGTAAACATCCCCAAGGACCATCCAAGGGTCCTTGAGGAAGGACCCATGTTAGTGGCCAAGACTGTCCAAGGCAACCCACCAATGGATGGCAATCAATGCCCAGTGGGTCAGTCGACGCCCCGTTGGTGAGGTATCGTCTATTGGTACGTAGTCGTGGGAGAGGAGAGGCCAAAGACCAGCATCAGTCCCAGACCACGGACCAGCAGGACGGTACGTTGGTCAAGGGACGGGCCGTCAATGGTCGTCCGTCTGTGAGGATTGTCTCCTGCATGCAGTCACAGTTAAGTTAGGGGTGAAGTTGTAAATTCACCCCACTTACAAATAAGAGGATTGGAGGTTCCTTAAGGGTCTTTTGGGTATTTTAGAAATGTATATAAGTCTTTAACACTTAGAAGAGTTCATTCTTCCAAATCAAAACCCCAAAATCACTTAGAAATTCCTTAAGACTCCATTAAAGCCAAAACTCAAGGAAGATAATGGATTTTACATCTGAGTGGAGATTCTTCATCAAATTGGAGGATTAACATCATTGAGGTATGGTTTTTTTATCCATGAAACTCTATTCATGAAGGAGCCCAAATTCAAAGAAGTTTTTAAAGTTTTCAAATATGAACTTGTCCAATTTCACGATCTAGCCATGGGTTCTTGCATTAAAGGTTTTTAATCATTGTATAGTGATTGAATTTTTGTTAAGTAGATGATTTTAACTTAATTAACCTATGAACCCATGTAATTAATGAACCCTAGTTTTTGACTACTTTATGGGTTAAGTGATATTGTCTTAATGCTTATGAATTATGGTGTAGTTTTCTATGGGTTATTGAACGATGTAAGAATTGTATTCAATTGATGTATAGGTTGTATTAAATTGATAGATATATGTTGAATTAACATATTTTCATTGTGTATTATGATTTATGCATTGCATTGATGTTCATGGCCATGGGTAAGGGCCTTATGGTATTGAATTGGATGATTTAAACATGTATTGAAGTGCAGAGAATGGATTTGTGGTACGCTGCCCTATTTCTCTTTAGTTTAAGTATTATATCTCTTCAATTATGTTGTGATTGGTATGGTCCACTTATGGTGGCGGTGTTATGTGATTTATGTGGCCTTGTCGGTGTTATTTAAGTATTATGATGATTATGGCCTTGTAGGCAACCACTTGAAGTAATATGATGATTTGTGTATTTGATTATGTGAAGTGTGATCGTATATACCTATATGTGAAGTAATGTGAAAGAATGTGTTTCTTTTATTGATGTTATGTAGGTGATCATGTTATACTATGACTATGTGTTCATGTGTGTAGTCTTAGAGTTGATGCATGATTGTTCGTACTTGAATATATGAGTTTATGATGGTTATATTGATGATGAGATAGTAGTGTTTACGATGAGTTAGAGATGATAATGGTTGTTCCTATGTGCTTTTAGAATGACATGTAATATGTCATAAAGTAAAGTATGTTGTGTCTTGTTTGGTAAACTTGTGTCCCTTACTTGAAGCATGTATGAATATGAATAGGTGATGTCTTGACTTAGGATGATAAATCCTCTTAGTCTTGTATGAATATATGTGAGACCTTGAATGATGATAAGAGGGTCCTTTATGTGAAACCTTGAACCTAGTGGTAAGGTTAAGAATCTTGAAGTAGAAAATCGTAATGGTATCCTTCTTGTAATGAATGATGGACTTAAGGTTGATTGGTTGGAACGACATCATATCATCCTTAGGAAAGTCATGATTAGCTTCTTGTCGCCATGTTAATGCAGACCTAGGGGACCTCTTTGGTAGGGTAAATTTAATTGGGTTCTGAACTTGATATGGAACCCCTTTGTATGAACGTTAATGTGAATTACTCTATGAGAACAAAGGCAAGCACCGAGTGAGTATGGTAAGGGAAGTAATTCTAGTTAAAGTATGAGGCTAGAATACAAAGTAAGCCCTTCATATTCCTTAACCATGTGCCTACATGGGATGTGTCTAAGTTCTACCATTGGAAAGTAGAACACCCTCATCGGAGTAGGATAGAACTCTGGATTCCATGTTTTGCTACCATGGTCTATGTCGGTTATTGCCTATTCTCATCATGTGGGATACCCATTAGCATTAAAGAAGTTCTATGAAGTTTAGGTGGTGGTATGGGGCGCTGTCTAGACATTGTACAATAGGCTTTGAAGATGTTATTGAGAGTCCCTAGGTCTTCTCCAAGACCATTACTTGAATGTCCTCTATGTGATGAATGTCTCTTAATGAACTAATGAATTAATGACTTATGTTAGAAAGTATGTAAATGAATGAGTAACTAATCTATATTGACTTAAGAATTCCTTAGTTAAAGTGTGAAGAGGGCATAAGGGATGATCGATTCATGTTTTATCTATGGAAGTCATGAGAATGACTCTAGTTAGGGAAGTTGGTTGATTCTTTAGGCATGATCTAAACTTAGGTAGTCTTAAGAATTATTTAGGTAACCTTGAAGACAGTGTATGGGTGTTCTCTTCTAGGAGTACTTAAGTAAGTCTTTTGATAGCCTTTTTAAGGAAAATGTCATATTATACATGTTAGGTGTTTGGTGTATTGTAAGTTTGTATGTGTCTCATTATAATTAGGCTTGAGGATCGTTTAGGCATGCTTAGAGAGGGTGTATGGGAGGTCTCTCTTTGTGTTGCTTAAGTGAGTCTTAGGATAGATTTTAGTAGGATAATTACATGCTAGAAGATGTCTTAAGTGAAGGTAAGACACTTCACTGTACAGTGAAGGAACTTCACTGTAAAGTGACCTTAAAAATGTGATAATTGGTCTAAGTGATTCCTTATGTTTTTATAACTTGATAAATGTTGTTCTTATGATTATATTATGATATCTAAATCAAAAAAATGCATATTTCTAGTAAATGTCCATTTTCATGATTTTTATGCATTATGACATACTTAGTACATGTGGTTGTACTAATTCCATGATTTTATCTATCTCTACAGTTGTTGGTAGGTGCGGAGCATTTGGGAAGCAAGACTTGGATCGTAACCTCATTCAAGTTAAGTTGAAGTATGTCCTCATTTGACTCGAGGTCATAGATGTCTTTTATTTCTTTTATTGAAGTGTTGTAATAGACTTAGTAGTACTATATTTTGTATTGTGTATGGGTCGTGTCCCAAGTATTCTTGTGTCTAAGCTTTGATGAGACTGAGACTTAGTATTTCCTATGGATTTTATAAGAAAGAGTACTATGAAATGTTTTGTGAAAAGTTTTAATTCCGCACTACTTTTCACTATGTATATGCAATGAACGATACGAAATGGCTTGTATAAGACCCCCGAGAGGTCGAGTACACCGATTAACGACCTAAGGAATGCCCTAACTTCTAGGGTATAGGTGCGGGTCGTGACAATCTTCAAGTAGACCCAATCACCTATTTCAAACTCAGGGTCTCTTCTTCTATTGTCCGCATAAGACTTTTTCCGACTATAGGCTATTTTTAACCTATCTCTTATCATTCGAACTTCCTCTATAGCCTTATAGATTATCTCACGGCCAAGGACTGAAGATCTCAAACCTTAAACCACCAAACCAGAGACCTATATCTCCTATGAGAGAGTGCTTCAAATGGTGCAATAGAAATACTCGAATGGCATATATTATTGTAAGAGAACTTAATCAACGGTAGGTGATCATCCCAATTTCCCTTGAAATCAATTACACAAGATCTTAACATATCTTGAAGGGTTTTGATGGTACGCTCCGCTTGGCCAGCTGTTTGAGGATGAAAAGCGGTGCTAAGTTTCACTTGACCAAAAACGAGAAGTGAATTGAGCACCTCTATATGAGATGATGGACAAAGGAATCCAATGAAGGCTCACAATCTCATTAGTGTATATTCTAGCATATTCCTCTGCCAAATAAGTAGATTCGACGGGGATAAAATGGGCAGATTTCGACAACCTATCCACAATTATCCATATTGAGTCATTTTGCCTACGAGTTCGAGGCAACCTAACAACGAATTCCATATTGATGTCTTCCCACTTCCAAGTAAATACATCAGTCACTTGGGATAAACCTCTCGGCCTTTGATGCTCAGCGTTAACTTGTTGGTTATTTGCGCACCTAGCCACAAAATCTGCTATGTCCCTTTTCAAACCATCCCACCAATAGACCTCCCAAAAGTCATGATACATTTTGGTGGGACCCGGAAGAATAGAATATCGAGACGTATGAGATTCTTCTAAAATTCTCTTTCTCAAATCATCAACATCTGGTACACACAACCTACCTTGGTACCTAAGAACACCATACACTCTTGGGAGAATGACACATTGCACTTACTAAGTCACGATTCCTTCAACTCCATCAATAGTGTCACAACCCGAGACCACACCCTAGAAGTTAGGGCACAATCTCGGATTGTGGCATGGCGTATTCGATCTCTTGGAGGTCTCATACAAGTCTATTATCATATCATTCATCGCATATACATAATGAAAAGTAGTGCGGAATTAAAACTTTTCATAAAAGTAATAACATAGTCTTAAAACTCTTTCATATATGTAGTAATAGAAAATGCTAAGTCTCGAATCATCATCTTAAGACACAAGAATACTTGGGACACGGCCCATACGAATTTGAAAACATACTACTATATAGTCTATTACAAAACTTCATAAAATGGAACATAAAATGACATATATGCCCTCGAGTCAAGTGAGGACATACTTCAAACTTCTTCTTGAACGATCTCCTAGTCCAAGTCTTATTCCCAAAGCTCTTCACCTAACAAGAACTATAAAAATAGAAATAAAGCATGGAATTAGTACAACCACATGTACTAAGTATGACATTATGCATAAAAATCATGAAAACGGACATTTATTGGAAATATGCATCTTTTTGTTTAAACATTACAATATCATCATAAGAAAAACATTTAGCAACTTAGAATCACATAAGAAATCATTTAAACCAAATAACATACTTTTAGAAGACACTTAACAGTGACCTAAATCACTATACAGTGAAGTCCCTTCACTGTTACAGTGAAGTCCATTTCTCCCCTTTTTATCACTTTCTAGCATGTAGTCTTCTCACTAAAGTCATCCTAAGATTCACTTAAGTCACACAAAGAGAGACCGCCCATACACCCTCTCTAGATGTGCCTAAACGATCCTCAATATTACTCATAATGAGACACATACACACCCACAATACATCAACATACATAACATATAAGGTATGACAATCTCCCATACCAAGGCTATCAAAAGACTTACTCAAGTACTCCTAGAAGAAAACGCTCATACATTCACTTCAAGACTACCTAAATAATCCTTAAGACTTCCTAGGTTTAGATCATGTCAAACATATCAAACATCTTCCCTAACTAGAGTCATTCTCAAGACTTCCAAAGATAAGACATGAAAAGATCATCCTTTATGCCCTCTTCACACTTTAACTAAGGAATCCTTAAGTCACTTTAGATTAGGTACTTATTCATTTACATACTTTTATATCGCTAACTCATTAGTTTATTAGTTCATTTAAGAGACATACATCACATAAAGGACATTCAAATAATGGTCTTGGAGAAGACCTAGGGACTCTTATTAACATCTTCAATGCCTATTGTGCAATGTCTCGATAGCGTCCCATACCACCACCTAAACCTCATAGAACTTCTCTAATGCTAATATGTATCCCATATGATGAGAATAGGCAATAACCAACATAGACCATGGTAGCAAAGCATGGAATCCGGAGTTCTATCCTACTCCGATGAGGTGTTCTACTTGCCAATGGTAGAACTTAGACACATCCCATGTAGGCACATGGTTAAGGAAATATGAAGGGCTTCTTTGTATTCTAGTCTCAATCATTAACTAGAACTACTTCCCATACCATAGTCACTCGGTGCTAGCCTTTGTTCTCATAGATTAAATCACATTAAGGTTCATACAAATGGGTCCCATATCATGTTCATGACCTAATTACATTTATCCTACCAAAGCAAGGTCCACTAGGGCTATCTCACTATGGCGACAAGAAGCTCATCATGACTTTCCTAAGGATTGATGTGATGTCGTTCCAGCCAATCAACCTTAAGTCCATCATTCATTACATGAAGGATACCATTACTGCTTTCGACTTAACGTTTCATAACCTTACCACTTGGTTCAAGGTTACACATAAAAGACCCTCTTATCATCATTTAAGGCTCACCTATATTCATTTATTCAAGACTAAGACCCTTTTAGATTCCTAAGTCAAGACATCACATATTCACATAAGCATCAAGTAAGGGACACAAGTCTACCTAAACAAGACACCACATACTTCCAGTTAACACATATAGCCTATCTTTCTTTAGACACTTAAGAATGACCCTTAACCTTATTTAGTCAACCTATTCATTACCTTAACATTATCAACTTAACCATTTTAGACTCATCTAGACAATTTAGGAACAACCATGTATCAGTTCTAAAACTACACACTTAATACATAGTCCAAGCATAACATGATTACCTAGATAGTATCAATAGTCTAACACATACTTTCACATATAGGTAGATGTGATCATATATCACTAAATCAAATACACAAATAACCATATAACTTCAAGTAGTTGCCAACAAGGCCATGATTATCAATGTACTTAAAATAACGCCGACAAGGCCACATCAATTCACATGACACCGCCACCAAAGGTGGACCAAACCAATCATAACATAATTGAAGTATAATTAATATTAAATAAGAATAAATAGGTCAGCGTACCACCTCTTCATCCTCAACACTTCAAGTCAATACCAAATCACCCAATTCAACATCATAAGGCCCTTACCCATGGTCATGAACACCAATTCAATACATAATTGTGATAATCAATGAAATCTAAGCCAATTCAACATAGATTCAATATTATAAGATCAATTATATAACAATTCAATACAGTTCTTACACCATTAGAAAGCCCATAAGTAACTACACATGAATTCATCAACATTAGACCAATATCAAGTAACTCATAAGTTAGTCAACATCTAAGGTTCATCAATTTCATGGGTTCATACGTAATTTAGGTTAAAATCATCAATACAACATCAATCTAATCCATAATAGACGTTTGAAAACCATTAATGCAAGAACACGTTGTAATATTATGAAATTAGACAATTCATCTTTGAAAACTTTAGAAAACATCTTTGAAGTTGGGCTCCTTGATGAAACGAGTTTCAAGGATCAAAAGCCATACCTAAATGAGGCTAATTCTTCACTTTGATGAAGAATATCCCCTCAAAACGTTACACTAAGCTCTTCCTTGATTTTGGACTTCAATAGAGTCTTGGGGAATTTCTAAGGTATTTTGGGGTTTTGATTTTTGAAGAATGAAATCTTCTAAGTGTTAAACCTTATAAGCACATGTAAAATACCCAAAATACCCTTAGGTAACCGCCAAACCTTCCATTTAGAAGTGGGGTGAAATTGTAATTTCACCCCTCAACTTACAGTGAAACTGCACGCAGGACCTTGCACCATCGACGGTGGCAGTCGATGGAACGTTTGTCCACAAACGGACCGTCCTGTCCTCCCGTCGATTGGTTCAGAGGCTGGAAGTGGTTCACAACCTTTCCCAGCCCAATTCACAACCTACAGGACCATCTATGGACCGTCCTTGGACCTACAGACCGTCCTTTGGTCCGTGGTCTGGGACATGGTCTTGCCATCGATGGTCTGCCCATCGACGGGATGTAGGTCCACTTACGGGCCATCCTGTCCTCCGTCAATGGATTCAGAGACTTAGGACAGGTAGGTTAGCCACCCAGGCTAAGTACCTACCCACGCCCTTCACCCACGGACCGTCGACCAGCCCACTGGTCGTCGATTGGCTTCCGTAGGTGAGGCTGCCTTGGGCAGTCTTGGCCACCGGCATGGGTCCTTCCTCAAGGACCCTTGGTTGGTCCTTGGGGATGTTTGCCCGAACGTTTCCAACCCAAACATGACCGAATACGAGTTTAGGACCTCTCACATGAATGTGACTCAAAACGAACACGTAAAAACTCGATGAAACATGCCTAGACACACAAGGTCATTTCAAGGTACATCTTTCGAAAACCATGGACGTTCTTGAGTGTTTGACCTCCAAACTTCTCGAAACTTGACACACTGTCTATACACATCATATTAGACTCATTTAGGACCTTAGACAACTTTGACAACAACGTTAGGCTCTAGTTCACCTATGTCATTTTCGGGACCTTACATTCTCCCCCACTTGGACAACATTCGTCCTCGAATGACACTTGCCACTCTCCGAACACTTCCAATATTAGAGAACCAACTTAACAGAATATAAAAAAACCATATAACTCACAATCAATGAGAAAAACATAAATTTCACAAGATCAAGAGATTCACAACACAACAAGAAACAAGAATACAATTCTATAACTCATTATGCTACAACACTCTCATGCTTTATTCCAAATAGCAAAAACTAATTTTATATTCATGATTATACTTATACACATCAGTTCTAACCATATTACAACAATATTGGACCAAAGAATCAATTAGTCACTTTTTCAAAAATTTTAGAGTGAACATTGAATAGTGCTACAGTGATTTTAGGCCATTTTTTCCCCAAAAAATGCAATCTTAGGCAAGTCATGATATAGACATGCTAATATGGAAGGTAAAATTATATAAACACCTTTTACAACATTCTCATAGCTTACTAGAACACACAATGCAAGAAGTTAATGAAATTCAATTTCAACCAAACTACTAAACATCATGCACATGCAACAATCTAGCACATCTATCTAGCCAGACTCCCCCACTTAGAAGGAACTCATATCATAACAAGAGAAACAAGGACTTACCAATATCATCATCACTCTTATACGACTTCTCACCTCTACTCCATAGTGCATAGAAACGCCTCCTAGTTGGAGCATCTTCCTTTGGGACACTAGGCTCAACTTTCTTACCCTCCTTTCTAGAAGCTATGTTAGGACAATCTCTCACTTTGTGCCCATCTTTTCCACATCCAAAGTAATTACCCGTACCCACTAGACACTCACCATAATGTTTCTTACCACAGGTGGCACATGTAGGTTTGTCATTTTGAGAACCACCTCCTTTCTCAAACTTCTTCTTAGGAACACTAGGTCCATCTTGAGTTTGAACCCTCTTTTTGAACCTAGGTTGCACTTGATCACTAGCAACACTCCTTTTCAAGTTCCTTGACATCCTCCTAAGTTTAGACTCTTCAATTGATTGTTCATACACCATGAGTCTAGCCAAACTCATATCATCATGCAACATAGTCGTACGACATTCCTCCCTCACTAAGTCGGCTACACCCGTCACAAAGCGACTCATTTCATCCCTTGGATTAGACACTAGGGAAGGTGCATACAAAGTTGAGAACTTCAAAGAGTATTCCTCAACACTCATATTTCCTTGCTTGAGTGTCACATCCCGAAACCACACTCTAGAAGTTAGGGTGCAATCTTGGATTGCGACCGGCGTCGTCGACCTCTCGGAGGTCTAAGACAAGCCCTTTCGTACCATTCATTGCATACATGTATGAAAAGTAGTGCGGAATTAAAACTTTTCACACGAAATAAAAATACTTCAAAATATCTCTTTTATAGAAAAATATAATGAAAGGCTAAGTCTCAAAGTCGCCATCTTAGACATAGGAATATATTGGGATACGGCCTATACTTCAACATATAGAAAATAGCTAAGTCTATTACAATACTTTTCAATAAGGAAAACTAAACATCAAGATGTCCTCGAATCTAGTGAGGACATACCAACTCTATACTTGAATGAACACTATTCCAAGCTTCAACTTCGAGACTCCTCTCAAACGCCACCTACACCTTTTGAAATACACAAAATGTATGGAATTAGTACAAACACTTGAACTAAGTATGGCGTAATGCATAAAATCATGATAAACGGACATTTATATAAAACATGCTATTTTTGATTAAAACATCATCGCATAAGCATAAGAACAACATTTAACACCTTAGAAACATATAAGATATCACATAAGCATTTAATCAAATATTGAAGAACATTACAGTGAACTAAGTTCCACTTCACATTAACCCCTTTTAGCTTACATCCTTCTCACCAAAAGTTATCCTAAGACTCACTTAAGTGAGACTAAGAGAGACCGCCAATACACCCTCTCTAAGCACACCTAAATGATCCTTAAGACTACCTAAGATAAGATTGTTCCCTTTTCCTTTCATTAACTCCCCACCTAAGGTTACTCTAAGATTCACCTAAGTAGGACAAGAAGAGACCACACATACACCCTCTTCAAGCTTACCAAAGCAAACCTCAAAGTTAATCTAGATAGAGCACATTCTATTCATCATACCTTAGCTAAATTCGTGATCGTTCATTAAGTCAATTAAAAGACATTTCATTCATTATAGACTTCACATAATGGTCTTGGAAAGACCTAGGGACTCACATACTAATATCTTCAAAGTCTAGTCGTGCAATGTCTAGATAGCGTCCCATTCAACTACCTAAACTGTCTAGAACTTATCCAACACTAGCATGTATCCCACATGATGAGAATAGGCAATAACGACATACACCATACTAGCTAGGCATGGAATCCGGATTCATAAACTTACTCCGATAGAGGGTGTTCTACTTGCCAAGGGTTAAACAAAGACACATCCGGTGTAGGCACATGGTTAAGGAATATCAAGGTTGTTTATGTACTCTGGTCTCATTCTCAAGTAGAGGTACATTGTACTCTAGTGTCCTTCTTAAGTAGAGCTACAAACCATAACATATTCACTCGGTGCTAGCCTTTGTTCTCATAGAGTAAGTTCAATATAAGGGACATATGAAAAGGTATGATCTCTTAGTGTCATTACCAAGTCATAATGCACCTATCAAAGATGGGTCCACTAGGAATGCCATTCAATGGTCTGTAAGGATAGCTCATTCTTAACCTTCTTTCTATATAGAAGATTCCACATATTAGTCATGCTTAGAAGGGCACCATCTTAGGTCTACCGATCCTAGACTTTCATTAAACATTCATCCATGCACATACAAGACAAAGGTGCCTAAGCCTACTAAGTCAAGATGTTCATATTCATCATATACATGTATCAAGTAAGGCACATAATCTACCAAAACAAGACACATTATTAATTCACATTAGCACAGATAACATATCATTCTTTGAAGCACTTAGGAATGACCCTTATCATCTTATGTCATCCTATACGTTACTATAACATCATCAATATAACCATCATAAACTCATATAGTCAAGTAGGAATAATCATGTATCAACTTTAAGACTACACACATAAACAGATAGTCATAATCCAACATGATCACCTAATATCCATAGAAGAACACATACTTTCACATTACTAGCATGTATATAGATATAATCATACTTCACATAATCAATTACACATATCATTATAATACTTCAATTAGTGCCGACAAGGCCATGATAATCAATCTACTTATAATAACGCCAACAAGGCCACATCAATCACATAACACCGCCACCATAAGTGGACCATACCAATCACAACATAATTGAAGTCTAATTAACATAAAATAAAGAGAATTAGGGCAGCGTACCACCAATCCATTCTCACCACTTCAACCCATGTCTAAATCATCTAATTCAATACCATAAGGCCCTTACCCATGGCCATGAACATCAATTCAAAGTATAAATCATAATACTAGATGAAACTAGGTCAATTCAATATATATTTAACAATCTAAGACCAATTAGACATCAATTGAATACAATTCTTACATCATTAGAAAGACCATAGAAACTACACATTAATTCATAAACATTAGACCAATATCAAGTAACCCATAAGTTAGTCGAAATCTAGGGTTCATCAATTTCGTGGGTTCATAGGTTACTTGAGTTAAAATCATATTAATAACCACAATTCAATCATTAAACAATGATTAAAAACCTTCAATGCAAGAACCCATGGTAGATCATGAAAAAGGTCAATTCATCTTTTGAAAACTTTAGAAAACATCTTTGAAAGTTGGGCTCCTTGATGAAACGAGTTTGAAGGATCAAAAGTCATACCTTTATTGGATAAAATCCACGAAATTTGGTGAAGAAATCAATGAAGAACTTCAATCCTAGCTTCAACCTTACCCTTGTTTAAAGAATCTTGACAAATCTTGAATTTTCTTGAATGGAGTCTTCTACTTTGATTTTTTTCTTGAGGTTTTGCCCTAGGGTTTGAGAGAGAAGAGAATGATGAATTTAAAGATGGAATTAGGATTATGTAAGGCTTTATAGGACTTGTGAAACCCATTTTATTTAGGTTTTCCTAGTGGGAAAAGGAGAGGAAATTACCTTAATTACTATTTCCCCGCGGCCAAAACAGGATTGCACCATTCTATTCACTAAAATGGTCATAATTTTTTACTCGAAAACTAGATTGGTGCGAAATTGGTGGCGTTGGAAAGAGGATTCAAATACCTTTAATTTGATATGTCTTGGCTCACGTAACTCTTAATATTCTAAGAGATATGGTCGTTTGAAGTTTACCCAAATAAAATCTTATGTCTAAACTTAATTGGTAAGGAAACATTCAACTCTACTTTGTGCAAGGTTTTTCTAATGACCTTAATTGATATTGAAAATCGTTCGCACACTAAGAAATTTACCTTAAAACCTAAGAAAATTAAGAGTCACTCAGTATGACCTTATACGAAAATTTAAGAATTGCTAGGGCTTAACTTAGAAAATTTCGGGATCTTACAATCTCCCCCACTTGGACAACATTCGTCCTCGAATGACACTTGCCACTCTCCGAACACTTCCAAGAGTAAAGATTCAGTTAAAAACTCTCAGTCATACCACATAACACATTATACAACACACAATCGAGGAGAAGACATCAATTTCACATAGTCAAGAAAATCACAACACAAGAAGATAGAAACAATTCTACAACTCATCATGCTATAAAACTCACATTTTCAATTCACATAGGAGGAACTTCCTTCTCCACAAAATATCATGCTCATATACATCAGTTATATACACATCATAACCATTTTTCATGAAAGAACATTTAGCCATTTTCAAAAATTTACAGTAAACACCAATTTCTTTACAGTGAAACATGCTCAAATTTCAATAATGCAACTCTTAAGCAATTTATGATGGAACATAACAATATGAGAGATAAAACCATATAAACTCACTTTAAAACATAATCATAACTTCATGAAATGCATAATGCAAGGAATCAATGAATTCAATTCCAATAGACTCCTAAACACATGCACATGCAACATGCTTCTATGACTTTCTAGCCCATCTACTAACCATACTCCCCCACTTAGAAGGAACTCATATCACTAAAGAGAGAAATACAAGAACTTACCATCGTCATCATCACCCTCATCCGGCTTTGCTCCTCTAGTCCGGAGTGCAAAAGAAACTCATAACATTTCACTCTACGGCACGACATAGGAGTAGAAAAGAAGGAAACTCTATCGTCCTATAACCTCTCGCCCATAGATGTGTCGCGACTCACACCGATGGTCAAGACTCTACTAGACGTGGCTTTTTGAGACTTTTCAATTCCTAAGTACTACTTCATAACCTTATGCTCTGATACCAAGCTTGTCACATCCCAAAACCACACCCTAGAAGTTAGGGTGCAATCTTGAATTGCGACCGGCGTCGTCGACCTCTCGGAGGTCTAAGACAAGCCCTTTCGTACCATTCATTGCATACATGTATGAAAAGTAGTGCGGAATTAAAACTTTTCACACGAAATAAAAATACTTCAAAATATCTCTTTTATAGAAAAACATAATGAAAGGCTAAGTCTCAAAGTCGCCATCTTAGACATAGGAATATATTGGGACACGACCTATACTTCAACATATAGAAAATAGCTAAGTAAGGAAAACTAAACATCAAGATGTCCTCGAATCTAGTGAGGACATACCAACTCTCTACTTGAATGAACACTAGTCCAAGCTTCAACCTCGAGACTCCTCTCAAACGCCACCTATACCTTTTGAAATACAAAAAATGTATGGAATTAGTACAAACACTTGTACTAAGTAAGGCGTAATGCATAAAATCATGATAAACGGACATTTATATAAAACATTCTCTTTTTTATTAAAACATCATAGCATACGCATAAGAACAACATTTAACACCTTAGAAACATATAAGATATCACATAAGCATTTAATCAAATATTGAAGAACATTACAGTGAACTAAGTTCCACTTCACAATAACCCCTTTTAGCTTACATCCTTCTCACCAAAAGTTATCCTAAGACTCACTTAAGTGAGACTAAGAGAGACGCCCATACACCCTCTCTAAGCACACCAAATGATCCTTAAGACTACCTAAGATAAGATTGTTCCCTTTTCCTTTCATTAACTCCCCACCTAAGGTTACTCTAAGATTCACCTAAGTAGGACAAGAAGAGACCGCCCATACACCCTCTTCAAGCTTACCTAAGCAACCCTCAAAGCTACACTAGATAGAGCACATTCTATTCATCATACCTTAGCTAAAGTCGTATCGTTCATAAAGTCAATTAAAAGACATTTCATTAATTATACATTTTACATAATGCTCTTGGAAAGACCTAGGGACTCACATACTAATATCTTCAAAGTCTAGTCGTGCAATGTCTAGATAGCAAACCATTCCACTACCTAAACTTCCTAGAACTTATCCAACACTAGCATGTATCCCACATGATGAGAATATGCAATAACCGACATAGACCATACTAGCTAGGCATGGAATCCAGAGTCATAAACCTACTCCGATGGAGGGTGTTCTACTTGCCAAGGGTAGAACTAAGAGACATCCCATGTTGGCACATGGTTAAGGAATATCAAGGTCTTTTATATACTCTAGTCTCATTCTCAAGTAGAGGTACATTGTTCTCTAGTCTCCTTCTTAAGTAGAGCTACAAACCATAACATATTCACTCGGTGCTAGCCTTTGTTCTCATAGAGTAAGTTCAATATAAGGGACATATTAAAAGGTACCATCTCTTAGTCATTACCTAGTCATAATACACCTACCAAAGATGGTTCCACTAGGGCTGCCATTCAATGGTCTATATGGATAGCTCATTCTTAACCTTCTTTCTATATAGAAGATTCCACATATTAGTCATGCTTAGAAGGGCACCATCTTAGGTCTACCGATCCTAGACTTTCATTAAACATTCATCAATGCACATACAAGACAAAGGTGCCTAAGCCTACTAAGTCAAGATGTTCATATTCATCATATACATGTATCAAGTAAGGGACATAATCTACCAAAACAAGACACATCATTAATTCACATTAGCACATATAACATATCATTCTTTGAAGCACTTAGGAATGACCCTTATCATCTTTATGTCATCCTATACGTTACTATAACATCATCAATATAACCATCATATACTCATATAGTAGAGTAGGAATAATCATGTATCAACTTTAAGACTACACACATAAACAGATAGTCATAATCCAACATGATCACCAAATATCCATAGAATAACACATACTTTCACATTACTAGCATGTATATTGATATAATCATACTTCACATAATCAACTACACAAATAATCATAATACTTCAATAAGTGCCGACAAGGCCATGATAATCAATATACTTAAAATAACGCCGACAAGGCCACATCAATCACATAACACCACCACCATAATTGGACCATACCAATCACAACATAATTGAAGTCTAATTAACATAAAATAAAGAGAATTAGGGCAGCGTACCACCAATCCATTCTCACCACTTCAACCCATGTCTAAATCATCTAATTCAATACCATAAGGCCCTTACCCATGGCCATGAACATCAATTCAAAGTATAAATCATAATACTAGATGAAACTAGGTCAATTCAATATATATTTAACAATCTAAGACCAATTAGACATCAATTGAATACAATTCTTACATCATTAGAAAGCCCATAAGAAACTACACATTAATTCATAAACATTAGACCAATATCAAGTAACCCATAAGTTAGTCAAAATCTAGGGTTCATCAATTTCATGGGTTCATAGGTTACTTGAGTTAAAATCATATTAATAACCACAATTCAATCACTAAACAATGATTAAAAACCTTTAATGCAAGAACCCATGGTAGATCATGAAAAAGGTCAATTCATCTTTTGAAAACTTTAGAAAACATCTTTGAAAGTTGGGCTCCTTGATGAAACGAGTTTCAAGGATCAAAAGCCATACCTTTTTAGAAAATCCACGAAATTTGGTGAAGAAATCAATGAAGAACTTCAATCCTAGCTTAAACCTTACCCTTGTTTAAAGAATCTTGACAAATCTTGACTTTCTTGAATGGACTCTTCTATTTTAATTTTTTTTCTTGAGGTTTTGCCCTAGGATTTGAGAGAGAAGAGAATGATTAATTAAAGATGGAATTAGGATTATTAAGGCTTTATAGGACTTGTGAAACCCGTTTTATTAGGTTTTCCTAGTGGACGAAATTTGGGTTGACAGTAAATCAAATGAAGAACTTCAATCCTAGCTTCAACCTTACCCTTGTTTTAAAGGCATCTTGACAAATCTTGACTTTTCTGCCTTGAATGGACTCTTCTATTTTAATTTTTTTTTCTTGAGGTTTTGCCCTAGGATTTGAGAGAGAAGAGGAATTGATGAATTTAAAGATGGAACTAGGATAATGTAAGGCTTTATAGGCACTCTGCTGAAAACCCATTTTATTTAGGTTTTCCTAGTGGGAAAGGAGAGTTAAATTACCTTAATTACTAATTTTCCCCCGCGGCCAAAAGGATTGCAACCATTCTATTATGCAGTAAAAATGGTCATATATTTTTTACTCGAAAACGTAGACTTGGGGTCGGAAATTGGTGGCGTTGGAAAGAGTGATTTCAAATACCTTTAATTTGATATGTCTTGGCTCATCGTAACTCTTAATATCTATGAGATATGGTTTCGTGGTTGAAGTTTACCCCAAATAAAAGTCTTATGTGTCTAAACTTAATTGGTAAGGAAACTTTCAACTCTACTTTGGGTGCAGGTATTTTCTAATGACCTTAATTGAATATTGACAATCGTTCGCACACTAAGAAATTTACCCTTAAAACTAAGTAAAATAAGTAGTCCTCATGTATGACTTATACACGAAAATTTTCAGAATTTGCTAGGAACTTAACTTAGAAAATTTTGGGATGCTTACAATCTCCCCACTTGGATAACATTTCGTCCTCGAATGACACTTGCCCACTCTCCGGCTTGACATACTTCTCAAAGTAAAGATTAGTTACATACGTCTCAGCCATACCACAATAAGACTATTCACTCAGGTACAGCAGCACACAATTAGAAGGGACTGTGAAAAAAACATAATTTCCATAATCAAGAAGATGGTAAGATCAATGTGATACAAGAAGATGAAACAATTCTAAACACTCATCATGTCTATAAAAAACTCAACATGTTTCAATTCATATAGGAAGGAACTTTCGCCTTCTCCACATATATGCTCCATCGTCTCATATACATCAGTTATATACACATCATGAACCATTTTTCATGAAAGAACATTTTGCCCAATTTTCAAAAAATATTGTACAGTAAACACCAATTTCTTTAAAGTGAAACATGCTCAATTTCCAAGATAATGCAGACTCTTAAACAATTTAGATGGATAGCATAAAAAATATGAGAGATCAAAGCATATAAACTCACTTTAAAACATAATGAATATTCATGAAAATGTATAATGTAGGAATCAGTGAAGATTCAATTCCAATAAGAACTCCTAAAACACCATGCACATGCAACTGCTTCTATGACTTTCTAGCCGCATCTACTAACGCATACCTCCCCCCACGTAGAAGGAACTCATATAACTAAAGAGAAAAATACCAGAACTTACAATCGTGCATAGATCACCCTCAGTTCGGCTTTGCTCCTCTAGTCGTAGTGCAAAAGAAAACTCATAACATTTCACTCAACGTGCACGACATAAGGAGTAGAAAGAAGGACAAATCTATCGTCAAATATAGCTTCTCACATAAGATGTGTCACCGACTCACACCAAGATGGTCAAGACTCTCACTACGCATGGCTTTTTGTTGAGACTTTTTCATTCCTAAGTACTACTTCCACATACCTTAATGCTCTGATACCAGACGTTGTCAACAGTCCCGAAACGACAACCCTAGAAAGTTAGGGAGCATCTTGGATTGCGCCGGACATCGTTCACCTTCGGAGTCTCAGACAAGCCCTTGTTGTCCAATTCTTTCATAAATGTATGAAAAAGTAGTGGCGGAATTAAAAAAAAGTCACACGAAATAAAAATATTCAAAAATATCTCTTTATAGAAACCATAATGAAAAGGCCTAAGTCTCAAAGTCGCCATCTTTAGACATAGGAAATATTATTGGGACACGACTATACTTCACACATATAGAAACTAGGCTAAGTAATGGAAAACTACTACATCAATGATGTCCTCTGAATCTAGTGCAGGACATACGAACTCTCTACTTGAATGAACACTTAGTGCCAAGCTTCAACCTCGAGACTCCTCTCCAAACCGCCCAGACCTTCACACGAAATAAAAATACTTCAAAATATCTCTTTTATAGAAAAACATAATGAAAGGCTAAGTCTCAAAGTCGCCATCTTAGACATAGGAATATATTGGGACACGACCCATACTTCAACATATAGAAAATAAACTTTCAATAAGGAAAACTAAACATCAAGATGTCCTCGAATCTAGTGAGGACATACCAACTCTCTACTTGAATGAACACTAGTCCAAGCTTCAACTTCGAGACTCCTCTCAAACGCCACCTACACCTTTTGAAATAGAAAAATGTATGGAATTAGTACAAACACTTGTACTAAGTATGGCGTAATGCATAAAATCATGATAAACGGACATTTATATAAACATGCTCTTTTTTATTAAAACATCATAGCATAAGCATAAGAACAACATTTAACACCTTAGAAACATATAAGATATCACATAAGCATTTAATCAAATATTGAAGAACATTACAGTGAACTAAGTTCCACTTCACATAACCCCTTTTAGCTTACATCCTTCTCACCAAAAGTTATCCTAAGACTCACTTAAGTGAGACTAAGAGAGACGCCCATACACCCTCTCTAAGCACACCAATGATCCTTAAGACTACTAAGATAAGATTGTTCCCTTTTCCTTTCATTAACTCCCCACCTAAGGTTACTCTAAGATTCACCTAAGTAGGACAAGAAGAGACCGCCATACACCCTCTTCAAGCTTACCTAAGCAACCCTCAAAGCTACCCTAGATAGAGCACATTCTATTCATCATACCTTAGCTAAAGTCGTGATCGTTCATTAAGTCAATTAAAAGACATTTCATTCATTATAGACTTCACATAATGGTCTTGGAAAGACCTAGGGACTCACATACTAATATCTTCAAAGTCTAGTCGTGCAATGTCTAGATAGGTCCCATTCCACTACCTAAACTTCCTAGAACTTATCCAACACTAGCATGTATCCCACATGATGAGAATAGGCAATAACCGACATAGACCATACTAGCTAGGCATGGAATCCGGAGTCATAAACCTACTCCGATGGAGGGTGTTCTACTTGCCAAGGGTAGAACTAAGACACATCCCATGTAGGCACATGGTTAAGGAATATCAAGGTCTTTTATGTACTCTAGTCTCATTCTCAAGTAGAGGTACATTGTACTCTAGTCTCCTTCTTAAGTAGAGCTACAAACCATAACATATTCACTCGGTGCTAGCCTTTGTTCTCATAGAGTAAGTTCAATATAAGGGACATATGAAAAGGTACCATCTCTTAGTCATTACCTAGTCATAATGCACCTACCAAAGATGGGTCCACTAGGGCTGCCATTCAATGGTCTATAGGATAGCTCATTCTTAACCTTCTTTCTATATAGAAGATTCCACATATTAGTCATGCTTAGAAGGGCACCATCTTAGGTCTACCGATCCTAGACTTTCATTAAACATTCATCCATACACATACAAGACAAAGGTGCCTAAGCCTACTAAGTCAAGATGTTCATATTCATCATATACATGTATCAAGTAAGGGACATAATCTACCAAAACAAGACACATCATTAATTCACATTAGCACATATAACATATCATTCTTTGAAGCACTTAGGAATGACCCTTATCATCTTTATGTCATCCTATACGTTACTATAACATCATCAATATAACCATCATATACTCATATAGTCAAGTAGGAATAATCATGTATCAACTTTAAGACTACACACATAAACACATAGTCATAATCCAACATGATCACCTAATATCCATAGAAGAACACATACTTTCACATTACTAGCATGTATATTGATATAATCATACTTCACATAATCAACTACACAAATAATCATAATACTTCAATAAGTGCCGACAAGGCCATGATAATCAATATACTTAAAATAACGCCGACAAGGCCACATCAATCACATAACACCACCACCATAATTGGACCATACCAATCACAACATAATTGAAGTATAATTAACATAAAATAAAGAGAATTAGGGCAACGTACCACCAATCCATTCTCACCACTTCAACCCATGTCTAAATCATCCAATTCAGTACCATAAGGCCCTTACCCATGGCCATGAACATCAATTCAAAGTATAAATCATAATACTAGATGAAACTAGGTCAATTCAATATATATTTGACAATCTAAGACCAATTAGACATCAATTGAATACAACTCTTACATCATTAGAAAGCCCATAAGAAACTACACATTAATTCATAAACATTAGACCAATATCAAGTAACCTATAAGTTAGTCAAAATCTAGGGTTCATCAATTTCATAGGTTCATAGGTTAATTGAGTTAAAATCATATTAATAACCAAAATTCAATCATTAAACAATGATTAAAAACCTTTAATGCAAGAACCCATGGTAGATCATGAAAAAGGTCAATTCATCTTTTGAAAACTTTAGAAAACATCTTTGGAAGTTGGGCTCCTTGATGAAACGAGTTTCAAGGATCAAAAGTCATACCTTTTTTGAAGAAAATCCACGAAATTTGGTGAAGAAATCAATGAAGAACTTCAATCCTAGCTTAAACCTTACCCTTGCTTAAAGAATCTTGACAAATCTTGAATTTTCTTGAATGGAGTCTTCTACTTTGATTTTTTTTTCTTGAGGTTTTGCCCTAGGGTTTGAGAGAGAAGAGAATGATTAACTTAAAGATGGAATTAGGATTACTTAAGGCTTTATAGGACTTGTGAAACTCGTTTTATTTAGGTTTTCCTAGTGGGAAAAGGAGAGGAAATTACCTTAATTACTATTTTCCCGCGGCTAAAATGGGACTGCACCATACTATTCACTAAAATGGTCATAAATTTTTACTCGAAAACTAGATTGATGCGAAATTGGTGGAGTTGGAAAAAGGATTCAAATACCTTTAATTTTATAGGTCATGGCTCACGTAACTCTTAATATTCTAAGAGATATGGTCATTTGAAGTTTACCCAAATAAAATCTTATGTCTAAACTTAATTGGTAAGGAAACATTCAACTCTACTTTGTGCAAGGTTTTTCTAATGACCTTAATTGATATTGACAATCGTTCGCACACTAAGAAATTTACCTTAAAACCTAAGAAAATTAACAGTCACTCAGTATGACCTTATACGAAAATTTAAGAATTGCTAGGGCTTAACTTGGAAATTTTTGGGATCTTAGATTGAGATTGATAAACTCCTCTACTTTAACCTCTCTCCTCTCCCAGGGAAAGTACTTACCAAGAAAAGCTTCCTTGAATTCTTCCCACTCAATAGGACCCGACTCCACTGGCCTATTGTCCTTCCATTGAGTGTACCAAATTTGAGACACATCTCTCAATTGATAAGAAGTCAACTCCGCCTTCTCCCTAGATGTAACCCCCATAACACTAAATACCTTGTACACACCATCAAGGAATTGGGGATCTTCATTCACCTTAGAGCCAAGAAAGATTGGAGGATTCTACCTCACAAAGTCTCTCAACCTAGATGACATAATGCTCTCAATAACATTAACCCTAGGCACCATGTTCAAGTTAACTTGAGTAGTTACGGCTCGGGCTAAATCAAGCAAAGCCTCTCTAATCTACCGATTAGTCAACTCCGGCACCTCATTACCTCCTCCCACATTAGGGGCATGATCACCTTGAGGAGGCACTTGAGCACCTTGAGCCCCTTGGACACCTTGCCCATCTTGAGGCACTTGCTCAACTTGCTCAACTTGAGGAGGAGCTTCCTCATTCACCCTTCCATCTTTCATCCTTCTAGAGGACATCCTCCTAGTATTCATCTCCTAGAAACACAAGGAAACACATTTAGAAGGATACTCATAACATTACTCTACCACACGAACATAGGAGTAGAAATGAAGGGAAACACTATCGTCCTATAGCCTCTCGCCCATAGATGTGTCGCGACTCACACGATGGTCAAGACTCTACTAGACGTGACTTTTCGAGACTTTTTGATTCCTAAGACCACTTTCATTAACCTATGCTCTAATACCAAGCTTTGTCACAACCCGAGACCACACCCTAGAAGTTAGGGCACAATCTCGGATTGTGGCACAGCGTAGTCGACCTCTCGGAGGTCTCATACAAGCCTATCATATCATTCATCGCATATACATAATGAAAAGTAGTGCGGAATTAAAACTTTTCATAAAAACAATAACATAGTCTTAAAACTCTTTCATATATGTAGTAATAGGAAATGCTAAGTCTCGAATCATCATCTTAAGACACAAGAATACTTGGGACACGGCCCATACGATTTTGAAACCATACGACTATATAGTCTATTACAAAACTTCATAAAATGAAACATAAAATCACATATATGCCCTCGAGTCAAGTGAGGACATACTTCAAACTTCTTCTTGAACGATCTCCTAGTCCAAGTCTTATTCCCAAAGCTCTTCACCTAACAAGAACTATAAAAATAGAAATAAAGCATGGAATTAGTACAACCACATGTACTAAGTATGACATTATGCATAAAAATCATGAAAATGGACATTTATTGGAAATATGCATCTTTTTGTTTAAACATTACAATATCATCATAAGAACAACATTTAGCAACTTAGAATCACATAAGAAATCATTTAAACCAAATAACATAATTTTAGAAGACACTTAACAGTGACCTAAATCACTGTACAGTGAAGTCCATTTCTCCCCTTTTTATCACTTTCTAGCATGTAGTCTTCTCACTAAAGTCATCCTAAGATTCACTTAAGTCACACAAAGAGAGACCGACAATACACCCTCTCTAGATGTGCCTAAACGATCCTCAAGATTAATCATAATGAGACACATACACACCCACAATACATCAACATACATAACATATAAGGTATGACAATCTCCCCTACCAAGGCTATCAAAAGACTTACTCAAGTACTCCTAGAAGAAAACGCCCATACATTCACTTTAAGGCTAACTAAATAATCCTTAAGACTTCCTAGGTTTAGATTATGTCAAACATATCAAACATCTTCCCTAACGAGAGTCATTCTCAAGACTTCCAAAGATAAGACATGAAGAGATCATCCTTTATGCCCTCTTCACACTTTAACTAAGGAATCCTTAAGTCACTTTAGATTAGGTACTTATTCATTTATATACTTTTATATCGCTAAGTCATTAGTTCATTAGTTCGTTTAAGAGACATACATAATATAAAGGACATTCAAATAATGGTCATGGAGAAGACCTAGGGACTCTTATTAACATCTTCAAAGCCTATTGTGCAATGTCTAGATAGCGTCTCATACCACCACCTAAACCTCATAGAACTTCTCTAATGCTAATATGTATCCCATATGATGAGAATAGGCAATAACCGACATAGACCATGATAGCAAAGCATGGAATCCGGAGTTCTATCCTACTCCGATGAGGTGTTCTACTTGCCAATGGTAGAACTTAGACACATACCATGTAGGCACATGGATAAGGAAATATGAAGGGCTTCTTTGTATTCTAGTCTCAATCTTTAACTAGAACTACTTCCCTTACCATACTCACTCAGTGCTAGCCTTTGTTCTCATAGATTAAATCACATTAAGGTTCATACAAATGGGTCCCATATCATGTTCATGACCCAATTACATTTATCCTACCAAAGCAAGGTCCACTAGGGCTATCTCACTATGGCGACAAGAAGCTCATCATGACTTTCCTAAGGATTGATGTGATGTCATTCCATCCAATCAACCTTAAGTCCATCATTCATTACATGAAGGATACCATTACGACTTTCCACGTCATGTTTCATAATCTTACCACTTGGTTCAAGGTTTCACATGAAGGACCCTCTTATCATCATTCAAGGTCTCACCTATATTCATTTATTAAATACTATGACCCTTTAGGTTCCTAAGTCAAGACATCACATATTCACATAAGCATCAAGTAAGGGACACAAGTCTACCTAAACAAGACACCACATACTTCCATTTAGCACATATCGCCTATCTTTCTTTAGACACTTAGGAATGACCCTTAACCTTATTTAATCAACCTATTCATTACCTTAACGTTATCAACTTAACCATTTTAGACTCATCTAGCCAATTTAGGAACAACCATGTATCAATTCTAAAACTACACACTTAACACATAGTCCAAGAATAACATGATTACCTAGATAGTATCAATAGTCTAACACATACTCTCACATATAGGTAGATATGATCATACATCACTAAATCAACTATACAAATAGCCATATAACTTCAAGTTGTTGCCGACAAGGCCATGATTATCAATGTACTTAAAATAACGCCCACAAGACCAAATCAATTAACATAACACCGCCACCAAAGGTGGACCAAACCAATCATAACATAATTGAAGTATAATTTTTATTAAATAAGAAGAAATAGGGTAGGGTACCACCTCTTTATCCTCAAGACTTCAAGTCAATACCAAATCACCCAAGTGAACATCATAAGGCCCTTACCCATGGTCATGAACACCAATTCAATACACAATTGTGATAATCAATGAAATATAAGACAATTCAACATAGATTCAGTATTTTAAGATCAATTAGATAACAAATGAATACAATTCTTACACCATTAGAAAGCCCATAAGAAACTACACATGAATTCATCAACATTAGACCAATATCAAGTTACCCATAAGTTAGTCAAAATCTAAGGTTCATCAATTTCATGGGTTCATAGGTATTTTAGGTTAAAATCATCAATACAACATCAATCTAACCCATAATAGACGTTTGAAAACCATTAATGCAAGAACCCATGATAGAATCATGAAATTTGACAATTCATCTTTGAAAACTTTAGAAAACATCTATGAATTTGGGCTCCTTGATGAAACGAGTTTCAAGGATAAAAAGTCATACCTCAATGAAGATAATTCTTCACTTTGATGAAGAATCTCCCCTAAAAACGTCACACCAAGCTCTACCTTGATTTTGGACTTCAATGGAGTCTTGGTGAATTTCTAAGGTATTTTGGGGTTTTGATTTTTGAAGAATGAAATCTTCTAAGTGTGAAAGCCTTATAAACACATGTAAAATACCCAAAAGACCCTTAATAAACCGCCAAACCTTCTATTTAGAAGTGGGGTTAAATTAAAATTTCACCCCTCAACTTACAGTGAAACTGCACGCAGGACTTGGCACCATCGATGGTGGCAGTCGATGGACTGTTTGTCCACAAACGGACCGTCCTGTCCTCCCGTCGATTGGTTTAGAGGTTGGACGTGGTTCACAACCTTTCCCAGCCTAAGTCGCAACCTACGGGAGCATCGACGGACCGTCCTTGGACCTACGGATCGTCCTTGGACCTACGGACCGTCATTTGGTCCGTGGTCTGGGATATGGTCTTTCCATCGACGGTCTGCCCATCGATGGGACATAAGTCCACTTACGGGCCGTCCTGTCCTCCGTAGATGGGTTCAGAGACTTAGGACAGGTAGATTAGCCACCCAGGCTAAGTACCTACCCACGCCCTTCACCCACGGACCGTCGACCAGCCCACTGGCCGTCGATTGGCTTCCGTAGGTGAGGCTGCCTTTGGCAGTCTTGGCCACCGGCATGGGTCCTTCCTCAAGGAACCTTGGTTGGTCCTTGGGGATGTTTGCCCGGATGTTTCCAACCCAAACATGACCGAATACGAGTTTAGGATGTCTCACATGAATTTCACTCAAAACAAACACGTAAAACTCGACAAAACACGCCTGGACACACAAGGTCATTTCAAGGCATATCTTTCGAATGTCATGGACGTTCTTGAGTGATTGACCTCCAAACTTCTCGAAACTTGACACACTGCTTATACACATCATATTAGACTCATTTAGGACCTTATACCACCTTGACAACAACGTTAGGCTCTAGTTCACCTATGTCATTTTCGGGACCTTACAAATAGAGGATATAGATGTTGCTTAGACTTCACCTCAACCACTAAAGATGACTCGGAGTTATGATAGACCATAAAAAACCCATTTGGAGAATTTTCTAACCGAACACCCAATCAGGCCAACCTATGAACATCTTTCACTAGGTCTTTCTTACCTTCTTAACCATGAGACACAATACACATAGTAATACGACTTAAAGCATCCACAACCACATTGGCCTTGCCGGGGTGGTAAAGGAAACTCATGTCGTAATCCTTCAAAAGTTCCAGCCATCTTCTTTGTCGGGGATTCAACTCCTTTTGAGTAAGAACATATTGAAGATTCCTGTGGTCGATAAATACATCCACATGAACACCATATATGTATATGTATTCATAGTTTCAAAGAAAACACTACGACAGCTAATTCAAGGTCATGAGTTGGATAATTCTTCTCATGCACCTTCAGTTTCCTAGAGGCATAAGTTATCCCTTTGCCATGTAGCATGAGGACACATCCCAAACCTACTCAGGAAGCATCACAATACACCACAAAACCTTCATTAACCTCCAGTATGGTCAATACCAAAGCGGAAGTAAGCCTATCTTTCAACTCTTGGAAGCCTCTTTCAAAAGCCTCTGACTACTCAAACATAATCTTCGGTTGGGTCAATGATTTCAAAGGAGAAGCAATGGATGCAAACTCATAAACAAACCTTCTATAGTACCCAGATAGACCCAAGAAACTTCTTATGTTGGTGGGAGTTAGAGGTCTAGGCCAATTCTTGACCGCTTCCATCTTCTACGGATGGACCTTTACACCTCACTTAAGACAATATGGCCAAGAAAACTAACCGATCTAAACCAAAATTCACACTTACTAAATTTATCATAGAGTTCATATTCATTGAGGACTTGAAAAACTACCCTCAATGACCCATGTGCTCATGCTCACTCTTTGAGTATATCAAAGTATCATCAATGAAGACAATCACAAATAAATCAAGATAATCTCTGAACACCCTATTCATAAGGTCCATAAAAGTCGTCGGGGCATCAGTTAACTTAAAAGACATGACTAGGAACTTATAATGACCATACCTAGTTGAAAAAGCCATTTTAGGAATATATTCATCTCTTACTCTAAGTTGATGATAACTCTACCTCAAGTCAATATTTGAAAAGTAACTCGCACCTTGGAGTTGATCAGTAAATCATCAATTCTAGGAAGAGGATACTTATTCTTTATAGTGACCTTGTTCAATCGTAGGTATTCAATACACATCCTTGGATACCCATCTTTCGTTTTCACAAATAACACCGAAGCACCTTGTGGAGATATGTTTGTTTGAATAAAACCCTTGTAAAGCAAATCTTTCAGTTGAGCATTAAACTCGTTAAACTCGGCCGGAGCCATCCGATACAGAGTAATTGAAATGGGTTGTGTATCCGGCATTAAGTCTATGCCAAAATATATCTCCCGTTCGGGTGGAATTTCAGGCAAGTCATTGGGAAAAAATTCCTGAAATTCCCTCACTACGGAGACCGACTTAATAAGAAGAATCTTGGATTCAAGATCTTTAACCCTTACCACATGGTAGAGACACCCTTGGCAATCATTCTACAAGCCTTTAAACACGAAATGATTCGACCTCTAGGGATTAAGTTTCCCCCGTTCCACTCTAAAATGGGCTCATTTTGAAATTGAAACTTTACTACCCTTATTCTACAATCAATTGAGGCAAAACAAGCATGCAACCAATCCATTCCCAAAATTACATCAAAATCAAACATGTCAAGTTGTACCAAAACAATAAAAGTAACTCTATTGGACAACATTATAGGACATTTACTATATACCCTTTTTGCAACCACGGAATCACCCACTGAGGTAAACACCGAAAAAGGTTCATTTAGGACATCGGGAAGTATATCAACTTCCTAGATACCAAGGGAGTAACAAATGATAGATTAGCACCCGGATCAAGTAAAGCATATACATTTATAGTACAGACTTGTAACTTACCGGTCACCATATCGGGAGAACTCTCTTGTTCACCCCTAGCCTTGAGAGAATAAAAGTGGTTCCTCTTAGGAGCTTCAGAGCTAGGACCCCTTGCTTGAGCTTAGAGATTCCCCTTTCCTTGTCCCTTCACCATCATACAATATTTGACTTTATGGCCAGTCTTTCCATAACCAAAGCAATTTTCCGTCCCAACTAGACATTCACCCACATGTTTAGGTTTCTCACTGGGTGATTCACCACCTCTTCTATTTTGAGATTTAGGGTTAGACACCCTATCAATGTGTGCCTTGGGGAACTTAGAAGGAACTTGGTTGGAGACCCTCTCTTTGATCCTAGGGTTGTCTTGAATTTCAATCCCACCCTTAGAATTCACTCCTTAGCCTACTCTCCTAAACTTGTTTATCACGCACCATCAAACGATAAAGATCCATGTTGTCATGAAGCATTGTAGCACGACATTATTCCTCAAGATCTTTGGACACGCCTATTACATAACAGCCCATTTAATCCCTAGCATTGGATGCCAAAGATGAAGTATAGTTGGAAAACTTGATAAATTTCAAAGAGTATTTCTTGATGCTAATACCTCTTTGACGAAGGCTGATGAACTCTTCTACTTTAGCCTCCCTTTGCTCCCTTGGGAAAAACATATCAAGAAAGGTCCTCTTCAAGATCTCCCAAGTCACGGGAACACCTGTTAAAGCCCTATTATCCTTCCGTTGAGTATACCAAGTTTGGGCCACATCTTTAAGTTGATAGGCGGCTAGCTCGACCTTCTCATGAGAACTTACCCCCATGGCATACAAGATTTTATAGACCTCATCAAGTAAGTCTTGGGGGTATTCATCAACCTTAGACCCAAAGAACATAGGAGGATTCATCCTTGTGAAAGTCCCTCAAACGAGAAGCCATATTATTAGCATTTTTGTTCACACGGGGTCCAACATTCCGGTTTACTTGAGTCGTCATAGCTTGAACTTGATTAGTTACGGCTTGTGCTTGAGTAGTCATGGCTTTACCCAAACATAGAAAAGTCAACCTTATCTTTCCATCCGTCATAGCCGGAAGATTGACCGGAGCTTGGTTGCCCAAAGGTACTTTCTCTTGAGAAGGAGCTTGATTGACTTGTGGATGAGCATGGTGGCCTTGAGAAGGAGCTCCTGCTTTAGCAATCTCTTCCACAACTCTTCTCCGGACTGACTTTCTAGTAGTCATAGCCTATAACCACAAGAAAAAGGTTAGATGAAAAGGACATATAGAGTTAAGACTCTTGAGGCACGACATAGGAATACAAACAAGATAAGAATTTCCTAAGAATCACATAGTCCCTCATTCATAAGTGTGGCTCACTTCACAATTATGAATAAGACCCTACATAGACGTGGTTTAGTGAGACATCAATCCTGAGGTTACTCTACCTCATGCTATGATACCAAGTTTGTCACGACTGGGGAGCACCCCTAGACGTTACCGGTGTCATCGTTGTTGACACCCAATTTTAACCCTCCATGATGGGAATTAACTTTACAGTTTCTTAAATTCCAAATGATTTGAAATAACCGACTTCACAAAATTCAAAATATTTTTTTTCGAGTTTATTTTAATTGATTTTTCACCATTTTTATAATTTTAAGTAATATATATGTTTTATATAATTTTTAGCGTATTTTATAAACATTTCAAAAATCATCTCAAAAAATTTTAATTTTTAGTAAGTATTTTATAAATTAGTTTAGTTTAAATTATGGTTATAATTTTAAATTATTTTAGTTTATACTGAGCCTAAACCTTACTCCTTTCCTTCTATCGGAACTGGCAACAGATATCTAGATCCGATGCAACTAGAAGTCAGTCGATTCCGTCTGAGAATGGTTTCAGTCCAAATCCTTTTTGTCGAGTGAAACTCCGCTTCTTAAGAGCTTATTTGGACAGACTCACTCCCTTACTCGCTGTCTTATATTCCACTTGCTTCCTTTGGAAAATGAGTCAAAACTGATAGTCATCGCCTTTCCCTTTCGTTTCACTAGGCACTAGAAACGTCAGGTCAATTTGAGAGCCTCGCTCTGAGTCTAGCTATCGCATAGGGGCTCGCTAGCAGATAGTGAGAAGTCTAGAACTATTGAAAGATGATGGGCTTGGCGACCTCTAGTTTGAAGTAGTTTTCCATCAGACGGCTTTTCCTGTAACTCTACTCTCGACTTGGATTATATATCCAAAAAGGTCCGCTCTCGGCCATTCCACACGCTGCCTAGCAGAGACGTGGTTATCTGAAGTGCCGTGCTAGTTGGAATTTGGGGAAATATAGAGAGCTCTCTAGGCTCTCCTAATCAAATTGAGAGTTCGCTTTGCCAGTCCATGAATATGCCACACCCAGCAGTTCGAGGAGTTGGCCAGATACGGGTCGAAGCCCTGCCTCGAAAAAGTCAGGACTTTTGGGCAGATTCCAGTATCCGACCCATCTCTTTCTGCCGATTCCCCGGGTTGTCGAAATCTCTGGTTCGTAAGACTTTCTCTCACATCCCACTCCCTTCCATGAGATAGTCAATTTTAGCATCTTTGAAGAATCATATTGAGAAAAAGAAAGAAGCGCAGGTGTGTCCGCACCCCCCTGAGTGGACGAGAAAGAAAGGATTTCTCGGAGCAACCCCCCAGGTTCCAGACCCAGGAGTCGACTTTCCATCGACCACGACGATTGAAACGACGCGAAAAATCCAGACCCGTAAAGGAGAAGGATCGGTAGGGGGGTCATTGCACTAGTAGCGTCTACGAGCCTCCCCGCTTCGATTCGTTTGCTTTCCCCTTTTCCCTAACATATTCATCAACTATATCTCTGACAGGATGATTTACCCCACCCACTCTCTTTTTCATTTTCTCCAGTAGAGGAAGGTTCTCGATCGGGCCAAAAATGAAAGCAATCGAAGGAAGGGGTAGAGCGCAAGTCCCCATTCTATTCGGCTGGCTTTCTTAGAAGCTTTTCAAGAGATACTCTCTCTGTGTATTGAAATCCGACAGAGTCTTCTTCCTACTTATGCCCGGGTGGGGGTATCGAGGAAGGTTGGAGAATATAGGTTACAGAGTTCATCAGTCCAAGTCTCAGAAGAGAGACTCTTACGCCATCCATTCTTCCAGTATGAACCAGTTAAAGAGGAAGCTTCTTTCAAGAAGTTTTCATTTCTCCAAGAACTTCACGGACACTATCAATATCTGAGTGAGGAGACGAAGAAGCGAAAAAAGCCTATCTATTCTATTTTCTTAGCGCCAGTCGCGTAGGGCGACCGGGCCAGGTCGAGTCAGAAAGGCTTTGATGACCCTTTCTGCTACATCCCGCAGCATCAGTCCGGTCCTGTAATATGTTTTTCCTCCGAGGACTACTTTACCAGCAAGTGTGAGTTTGTTTGAATCAATAGAGAACCTTTTCTTCTGTATGAATCGATATTATTCCATTCCAAATCCCCCAGTGTCCCCCTCCTTCCCCTGCCGCCTTCCGACCCGCGGGAGTATACAATGACAATGTCGGGGCATGAGTGCCCGATAGTGAGACTGGATATTGAATAATCAATTCACCATTGAAAACATTAACCCCAAAAAGAAGAATATTGTGGTCTTCTAACACAAAAAGAAGAATATTCTTGTCTTTGAAGGAATGAAAAAAAGGAGAGACCCTTATCTATTTAATACTTTCTTCTATCTACTTAATTAATTTAAAAGGCGACCCGCCGCGCCGGGCCCTTTTCCACATCATGGGGGTTTACAGGAGATCCCAGAGCCTATTATGGTTGTCGAATGGGCCTCCTCTCCACCTAGGCGAAAGATAGGGCGTCAGGCGAGCGCAATTGGATTTTTCCGAACAAGCCTTAAGCTCAGTTCAGTAGAACGTGGGTCTCCAAAACCCGATGTCGTAGGTTCAAATCCTATAGGTTAAAATCCCCTATCACTTAAAGCCACCTCGTGAAATGAGGCTATCTCTTCTATCGCTCCTTCCAAGTGAGCCTCTTTCATAGGAATTCCCCCCATCAGATCAGGGGGTTCCTATAGGGCCAGCCACTTCTACCAGGACCGGAATGATTATCCCTGCCCGATGGGTCTACATCCATCCCTGCTCTGGATTCTATTCTAGATGCTACTTACTTACATATTCCATTTTATTTCAAAAGGTAGCCCATCAATAGTCACAGTTTTTTGGGTCTTAACACCTTTCTCGTATCACCTCCTATGGTGAAGAAGATTAGTGAAGTAGCCTTTCTTACTGGACAACCGTTAGGTTACTACGGTTCATGGCTCACCCTCGCGGGATCGCGACCCTTTGTCCCGGCCATTGTAGCACGTGTGTCGCCTCCCCGCCCAGCTCTATCAGCGGGCCCTTCCTTTTGCAATACTTAAAAGAGTCTCTCATGGCCCAATTAGCTGATTTGAAAACAAAACATTCGTTCCGTGACGTGAGCCCCTCCTTCCCCCGCCGCCTTCTGACCCGCGAGAGTATACAATGACAATTTTGGGGCTCCCGGCGGTTCATTCATCTGACCGTAAACTAGGGCTCAGTCAGCTGACCTTCTATTTCGGAGATTAGAGCAGAAGAACTCCGTAACGGCGGAGATTTTCCCTTCTAGTAGCAATTCCGAAGCGGAAATAGCTCATTTCGGGTCACATAAAGGATCGGATCGAAGGAGAAAGGTTAGGCACTTCCAAAACCCACTCTGCTGAGTTCGGCTTTCGGGGCCACCTTCCTTCTACTAGTTGATTTAACCGCATCAACCGCAAAGAAAGTGACGACCTATTCTCTGCCTTTTGAGGAAGAGGCCGCTAAGGAAGGCCTTTTAACTCGAGGTCTCTCAAGCCTCCAGTTGTACCAATGTCGATATTCCGTTCTAGAAATTCAATAGTTCCAACCTATTCTTTCTACCTCCATTCAGAGTTCTAAGGATTGACCAATTGAATAGCACTATTTCGAATGAAAACGTGCAGCTAGGCGAAGCAGCCCGAATGCTGCACCATAGATGGCAAAAGTCCAGTAGTTCAAGGCTTCCTTGATTGGTACTACTGGCTTGTCCTTTCCTGGGAAAGACCAGATCTACGGTCACACTTTAATGAGTGAGCCTCAACCTAGACATCGAACTGCTGAGAAAGATCCGGATTTCCCAGAGAGTGCTTTTCCGGTGCGGTGTAACTCTTTTTATACGAGATGCTGGGAATCCCGTTGAGTTCTTACGCTTTCATGTTGTGAGAGATCCGTCTAAGAACAATAGAAGAGGGATATACCATCGAATCGGATCTTAGAGAAGTCTCGGTCGCTTGGAAATGAAGGATGCGCTCGCGGAAACAATGAGATCATCAACATAAACTATAGTCTTCTCGCTACCTACTAGAAAAATCCCATCAAGATAGATTGAATCGACGACCTATATTTCAACTAAAGGCACAAGGGCGTAGCGAGCACAGAACAAAGTCCGCTTACCGAGGAATAGAAAGGAAGGACCCGGGGCCAGAGCAAGTTGGGTTAGGGTATAGAGCCGTAAGCGCGAGATCCATCTAAGAACAATAGAAGAGGAATATACCATCGAATCGGATCTTAGAGAAGTCTCGCAGAAAAAGGTTATTTTGCCTTTCGAGCTTTCTTATTCGATTGAGCATAGAGGCATTTTTGAAAGAAAGTCTACCGGACGTGGGAAAACTGACTGATAGTGAGAGGTCTAGAACTATTGAAATATGATAGAGCTTTAGAGACTGATAGAGAGAAGTCTAGAACGAGCAGTTTCTTGCAGCCATTTCTAGACCAATAGACGAAGCATATGGGGAGGGAGGCCTGCAAAGGGGCCCGTGAGTGAGATTTCTGCTCATTGCAGTCACCTCCGGGGTTCTTCGTACCTGGATAGTACCAGGACCCTGGTTCTGGAAGGCACATGAGTCCGAACGCTATGTTGCAAAGATCCTCCGCTTCCCACCACCTTCAATGGCCTGAGTGCCAGTACTCCGACCCATCTCGTATACAACTAGTAGAGGTGGAGAACTTATTCCGGGTGATTTGGCCTAAAACATAAGTCCGCGTGGAAAGTATGCAGCGAGGCAAAGCCGATTGAGAATATGACGGTTGGCCCCTCGGCCTTAGCTCAATAGATCAACGAATCAGGAGATGACTTCTTAAACGTTCGCGAATGGAAAAGGGCTATACCTCTGCCTAGACAAAGAGGACATTAAGGCAGCCTCATAGGAGTGGATGTAACCAGCCTTCAAAGGAATGGCCATAGGAATGGACGCATCATGACATCGTAAGATGTCTCGCCCGAATGAATTAGTTGGTACTAGAAATGCACTTGACTGGTTAGTTAGGACTTTTTTCTACGATGTTCGAGATCTTTGTCTCGCCGAGGGCGAAATGAGATCTTCTTGGAACAAGGTCAGAGACATTGGACGAAATTGAACTCTATGAGATCGAATCTCAAGGAAGAAGCGGGAAGGAAAGGTTGGTTGCTCTTTTATTGAGACCAAATCGTTTTTCTTTCAAAAAAGTTCCCCCCCTCCCGCTATTACTACCGATTAGATAGTTGCATTTTTCTCCTCTATCTTTTTTGGCTTGGGGCACTGTTTGAATAGGGTTTGCGAAGCATCTGGCTTACGGTAATCTGAATCTTGAATGGAAAACCCTTTCTTCTGCCCTCGCCACTTCTTTCGAATTCGCTCTTCAAGAAATTGCTCGTCCCATACCTTCTGTCCGGATGAACATGCATTCTTTTCTCTACAGTATGGTAGAGTATGGTAGACCCCGGCCCACAAGCACAAATCCTCGAAAGCCGCCAAAAACTGGCGGAATGCTCTCGAAACCAATTCACTTGAGTGAGACAGAGGAGAGTGGAATTTCTTGTATACCAGTAGGCTATTACGACGCACCGGAGACCTTCGGCCATAAGACTTTAGGCGCAGTCTTCGACGAAGAAGGTTCAGGCATGCTTCGACTTAGCCCTATGATCCACTGATTCATCTCTTTTTCTGGTGTTACGCAAAGGAGGCCGCTATAACTATCCAAGAAGACACTCGAAACTGGAAGGATAAACAAACCCACCCGGTGGACTGCCGCCCCCCTTACTCAACCTCAACATCTATAAAAAAGCTAGCCTTTTTACTAAATAGATATGGGCATAGAGAGGGAATCCTGAACTACAGGAAAAAAGGAGAGCTACTTGCCAACAGAAGAAAAGGAAGAAGCAAAAGCGCTTTGTTCAGTTCATTCTCTTTCCCTGTTTTGTGCAGAAAAATTATTGATTTGAATTCTTTTTGAAATCTCATTTTTTTCTTGTAAATTTCTCACATATACTACCCGAAATTTTCAGCTATTGATGTAGCCTCTTATCGATACTACTAGTCTTCTCGCTACCTACTAGAAAAATCCGCACTTGTTGGGTTTAATATTTTTTGGTTGCTAAATATTACGGCCTAAATGCTGAACTATTGAACCTACTTGTTCGTATGGGTGTTCCTACCTAATGCAATTGACCGACCCGCCATTTCTTTCCTTCAATAATGCCTTCGCTTCACTTCAAGACGCTATTTACCAAGATTCTAACCGGTCCCATTTCTACAGCTTATAGAAAGAATTTCCCTATCTTTCCGAGTTCAACTTCGCAAAGGAAGAGGGCGCCCTAGTTCTTGTGGCGTTGAGTTTCTCGACCCTTTGACTTAGGATTAGTAAGTTTTATTTCTCGATGGGGCGGGGTATCAGGATTTCGACCACCCGGTCGTTCTTATGGATCTCGATATGTTTGGCTCATGCCTTACGTGCTCTTTTTAGGCTCTTTGGTTTGGAAATACCTATCCTTCTTCTTTCGCTCGTCGCTTTGGTAGGCGGTTGCAGCAGGGGCAAGCCTAAACATCTACACCTTCCATGGGAATTTAGGAAGAATTCAGAGGGATGTAAGGGAGCCACTACGAAGAAGTTCCGGGAGTTACGAAGGAAGCTTCGAGCTCATATTGTTCATGGGTTGAGAACGGGAATTGAAATCTATGAGATCGAATCTCAAGGAAGAAGCGGGAAGGAAAGTTTTCTGCATTGGGCTTTAGTTAAGCCTACATCCATTTTAGTAGAAAAGGTAAAATCCCTATCAATAATAGGCCGGAATGGTGGGGAAGGAGGCCCTCCCTACTTCAATGGAAAGGGGGGAATCGCCGCCTATTCTACCCTTACCGAATTCATTCTATTGAAGCGTAACGTAAAAAGCTCCTTCTCATCTTGCATTTCTTTGGTTTGGAAGTTCCAAGAATCTTGTCTGTGGATTTCTATAACAAAGGAAAGCCTCGAGTTTCGAATTCTCCTCACGCTTTTTCCATCACGATTTTCTCTTCGAGAACACTCGCCTCGTCGATTCTTCCCCTCGTTCTTTTTATCTTGGACATTGAGATGTTCATGCAAAGCATTCTTTTCTACTCTTTCTCTATTCTAAAATGAAAAATAGAGCGGGATCCAGAATTTTAGGAAGCGACTGGAAGGGAAGCAACTGGGCTAGACTGCGGATCTTCTGGAGTAGCCTGACCCTGGGAAAGAGGCTGTAATCACCGCCGAGAATAAACATGCTGTGCCGGGTGATAGGAATCCCTATTCATGTGCAGTTGATTCTCGAACAAAGCAAAGAATGACAGCGGCTCTCTCTTCCCAGTAGCAGGGGCTAGTTGTCACCTATGTTGAAGAAAGGTTTGGAACCCTGTAGAGAATGAACAGGGGGCTCGAATATTGCCTTTTGTCCTCCTCCTTCACTCTACATCGTAGAGACAATAGGTTATGCATGGAGATTCTGTCTGTCGGAGGTTCGAGAATCTATGAAAGGACATCTAAGGCTAAGGTTACAAAGTAAAGGAAGTCCATTACTGAGAGAAGTGGTGATCTCGTCTTGCACTAACATAGACAACCATGAATGGTATTCATTGACAGGAGTGATCGCTTTCTAGTCGTAGTTGGTACCGCCCCTGTTCACTTCAGCATGCAAGGAACACCTTCGGGACGAATCAAAGTCTCATTTTCAGGTAGAGTGTACCTGGCCCCTATAGGAACCCCCTGATCTGATGGGGAGAATTGAGGTTAATTAGTTCATTTCGTTAATTTTAAGGAGCTCGTCAATTAATTTTGTTTAAATTCTTCTCGATTAAGATGTGATCGAATTTAACTAATTAGCTCAATTTGAGCATATTCTTAAGTTCAATTGACTATAATTGCAATCGATTGGATCAAATTCTCCATTCCGATCCAACTTCTTTCCTTACCACATCATCAGCCCAAATCAATTATACCCAGCCCAGTCCAATTCCTTTCATACAAAAATAGACCCAACAATACAATACATCAGCTATTCAATGTTTTAACAGAAAGACGCCTTAGCATCTTCTTTTTCTTCTTGAAACGCAGAAACGAACGAAACGCGACCCTGATCGCGTGCTGAACCGCCCTCCAGCTTCATCCTCTCCCTCATCTCGTTCGTACCACATGCGTGCCCAGCACGAGATAGCACTCCCAGAGGCTTCTAGATGAGCCACGCGGCTCTCATCCATCCATTCTCGCTCTTCCCTTCTCAACCGTTTGATTTGGTACGATTTGGTACCTCCTCCAACTCGTAAGTCTCAGTTGATGAGGAATTTCAGTGCCACATCGAGAATTCTCAGATTTTGAGATTTTTGGGTTCCTATATAAGCCCATCCAAGTCACTGTTCAAAGGGGATTTTGGAAGAACAAATAGTACCCATAAAGTTTTGGGAATTCTTGGTTCCATAGTTAAAAAATGTAAAGCGTTTTGTGGCTTTTCGAGTGGAATACGTGGAATCGTCTCCGTCAAACTCGTAGTTCCGGTTCGCTGCCCAGTACCAGGAAATCTTTTCATTTATTTCAGCATTTTTCTTGGCTTTTAATTATATCTTGTTCATAGAAATCGTGTTTGGCATTGGCTTTTTAAGTATGTAACCTTGGTGTACTATTTGAGCTTAACATTTGTTTCTTGTATAGTATATAATATATGTTTGCATCCTTTTCCCTGCTAACCTCTCTAATTTTCGTAAGATTTAAATGTTATTTCTAGTAGTCTGCTTTTCTTTGCTATCTTTTGGTTTTCCTTTTCAATCTTATGGTTTGTTGGTTTGTATTTATTTGTAATATGACTGACTTAAGACTCCATCCTGTGTTAAACTTGCAAATGCATGAAAGTCTCTCTCATTTGTCTTCAATAGAGCTTTTTCGTTTTTTTTGTGTCTGCTTAGAAAATACCAGATGTTGGACTGATTTTAATTTTGTTTCTCTCTTGGACTGATCATGGTTTGGCATTTTTCCCATTTTCAAATGAGTTTGAATATTTCACTTTAGCTAGACTTGTTTAATTTCTTTTGCCTGTTGTTTATGTCCATAAGCAAGAATTTCTTTCTCTTTTATACTCTCCAAGTTAACTATCTAAAGTATTGAAATAGGTTAACATGTTTTTGCCTATTGTTTGAACTAGTTTAAGGTAACATTTGAACAGTTGAACTGTATTATGTAGGTTTTCCCTATTTTATCTTATCGGGTCTATGTTATCCCAGCCTTGTTCTTGTTTTTCTTTATTTCCGTATTGGACCCCTTATCTGTCTGTTAGTATCTTTTAGTCGCTGGAGGCTTAAATTTCATTCTATGGGTTGGTCTTTTGTTGTCATAAGTTGACATTTTTTTGGTTTAAGTTAGCAAGTGTCAGTTTGGAATTAATTTGATCAAATGCCTGCACACGTATTGCTTATACGTCTACTAATTTTCAGCTATTTCCTAGAAGCGATTTGACTATTTGATTTTTAATTGTTTAGAGGTGTTCCCGAGGTTTTGATTTAACAATGAAATCTAAGATCTTTCTTTGTACTCATGATCTAGTAGACCAAGGTGATGACATGTTACATGTTTGTCCCTTGTATTAATTAAATTTAACTGTATTATATATTTATCTTGATATGTGGGAAATTTTAAGGTTGGGGTCATTTTACTCTCCCTGGTTTGCTGCCAGCTATTTATTTCCATAATCCATGAGAATTAGAGTGTCAAATATTTCCTTGAGAGTATAGTTTATGTGAGGCTATGACTAACATGTTACCTTTAGGTTTGGTGATTTACTTTTCATGACATCAATTATTCTATGTTGTATGTGTGAAATTGGATGTTTTACTTCTTTATGGATAATTGGTGTTAATTTAGTTAAATAAGGAATAGGTATCCTTAGAATGTCAGTTGAACGCCAGTTTGCTGCCTTGAGTTGTTTATTTGGTAAGTATCACACCTCTACTTGTTTACTTCACTTGTTCTAATCTATTATTGCTAAAGAATTGATTCAAATGAGATGTTCCAAAGTTCATAAGCTATATTTTCTATGTTACTTGCTTATAGTATAAAGATTTACTGTTCTCTTAAATGTTTATCCCTTTTAACTGTTTATTTTCCATGTCATTGCTCTATGTCGCCAGAGGGGTGTCTTTGTTTTGTTTGTTTCTCAAGGGTAACTGCTTCATGCTCTTTTTTAAAATATCATTTGAATAGTCTTATGTTAATCTGCCTGCATGCTTCATTATATGGTTGGTAGTATACCTTTCTGTCATAGAATATAATTGGCATGCTTGGCTTTATTTCTATTCATTCGAGGTATCTCTGTTTTGATTACATTCTAGTGTTTGAATGCCAGATTATCTACTCCACTGTGGCTAATTCTTCTCCCTTTTCTCTATTTCGCATCAACTAACTCGGAATGAGTCCAATGGACTCCCCTCTCTTGCATTTTCTCTTTTTCGAGTCAACCTCCTTTAAGTCGGTGAAAAGGAAAACTGATATATTGGGTTGAGACCCAAAAAATCAGCAGCAACAACAGCTCCAAAGAGCTAAAATGAGGGGCAAAATTGGGTTAAAATCCATAATTAACAAGGCAGGAACAGCAGCTCAAAAAGAGCTGAATTGAAAGTATTTGGGTTCAAATTGACAGAAATTTGAACATCGACTGGCAGCAGTACATCTGTAGCAGAAACTATTAGTAGATTGTGGTTGCCAAATCGGTTAAAAGCTAGGCCTGAAGCCTAGTTTTTTTCTCATTTGGCTTTATTCTCGTATCTCCTAGTTTTAGCTTATTAATATATACTTCTCTTATTATATTGCTGTAACATTTTACTCTTAATTAACTTAGGAAACTTAGATGAATCCTTGGAGGTTTTTAATGGATTTTACGTTTCGTTATTTATTCAAGTATTCAAATTTTCAAAACCCATTTTAAGTTAGATAATTTGAGCTTCAAGACTAACATGAGAATTAATCAATATTCTTTCATAGTTAGTATTTAACTTTTAAATCAACGCTTAAGTTATTGTGTTGATTTTTCAACTCTAAAACTTAACCTCGGATAAAATGTTAAGTTAAAATTATTATTTTGACACTTTAGCATTTGACTTATTTCATACTTTAAATAAGATGAGTGTATAAGTATCAAAAGACTTTAGTTATTTTAAAATAAATTTTTTCACAAGTATTCCTAAGTTTTATATCTTAAAAATTAGCCAACTTTAAAATTCGTCGGTCAACCGCGTGTTAGCGGATTCTCTAAGATGCCTAAACCCTTCCTTAGAGAATCAGTTGAACCCTTACCCGACTCTGGTTTATTAAAGGTTATATTTCAAAATTATCTTTTTAAATGGTTTTCTTAGTTTTTCCTAAAAACAATTAAGTGACGACTTCCTAAAATTATAAATTTTTTTCAAAATTTTAACAAAATTGCCAAAGTTGCGAAATTGGCTTCGAAACCTTCAGTTTTCGAAATCGGATCGTAACAGAGTGACGACTCTTCTGGGGATTAATCTAGGTTCTAACCAAATTTTTTTTATTGTTTGGCTAACCTTCATTTGTATTAAATGTTGTTTTATGCAATTATGTGTTTAAATTCGAATATTACTTTCATTGCATGCATAACATTTATTCCGTCAAACGACATTTATTTGTTTTACTTAAAGGACAATTATGCGGGTTCGCAGTCGTTCGTTAACCAAGCTTTTCTCGGGACACCCTGACGAATGTAGTTGACTACTGGATAGTCAACGGTCGTTAATTGTCCCACTCCAAGTAGTCCGCTTGGGTCACCTATCAATAATGAACCCACTCTTAGTAAACTAAGTTAGAGCTAAACCTAAACCATCTTTTTAGGTGCATTAACCTAAGACGACTCAATACCCAAGGCGTATTGGGCCCATTAGAAGACCACCTTGAGTCTAATTGACCCACGGTCAATATAAGACTACCATCCAACTCCTTGTTAAATTTGAAGGACATGTATGTCGATTTGTGCGTACCATTGTCCCTTGGGGTCGGGTTTTTTATTTTATTTTATTTTTTATAGGTAGTTTCTTTATTTAAGTCAAAGAAAGATTCTTCTCATCAACAAGAAATTCAAAAGCATAAAGATGTTTGAGAATGAAGATTTCATATGGAAGATTAGTTTAGTTTACCACTTTACCCCTGTGTGGGAATGGTATTTATTTACTTCACCTCTATTATGTATCCCCATTTGTTTTATTTATAAGGTTTGTATAAATATTTTTGGGTAATGGAACGTTTTACAAACAATATACACGTCCTTCAAACGTTAGATCTATATTTGGCTCAAAAGGTCACATGTATGTTAGGAGGAGTTATATACTGTTAATGTGTTAAATGTTACAAATTTTTGTCTCATTTATGCTTGTGTGACCTATGTGTTTATATACATATGTTTTGCTTTAAACATATTTGGTCCATTATTCCATTCGAAAAGTCTTAAAATGTCATTCAGCGTATAAACTCAATTTCTAAGCCTTCATAAATACTATTTGACTCCATCTCCAAAATACTTTTAAAATCACTCAAGTTCTAGGTTCAATAGAGTTTTTAAAAATTATGAGGTCATCATTTAAATTCACGTTGACCCCATTGTTTCTTGAAAATTATTTTCCACGCCCACAGACCGACGTTACTAAATATTCCTTCAGTTTCAAGTGAATATCGAGACGTCTTTGTTTATCAAAAGAGCTTTTCAATTGAACCTTCCAAAATCTACATTTTTGAATCTTTACTCAAATCATGTACTTTGTTTCGGTCAGATTCTTTTCTTTCGTTAAAATTTTAGTTCACAAAATAAACAAATTTTTCCATTTGATCATATTCTAGAATCTCACCTTCCTCGAATTTTGGACAAATTTGTTTAAGCAAAACAAATGTTATTTGTTTTATATGTTACTTGGTTGATTATTATGACTAATGGATTAAGTCTCTTATTTTTTGAGTTATTTTTAGAAGGAGAGATTGATTTGTGTTGGTAATCAAACTTCTCACTTCACCAAAGAACCCGCTGGCCGAACATACATATTTTACACGGTATAAGGTCAAAGAAATTTCTACAGACTCTTCATTTCTTACTTGGACTACTAAGAGAACTCGGTCAAAAATGGATCCCACTATCAACACAGTTGCTTCGTCTGAAATGATCCCACTTCATCTGTCGTGGCCAATCCTAGAGCCTCGGTAGCAATAGAATCATCCATGGAAGTCATTGCTCATCTAGAGCGACAAATTGGTGAACTGAATCTCCTGGTAGCTCAATACCAAGCTGCTTCTCAGAATCAACCACCTGATGCTCGCCAAAAGGGACCCGTGCCACCTGTGTATCCGACTTCAAGTGAGTTTCATCAAAGAGATCATTTCTCCACCTTTCAGCAAGGTCAAAGCGCCTCACTCACAAATTCAACTCAGGATACCCCTCTTGTGTACACATTTGCTCCTCCAAAAGCTCCAACGATAACACATCATGCTCCACCAGTGTACACTTTTGTGACTGCTCCACCTGTTACCAAGGCTCAAGAGTTTCACCGCCCAGACGTTAATCACTATGTTGAAATTGAGGCTGATGCAAAATCAATTGAAGCTGAAATAATGAATAGAAAGATGAAAATCTTAGAAGATGCTATGAGAGATCTTCGTGGGTTCGATAGTAGGCAGAGTGTTAGATACGAAGAATTGTGCACATTTCGTGAGGTTTAGTTTCCACCCGGTTATAAGATTCCGAAGTTTGAGAAGTTTAGTGGATCATGAAATCCTTTCTTTCACATGAAAATTAATTGTGAAAAATTGATTGGTGTTGGAAACAATGAAGGGATAAGAATCAAGTTATTCAATCAAAGTCTGACTGGAAAGGCCTTGGAGTGGTACTCTAATCAAGATTTGACCAAATGGCGTACTTGGGATGATCTGGCAAATGCTTTTGTGGATCATTACAAGTTTCATGTTGAGATCGCTGCTGATAGAATCTCTATTACATAGCTAAAACAAAAGTCAACTGAATGCTTTCGAGAATATGCCATTCGTTGGAGGGAAGAAGTTGTTAGGGTGCACCCACCTATGGAGGAATCAGAAATGATCACCTACTTCATTCAAGCTCAAGACTCCGAATACTATGAGAGAATGGTGACTATGAGTGGAAAGACATTTGCTGAAGTTATTAAGGCTGGAGGAATGATTGAAGACGGTCTCAAGACTGGCAAGATAACAAGTTACACCTCATCTCAATTTGCTAATAGGGTCTATCAAAGTGGTTCTTTTTGAAAGAAAAAAGAGAAAGAAGTTATGATGTTAACGGCCCGAGGAGCTGCATCATATAACCATCAACCACCTCCAGGCTATCCTAATTCACAATACTATGTTTGTAAAAATCAAGCAACATTTCGTTCTCCACGACCAATGCAAAATCCTCGAAACAATGCACCTCGTTCTAATTTTGAGAAAAAGCCTCCCAGAGTCTTCACTCAATTGTGTGAGACACAGACTCAACTTTTGGAGATATTGAAAGAGGCAGGTATACTTCATCCAGTGGAAGCCAAGACCGTGACTACTTCAGCCGAGTGGTATGACCCAAATAAGCGTTGTGCTTATCATTTAGGAGTTGTTGGACATGATACCGAGAGGTGTATCACTCTCAAACACAAAATTCAAGATCTAATTGACAATGTGGTGGTAAAACTTGCTCAAGCTCCACCAAATGTGAACACCAATCCGCTGCCCAAGCATAAGGAGTAGTTGTTGGCGCAACCAGTTGCAAAGAAGAAGCAAGTTACTCTGAAAATTGCACTTTTGACATTTTTAAGTCTTGCATTTGTAGTTTGTTTGTTTCATTTCCCAGTAATCGCATTTTATCGCTTTGTTTCTTTTGTAATCGTTTGTTTGGATTTTAATTTGTAAGCACCTATTATCTCTAATGAACTACGTCTGACCTGAATTCTCAAGAATGAGATGCGTAGGCGGCCTATGTCGGCTCGGTCACCCCTTTATCCCTTTTTAATGTTTTATTGTACTTGAACTACATTCGACCTAAATTCTCAAAAATTAGATACGTAGGCGGCCTATGTCGTCCTCGGTCATTTCCTTAGTTAATTTTTTCTATTTTTGTTGATACTCAAGAGTTGGAACTACGTTTGACCTGATTACTACTCAACGGGATACGTAGGCGCCACACAGGCTCGGTCGTATTCCCGTAAGTTTTTCGTTTCTCTTTATAATGTAAACTAGGGCAGAATTTTGAGAGGATCTCAAAATTCATTAGAAAGAGAATTTTATTCAACAAGCCAGAATCAAGGATCACCTCAGAGTTGCAACTGGTGCAGAATTTTTGAGATTCACTCAAAAATTCAACTAAAAACTATAGAAGTTCAAAGTTTATGTTATCTTTAAACTGGTGCAGAATTTATGAGGAGGTCCTCCAAAATTCCATCAAGCGATATTTCTAGACCAGATAAGCTTGTAATTCAGAAGGCCAAACATCAGGATGATAAGGCAAAGCCAACATGAATCAGTCTCACAAAACTAAGAATTTTTCTTTGGATGCAGGAACTATAAAGTTACAAGACATCATTAGACCCACAGTGGCCTCGTCATAACTCAGATGATTCCTACTCTTGCTCATCTTCTAAAAGTTTCCTTTCAATTTAATGTGACTTACACATTTTATATTTTTACCAGATGGAATATCTTGGCACAATGGCGAAGACCATAAGAGGTTATTCAAACCAATGAAACTTCATTTGAAAACTTATCTTTTACTTTATTAATTTTATTTTGTTACTAACTACATCTAAACTATGCAGGTGTCATTAGAATTGGATTCATAATTTCAAAAGGTCTTTTCAATTTTTAAAGGATCAAGCCAGACGTTCACCAGACAAAGGACACACGCTAGTCCTAATCCAAAGATGTTATTATTAAAGACTCGCGACACCAAGGATCCAATTCAAGCTTAATGTTATCCTCTATTTTGCGTTAACGAGTTTTGTTCTCTTTTATTTCTAATCTCTTGCCTTTTCTCTGACAAATCTTTCTTTCCCTTAAAATTCAGTTAAGTTTCAGGTGCGAACTACGCCAGACCTGATTTCTTGTTCCAGCAAGATACGTAGGCAATCCTATATAAGGATTCAGTCTTCCTACTGTTTCAAATTACAAACCTTAGAGGAAACTGGGGCATGTTTTTGAATCAGTCACTCTTCTTTTTTAGTAAATTATTTCAGTTAAGTACCCTTGGACTGGAAACAGGGGCAACTTTTTGAAATAGTGTAAAGTTCTCAAAATCTTCATTCGACTTCATGTTTCAATTTTTTTCCTTTATCAAACCAGTCTTCTCTTATAAAAGATTCCATATTTAAAGTAGGGACGCATATCATGTGAAATTCTTAATAGGTCATTAGCATCTCCTTTCAATGTTATAAATTCTCAGAGCGTTCTTCCAGAATCCCGCGTTCTCTATGGCTGCCAGATCGTCGTGACTCTTTCAAAAGTCTTGACATTTATTAATTTCCCTATTCTTGTCTAACAATTTTTCTATGAGCGTAGGGACGACAAAGTTGTAATGACAATCAGAGAAATTACCGACTTCACAAACTACAAAAGTTGCTCAGATTACTCTGTTACAACTTGATTCTCTGTTTTTGGAGCGTCACTTCCTTTAATGTGACACGCTATATTATTGGAGAATCACTTCCTTCAACGTGACCCATTAAAATTATTATTGGAGAGTCACTTCCTTCAACGTAACACGTTAAATTATTATTGGAGAGTCACTTCCTTCAACGTGACACATTAAATTATTATTGGAGCGTCACTTCCTTCAATGTGACAGATTAAATCATTACTGGATCGTCACTTCCTTCAACGTGACACGTTAAATAATTATTGGAGAGTCACTTCCTTCAACGTGACATATTATTTTGGAGAGTCACTTCCTTCAACGTGACACGTTAAATTATTATCGGAGCATCACTTCCTTCAACGTGGCACATTATTATATTGAAGCGTCACTTCCTTCAACGTGACACATTATTATATTGGAGAGTCACTTCCTTCAACGTGACACATTATTATATTGGAGCCTCATTGCCTTCAACGTGACACGTTATTATATTGGAGCGTCACTTCATTCAACGTGACACGTTAAATTATTATTGGAGAGTCACTTCCTTCAACGTGACACGTTAAATTATTATTGGAGAGTCACTTCCTTCAATGTGACCTGTAAATTATTATTGGAAAGTCACTTCCTTCAACATGACACGTGATATAATTTTATTGAATCATCATATCGTTCAAATTGGCACACCACTTTGGATCACCACTTCCTTCAAGAGAAATACACTTGAAATAGAATCGTCATCTCCTTCAGTATGACATGTGAAACCAGGTTTGCACAAATTACATGTTCATTTATGTTACATTCTCTACTAACAATTATTTTCCAGACATTACAGTACACAAAGTGGACTACGTCAAATAGGACACATCATAACGTGAAACTTTTTCTTAGCAGCGAACTGGACATAGTCCATAGAGGAATATCAAACTCTTAGGACGCGAGTTGAGGAACGACTTCCACCACAATCAAACCATATCTCTATCCTAGGCATGTGGGTATTTTCTTGGTTTTAATAGTTTCAGTTTCGCCTTCAGTTAAAATTTTCAACTCTCACTGGAGACAATTTTTCAAATTCGAGTGACAATACACCTAGAGCATCGGAAGTTATGTCCATGTAAGTTCTTACCTATGGGTGTGAAGGGGCCCACATTCATATTTGAGATGTTTGCAAGCCTCTTTTCCGCGCTCCATTATTTTGTCACTCATCCTTAAGCTAAAGGTTATTTTCACCTACCAGATTTCCTTTTCAACCGACCGAATCGAACTACAGCCAGTTTGATTCCCTAAGTTTAGGGATATGTAGGCGGGCTCAATGTTGAAAACTCGACTGTATTCCAACAAACCATTTCAACCTCTATTCTCCAGATTTTTGGTCTCTCCATACTTCGACACCAAAATAGCTTTTGCATTCGATCAAAACTGTGCGATAAATAAGGCGTCTTTCGAACTACGAGTGTCCTGAATTCTCATGTAGCCTGAGATATGTAGGACACTCACTTCCGAGGTTTGCCATAATTCCTAAAGTCTGTACCAAAAACTCTTTTATGAAAGATGAAAATGTGGTTAGTCAAAATTGGATTCGTCAATTTCATTTGCCTTCGATTTCTTTCATCAATCCAAGTCAAACGAGGGGCAGCTGTTGACACCAAATTTTAACCCTCCATGATGGAAATTAACTTTCGAGTTTCTTAAATTCCAAACGATTTGAAATAACCGACTTTATAAAATTCAAAATATTTTTTTTCGAGTTTATTTTAATTGATTTTTCACCATTTTTAGAATTTTTAAGTAATATATATGTTTTATATAATTTTTAGCATATTTTATAAACATTTCGAAAATTATCTCAAATAGATTTTAATTTTTAGTAAGTATTTTATTAAATTATTTTAGTTTAAATTATGGTTATGATTTTCAATTATTTTAGTTTATAATGAGGTTAATTATTTCATTTCTTTAATTTTAAGGAGCTCGTCAATTAATTTTGTTTAAATTCGTCTCGATTAAAATGTGATCGAATTTAACTAATTAGCTTAATTTGAGCATATTCTTAAGTTCAATTGGCTATAATTGCAATCGATTAGATCAAATTCTCCATTACGATCCAACTTTTTTCCTTACCACATCTTCAGCCCAAATCAATTATACCCAGCCCACCCCAATTCCTTTCATACCAAAATAGACCCAACAATACAATACATCAGCAGCTATTCAATGTTTTAACAGAACAATGCCTTAGCGTCTTTTTTTTTCTTCTTGAAACGCAGAAACGAACGAGATGCGACCCTGATCGCGTGTTGAACCGCCCTCCAGCTTCATCTTCTCCCTCATCTCGTTCATACGACGTGCGTGCCCAGCACAAGATAGCACTCCCAGAGGCTTCTAGATGAGCCACGCGGCTGTTATCCATCCATTCTCACTCTTCCCTTCTCAACCGTTTGATTTGGTACGATTTTGTACCTCCTCCAACTCGTAAGTCTCAGCTGATGAGGAATTTTGGATTTTTTGTCTTAGTCCCACATCGAGAATTCTCAGATTTTGAGATTTTTGGGTTCCTATATAAGCCCATCCAAGTCACTGTTCAAAGGGGATTTTTGAAAACCAAAGAGTACCCATAAAACTTTGGGAATTCTTGGTTCCATAGTTTAAAATTGTAAAGCGTTTTGTGGCTTTTCGAGTGGAAGAGGTGGAATCGTCTCCGTCAAACTCGTAGTTCCGGTTCGCTGCCCAGAACCAGGTAGTCATTTCATTTATTTTGGCATTTTTCTTGGCTTTTAATTATATCTTGTTCATTGAAATCGTGTTTGGCATTGGCTTTTTAAGTATGTAACCTTGGTGTACTATTTGAGCTTAAAATTTGTTTCTTGTATAGTATATAATATATGTTAGCATCCTTTTCCCTGCTAACCTCTCTAATTTTCGTAAGATTTAAATGTTATTTCTAGTAGTCTGCTTTTCTTTGCTATCTTTTGGTTTTCCTTTTCAATCTTATGGTTTGTTAGTTTGTATTTATTTGTATATGACTGACTTAAGACTCCATCCTGTGTTAAACTTGGAAATTCATGAAAGTCTCTCTCTTTTGTCTTCAATAGAGCTTTTTCTTTTTTTGTGTATGCTTAGAAAATACAAGATGTTGGACTGATTTTAATTTTGTTTCTCTCTTGGACTGATCATGGTTTGGCATTTTTCCCATCTTCAAATGAGTTTGAATATTTCACTTTAGCTAGACTTGTTTAATTTCTTTTGCCTATTGTTTATGTCCATAAGCAAGAATTTCTTTCTCTTTTATACTCTCCAAGTTAACTTTCTAAAGTATTGAAATAGGTTAACATGTTTTTGCCTCATGTTTGAACTAGTTTAAGGTAAAATTTGAATAGTTGAACTGTATTATGTAGGTTTTCCCTATTTTATCTTATCGGGTCTATGTTATCCCAGCCTTATTCTTGTTATTATTTATTTTCGTATTGGACCCCTTATCTGTTTGTTAGTATCTTTTAGTCGCTGTAGGCTTAAATTTCATTCATGGGTTGGTCTTTTGTTGTCATAAGTTGATTTTTTTTTGGTTTAAGTTAGCAAGTGTTATTTTGGAATTAATTTGATCAGCATGCACTCGTATTGCAGCACTCGTATTGCTTATACGCCTACTAATTTTCGGCTATTTCCTAGAAGCGATTTGACTATTTGATTTTTAATTGTTTAGAGGTGTTCCCGAGTTTTTGATTTAACATTGAAATCTAAGATCTTTCTTTGTACTCATGATCTAGTAGAGCAACGTGATGGCATGTTACATGTTTGTCCCCTGTCTTAATTAAAGTTAACTGTATTATATATTTATCTTGATATGTGGAGAAATTTTGAGGTTGGGGTCATTTTACTCTCCCTGGTTTGCTGCCAGCTATGTATTTCTATAATCATGAGAATTAGAGTGTCAAATATTTCCTTGAGAGTATAGTTTATGTGAGGCTATGACTAACATGTTACCTTTAGGGTTGGTGATTTTCTTTTCATGACATCAATTATTCTATGTTGTATGTGTGAAATTGGATGTTTTACTTCTTTATGGACAACAGGTGTTAATTTAGTTAAATAAGGAATAGGTATCCTTAGAATATCAGTTGAACGCCAGTTTGCTGCCTTGAGTTGTTTATTTTGTGAGTATCACACCTCTACTTGTTTACTTCACTTGTTCTAATCCATTGTTGCTAAAGAATTGATTCAAATGAGATGTTCCAAAGTTCATAAGCTATATTTTCTATGTTACTTGCTTATAATATAAAGATTTACTGTTCTCTTTAATGTTTATCCCTTTTAACTATTTCTTTTCTAAGTCATTGCTCTATGTCGCCATAGGGGTGTCTTCGTTTTGTTTGTTTCTCAAGGGTAGCTGCTTCATGCTCTTTTTTAAAATATCATTTGAATAGTCTTATGTTAATTTGCCTCCATGATTCATTGTATGGTTGGTAATATACCTTTCTGTCATAGAATATAATTGGCGTGCTTGGCTTTATTTCTATTCATTTGAGGTATCTCTGTTTTGATTACATTCTAGTGTTTGAATGCAGAATTATCTACTCCACATGGGCTAATTCTTCTCCCTTTTCTCTATTTCGCATCAACTCTCTCGGAATGAGTCCAATGGACTCCCCTCTCTTGCATTTTTCTCTTTTTTGAGTCAACCTCCTTTAAGTGGGTGAAAAGGAAAGCTGATATATTGGGTTGAGACCCAAAAAATCAGCAGCAACAGCACCTCCAAAGAGCTAAAATGAGGGGCAAAATTGGGTTAAAACCCATAATTAACAAGGCAGGAACAACAACTCAAAAGAGCTGAATTGAAAGTATTTGGGTTCAAATTGACAGAAATTTGAACATCGACTGGCAGCAGCTTAAAAAACTGAAATGAAACATTCTTGGGTCCAAACCCAATACATCTGTAGCAGCAACTATCAGCATATTGTGATTGCCAAATCGGTTAAAATCTAGGCCTGAA